>JARHVA010001744.1:1287500-1817500 GCA_037957365.1 Torreya grandis | reverse complement strand
CATTGGATGCTAATGTCGATGTTGAATGGAAGCATTAGACATTTGCATCTAAAATGTAGATGCTAGTGTCTAGAGTTGGATGCAATTATCCCAAGTTTCGATGTAAGTGTCTATCAACACTTTCAAAACAAAAAAATTGCCAAAAAGGAACAAACTTCCAAAATCTAAATTTACAATTTGATTGACACCTAAACCTAATTACCATTTCATAAGATTTCAGGCCAACTAAGGCTATCTGGAGCACCTCAAATCATAGTGGTTGTGGGGCTCTACTATGCAACATTATATTTTTCTATTCATAGCTCAATATTGCAAAAGGATCAAAGTATAAATGAATTGAAATTTCTATTCAAAACTCATAACATAATTTTATAAGAAGTTGAATCATACTTATATTGAGTGCCAAATGTCCAAATCCAAAACTATGAGTTGCATTAGAGCCAAACCACGAGCACTTTGACATTATACCAATTTGGCAAGCTTTCAATAAATACCAAAAATTACATAAAATTTTGATTACACATAGATATTATTCAAAATAATAGGTGGTACCAACACAACATTAAATTTTCGAGTACTCACACTAACAAGGTATAATTAGTTGTTATACACTCATATACATACCATTATTACTTATTCATTTTGTGATGAAGCGACTAATAGATTCTATTTCCCCTCCTCCCAAAGGGGGGAATATCGGAGGGGGCATGCCATAGAGACATGGCTTTCGAATATTCATAGTTTTAGATTTAGTGGGGGCATGTTATGGGAACATGTCTTCCAAATTTATTCAATATTTAACATATCCAGGTTACGGTGAGGGCATGTTTTGGAAACATGTCCTCCACATTGCTATACAGTTCTATAATTCTCTAGATTATAGTGGGTCATGTTATGAAAACATGTCCTCCACACTTTTACCATGTTAAAACTCATTATATCTCCTTCATAACATATGACTCATATATATATCTGGGTTAACATTCTATACATTGGTATTACCATTATACAAAGATTGAACAATAATGGTATTTATGCAAAGAAACCAAAAGGCATAATCCACATAGACTAATGTAGTCACTCCAAATATGATAGAGGGAATGAATAAGGGTTAATTCTTTCTAGTTACTCAGGCATGCATCTATCTCTTGGATTCACCAGGTTATCATGGATTGATAACACATTATGGTCTTTTACTATGTCATGAACTTTAACACATCATGGACTGACACCTAGGTTGGACTAATATGGATTGTTATTTGGGATTTTTCTATCTACAATAATTGGTCCTATTTATATATTAGAGATATTTTATCATCTATTATTACTAGATTATGCACTTTAGATGTGTTGTTTTGGAAATGATACACTTAAAAACTGAATCATTACTCTTCTTATTTTGGTTTGGGGGCATGGTCACCTCCCAACTCTCATCACTCTAGATATAACATAACTAAGGTGCAGCTAGTTGACCAATTGTGAACTCACTCATCTTCATGGCCAGAAGATGGATGAGGTTGTAATTCCCCTTGCTACTTCTCCATTTTCCAACATTTCAAAGTCATTGCCACATAACACATCAGGTGTATTATGTCTATGCTCTTTCATTATGTTATTTTATATTATTATTCATATACAAATTATATGCATTAATTACTTTGTGACATTCCCTTTATTACAGGTAATATTTAAACAAGAGGTTCAAGGAAATTTCAAGCAAAGACAAGGTGTTTTGTCCACACCAAGGTATTCATTTTAATTTCTTTTAAACTAGTAATTTTAGTTTTATGCATTACTAGATTAAAGAGGGTCAAATGTAGATACCCATATTTGGTATGAACATAGTTTTGCAGTATGTTTTTTTATAGCCTTTTACATAAATACATCTTTTTACTAAGAGTTAACTATCTAGTGGCACGATCTCTTACGGACCTCTTCATTTCTATCTTATTTCACTTGATTTATTTGCCCTTGTGAGACTATATGTTGTAAATTATCTTTTATCTAATATGTTCTGAAGTTCCTCACCTATGTTCTTTATTATCCCTATGTTTTTAGCCTCTGGGTGCCTATGTGTGTTGTGGACACTTATGTCGACGTAAGTGTCCAACTACAATGTAAGTATCAAGACTTATCCTTTTATCATTTTATGTATCTTTTGCTTTATGATCATTTGTTTTGTTTCCTTTATTCATCCTATTATTATATTTTCACACACCACTAGATCCTAATTCAAAATGAAGAGATCCCTATATATACAAAGGTTATGGTCTAATTATAAAACCTAACATTTAGATCAAGCAAGTTTCTAATTAGAAAATACTTTACATTCCAAGGTATCAAATTGCACTATAATACTTTATTGAATATCTAAAGCACTCAAAAGGTCATTAGACTCTTACATTTTTTATACAGAAAGGTTATTATAGGAGAAAGAACATATAGTTACATAGTTATAATTCCACATACATGCCTCAGAGGGAGAAATACATGTGAATATGAGGCTTTTTTTAGAGTATTAGCTATGTAGGCAACACTTAACAATAATCAAGGTTGTTAAGGTTAGATTGACTCATGTGCTAACCCTTTTTACCAGGTCACAGGCAAGAAGATTAAGGTTTTACTTATTGGCTAGATCTCCGACATAGACAAACATATTTTGATGCACCAAATAGGCATATAGGTGATAACATAGGTTTAAGAGTAGTTTTGATCACCCCTTACGCATATATTGGGTTGGACACATGCATCAAAGTTAGACATCTACATCAATGCAACTCTCTATGGTTGACATAGTTGTCCTGTAGGGAAAACTAGCCAAAACAAAGAGTGAGTAGATTTTAGAATCTAATTAGTTCCCTAAGATGATTGCAGATCACTTCCACAACCCAGATCCAAGTTATGAATAAAATACAATTTCTCCATCCCTTGGTTGCATTATATTTAATTATTACTATTGTACATGCTAAATTAGGTAAATTTTTATTATTGACTATATTTTTAATGTGAATCTAAATATATTCTTACTCCATTCAAATAATTTTATTTGCTTAAGTATGTTTGTCTAAAACCCAAAATAACATAAAATAACAAGTTAAAAAATTAGGTATACATCTCTAAACCCCCTTTCAATTATCAATCATTCTAGGTACTTTCATTCATCTTCCCCTTATTATCTTAGACAAATCTTATTTATTTTATTTAGGTCAAATTCATGTAGGAACCATTTTATCAAGGTTTGTTTAGTGTTTTCAACACTTGTGCACCCTCCAAGGTAGAAATTTTTAGTGAATCTGATCCTTTAAAACACTATAACCTTAGGGTTTCAATCTATTTTAACCTCTAGGGCCCATTTTTTTATGTTTTCTCACATTTTATTTTTCGAAGGTCATGCTTTCTTATTGCAATATCATTAGCCTTAACTTATTGCACATTTTTTAAATGTTTTTTCTTATGTCAATTTAGAAAGTGTTTTACCATAAATTTGATTTAACTATAATAATGAGGTAAAATCATTGCAACAAATAGTCCAGATACAATAATTTAAAAATATAATTTAGATCTATTTACCAGCTAGAAATTAGAAATAAGTATAATCAATGACCTAGGTTATGAACATAAAGTACAAATGTCAAGGAACAATCATACAATTTTATTTTTTTGAAAATATAGAATTGGAAATATGATGTGTTGACTAACTAGAAATTGTATGTGTAATTTTAGCTTTTGAGGCAGACTCATTGTTGTGAATAGTGATTGTTGAGTCTAACTATAGCTGCCAAGTCAAACTTGTGTAGGTTTTAAGCTCTAATGTTTTTTTAGATACTTTTTTTTCATATGTCACACCTTCCTATATGTTCAATTTTTTGTTTCACTAGGCATAATTACATAATTTTTTTATTTTCCTTCTTAACCTAGCTTGGCACAATTAGATGTCAATCCAAAAGAGAGAAGGGAGAAGTAGTTGGGTTCTCCCACCAAAGTGGATTACAAGCTACATATCCCACATGCCAAAATTAGATACCTTGTATTTAATGTAATGTGTAGTTTATGTGTTTGAGGTAGGGCTTCCACCTCCTCTCCCTGGGTGGAGATATAACTAGATGTTATCTGCTTAAGTCTTCTTTTGGTACTTGATGTCATGAAACATGAAATTAGTCTTTATGCTCATAAATATATATTTATGAGTGTGCCTTAGACTAATTTTAATGATAGGAAACCATGTATTACTTCCTCTTTGAAATGCTCTTAGGAACCTTGTATATTTAGCCTTCCCTTGGTTTGAATTAAGACTTACTAGCTCACAAGTTGAAACCAAAAATGGTTAAGAAGCCAACGAATTAGGCCCAAAAATTTGAGATAAGAAAAGAGAGGGGAGAAGGACCCACATAAATTCAAAGAGTAGACTCATAGGTCGTGTGCATCTAACTAGGGTAAACATGTATAACATACGAGTCTAACTTGAGACCAAAAATGGGTAATTGAGGATACAAGAAGACAAAATAAAAAAATATATAAAGATACAAGGGGATCCCCAATGATGTAAAATACAATAAAATGTCATATAGGAAGATCAAATATATTATGGGGTGACACAGAGAAATAATAGAGAGGGAAGAACATGAAAAATGCATCAATAAATCCCTAACTCAAGGTAATGATCCATATACATAAGATATTGCTAAAAGTATTTAAAATAATAAGGTTTGCACAAAAATTAGTTATCTACATGATGCCCTTACTTTGAGGTGCATATGAGGTGGTACATGTGTACAAAAAAATAAAATGCTATATAATTTTAAGCACACACCTTGACTTACCATAGGAAGATAAATAGGAAACTTTTTGTCATGCATCCATCTACAATTTTATTGTAAAATATGGTTTAATTGTTAGCAACATCCAATATGCAACAAGTAATTGTTAATAACGATAAATATTTATAAAAATTTGAAACTATTTGAATATTTTAATTTAAAAGGAAATATGGGAATGAATACATGCATTTGTATTTTACTCAAATGCCACAATAAACTTCTTTTAGTACAAAATTTTCAAAAAGTGTTGAAACATAATAAACACTTATTTAGGAATTTCTAGAACCCATTTATCATTATATTAAACTTTTGACAAATGCTAAAACATAGTCAAAACTTCTTTGGGAGTTTTTAATGCCTAGTCCACTTCTTGATTGGGGAGGTAGATACATATTCTCTTTATAAGAGGTTTTAACTTCTACTAATAACCATTTCTTAATAACTTTTTGCTATTGTGGCAATATAAGAAAAATTGCTCATGCTTGACTTTCACTCTAGTAGAAAGCACTCCAAAACTATTATCGTGTTTGTATGCTATAATTTTGAGGTGGGAGATGTGAACCTATATCTAAAATCAATTATCTCAAAATAAAAATTTAATTGCATCATATGTTAAGAAAATAATATATCTGAAGTGTTAAAATCCTAGAAACATGTCTATGAAATAGTAGATGTAATTACTTCTTGTGAGTCTCTTGTCAAAACAACTAATTTAACCCACCTAAAATAATTATGATGTCATGACCTTGTGGTGTCTATTGTGGTCTTAATTTACACCCTCAAAGAGAGTTTTGTTAGAGATCCAGATAACACCCAATAGAGGTCAGGTTCATTCAAGTATGACCCATACCTGGACTAACATGGGAATGATTTAAGGCTATGGGATGCCTATAACTAGATTAGACCTCTAAGATTTTTTATAAGGCTAGCTCCTTAGATTTTATGATTTAGACCTTTGCTTCTAAAACCTAAAAAGAGATTTGTTGGGATGAAAAGGGGCAAGAAACTTTCACAAAGTAAAACCTATTCTAACTTGTTGTGATGCACCATGAAGATTGTCCATCCACTTGTACTTGAGCCTCTAAAACACTAGTGAAACATAAGAAATTGATGGGATCTATGATTCCAAATGCCTATCATGCATCAATACTTCATGAAGAGGTTCATCAAATGAGCAAAACCTAAGGGAGATGATAGAGAGGCCTAGTTCAAGGTACTAATCTAGTTGATATGTCCACTAATGGCTTTAGTTAAATGACATTGAACACTCAACATGACCTACATAACTAGACAATCTACCAGCTAGGTGAGATCAAAACTTGGCAAGGAAGAAGGTTCTATCACTTATACAAATCAAACTGACATGAAAACACTAGGCTAATATCATGAAATATTAAAACAATAATCTTATTTATCTCAAGAGGTTACAAGGCTCAATCTTGGTAGAGTATAGTCATACCTAAGAGAGAGATCCAAAACAATAGCTCAAACACTATGCTTATAGAAGGTAGGAATTAAGAGAGGGAATTTTGGTACTCTAAAAGAGAATCAAAGGAGCTCAATTCATTTTGAAAAATTATTAAAATACCCTCTACAAATCAAGCTCATCAAAACCTTTGATTGATCTAAGTCACTCCAGTGTACTCTAGTCCATTGTACCACTCCATTATTCCCTTAGTGATTCTCCATGGTAGTTGTAATGATGGGATCAAGCTATTTCTAGCTGGGTCTAGGTATCAGTGTAGTTACAACACTCAGATCCATAACTTAGAATCATGTCTTGTTGCAAACTACTTTTAACTGGTTGTCGTGATGTGCATAGTGAAGAGAGGTTACTTTCATGCAGTTTATCCTGGGGATGATCTATTAGGGTCCAATTGTTTACCTTCATGGCACACTTTGAAAAGATAGCTCCTTCCATCCATAAATGGCAAACATGATAAGATTAAGATCCCTTTATGACACAAACCCATGATCTAGAGGTCCATATTTAGGCACATGGGTGATCCCTTTACATTCTCCATACTTTACTACATTACTAATGGCCTTTTATTGGTGTTCAGTCGAGCTTCAAATGTGGCAAGATGACCTTATAAAACCCTTTTATCCATGGTTAAAAATAGCCTCTCAACCCCCATTGAGAATCCTGGGAATGCCTTTGCTTTAATTGCTTGTTGAAATTCAACTCAGCTCATTGACACATTGACTCATTTCAATTCATTGATTTTGATTGGTATGAATTCCTAAGAACCATTGATCATCTACCAATTAAATGCATCCTTGACACTTGTCATGCCTACATTTGCTCTTGATATTCATTAACCCTTTGACCTCTACTCACTATTAAATCTGAGTGTACGATTGAATGTAAACTGTTATATCAATTGGGACCTACTATTTAAAATCAAACAATTAGTTCATGATCTTAAAATTGATGTCCTCATTCTTGTCAAATGATGTTCACGTGAACGTCATTAATAGTCACACGATCATCAAATTTAAGCTCAATAGTGTTTGGGGATCAACCAACAAAGTTGATTACTATTGTAAACGCAACTAAACATGGAATTAAACCAGAATGATAAGTAACTAGAATCAGAAACAATAAAGAATAAGAGATACAAGAAACCACCCTGAAAACTTGTATTAAACTCTTCCAAAAGGAAATACAATGAAGAAATCTCTCTTTCTTCTCATACCTCTCAGATGTACAGATCTCTTTCTAGATCTCTTTCCCTCAAGAGTTCTCTCTCTCAATTACAATCAACTCCAACAACCTTGATTGATTCACATATATAATATGTATATTACTTTTGTATCTACAATACAATTCTACAAATAAGCTATGAAGATCTATCCCTATTATATAACATTAGGGATTCATGAGAATGCATTCACAACCATTAGATGCACCTTCTAATCAAGGGCTCAAAACAATCCTACTTAAAATAGAAACACGGACTCAATACCAATAGTTCAACTTTCCATGCAAACAATCTGTTCATATACGGAAATAACATTCTGGACGCATAGGTGACTGACGTCGGTCCCTGCTTGTCTGCCTATGATCGACGTCGACCGATCCATTACCGATGTCGGCAGCCTCTGGTCCATTTTTCACTATTGACGGTGACTGTAAACTCCAACAACTTCTGCACTCGCTCATTTGGTGAAGCTTTTAGCTCCACAACTCAACAAATAGGATTTGTATTGCTCTATCTTAAAGTTGACATCCTGTTGATCATTATTTGTCATCCCACAAAATGTAAGTGATGTCCCTCAGACCATCAAATTTAAGCACAGATGGATTTTTTCCTGAGCTCTATTTTTGACATTCGCATGAATGTCTTATACTTTTCAACCAACTTTGAAGACTTATATCTTGAAGTGCGAGAATCATGGAGGCACCAAACTTCTAGGAGATGTTCATGAGGTCAATAAGAACAAACCCATTTGATCCACTTGTCCCAAGAGATTTTTGAATGAAGCTATTAAAATCTCAAATTGGTTGGTCCATATTTACTCCTGTGTGACATCCTAATGATCATCAAGTTCATTTGGTTAAATATGGAAAACTTAGCAAAATTTGATTGAGGAACAAACTTTGCACATGCATAACTCTATTTGTACTTTGACAGAGGACCTAAGACTTAACATGTACATTCTCAACATAAATGTGAACAAACCCATATGACCATTTTCACTTGAACTATCACATGTGTGAGATATAGATTTGTGAATATCCTCACTCAGCTCTACTGGAACCTCTTAAATATGACTAAGTATGGGAAAACATGTAGAAAGTGATTAAGGAGCTAACTTTTGACCTACATATCTTCTTTCATGCTTCATTAGAGGACCCAAAACTTGGCATGTATTATGTAAACAGAAATGTGAACAAACCCATTTGATCAATTCCTTCAGAAGCTACCACACGTGTGAAATATAACATCATTAAACTATCCACTTAGCTTTATTTGAGCTCCCTACAATTTAGCAAAGTATGGAAATTTAACAAAATTTGGTTGAGAGGCCAACTTTGGATCTTCATAACTTTTGATGCACTTTGGCGGAGGACCTAAGACTTGGCACATATACTCTTGGCAAAAATGTGAAAAAACCCATATGATGAATTCTCTCTGACTCATCCACATGTGGCAATGGTGATGTTAGTAAAGAGCCTACTCAAAATTTTTATTATTAGGCCCAAGTGTCTCCATGAACATAATGAAGAATCAAATGGATCCCTTGCACTTCTAAGCCATTTCAAGCATTCTTTGCATCCCATGGGGATCTACAAATCTAGTCATGTCCTTAAAAAATGGTAATTTACACTTTAAGTGAACCTAAAGTGTCTTAAAGTCCTTATAAGCAAATTGAAATCTTAGACTACTTATTTCATTTAAAACCTTGCCTATCTACTCATCCATTAACAACCTGGTTTATCTGGACATAAGCTTGGTATGAGGGCCAAAATGGCCAACATTTTTAGTGATTTACAAGGAAGCATCCCGATTATGCTTGGAGAACATAGACCATGTGTCAATCTTATTCTAACCTCTTGAAGCAAAACAAAGACCAAAAAGAGAAAAACCAAACAAAAGGGGAACCTAAAATACTAACACAAGAACCACTTACAAAAAAATAATGAAAATAGGAACAAATACTGCTGCATGTGCTACTCACTTATTGAAATAAGACAAACCTAGAATAACTAATCTAAAGTAACAATATTTCTTCCAGGGTCAAATAGGAATTTATTTGATGCAACATAGATCTTTGAAACATGATTGCTTCTCCTTGATGACATCTTCTTGTAGATGGGAGTAAATGGATGCTCATGTCTTCTTGATGATGCAACTAGTCATCCTATCTCCATTCTCAGGTGTAGGGATTAAAGATATGGATCCAAGACCCAATCATCTTCTTCTTAAAATATTTTTTGTTACATCAATAATTTTATCTTTACCTCATTAGTCAAGGGTTGTAACTGATTATGTTCCTTGGACTTCAAGTGACTAATTATCATAACATCCTTAATGAGCTCTTTTTCTTTGGGCTTTGGTTAATGTAATGGTGAGGCATCTAGGTTCAGGCAAAAGTCCTATAAGTCTTCCCAAAATGACATCTCATCTTGTTCAATATACAAACCACAATAGCATTTTCTACTTTTGTCATCTACCTGCAAGACATTTGGCTGATTACCCACCTCTTTCTCTTGGACAAGGTCATCACAAGGCTCTTGATCAATTGAGGTTTGCTCATCCTGTTCATCAATAAAGAGGGGGGATAAATCATCAGTCCATTCAAGCAAAATCTCTTCTTGAGTTGGCACTTCTAAAGTTACACTACTTTATTTATCTGAAACATTAGCTTGTTGTTCAAATTCATCGCTCAAATCTACCACACTAAGCTACTCAATCTCACCCAAGAATTCCAAACATAAGTGTTTCCACTGGTCTTCCAATGGATTCTTGACTTTAGTATCAATAGCATTATTATGATGCCACCATCTAATTTTTCTCCTAGGAAAAGATGAACTAGTGTTTCACTTGCCTCAGCTACATCATTAAGACATTGCAGCTGCCCTTTATCACTTAATTCATGTTTATGCTTATCTTTAAATCTATTAGAATGCATAGGGGTTCCAATATGAATATCTTCTTTATAGACACTAGAAGTGTCTTTTCCAACATGCTCTTGAGGCTTAACTACAACCGCATCACTATCAATCTCTTGAACTACTGACCCTTCCTCTACTAACTTGGATAGTTTATCCATTATACTTGAATGATCCAATTCTGATTTTGGTGTGCTTGATTTCTTTTCAAGAGGGGAGAGGGTGGATGGGCAGTAGGTAACATCAAGCTGCTTGATGTTGGTAAGGGTATCTTTCCAACTATGGATCTTGAATGATCTTTTGGAAAGCTCTTGGGACTGAGGAGAGATGCAAAAAGGGGTAATAAGTGTTTGATTAACAACAAATGAAGGACCAATAACATATTTTACACCTTCTTTTCCTTTTTTATCCTCCTTGTTAAGGGTGGGCATGATGAAATTAGGATCCATGGCTTATGAAGGCTTCCATGTTGGTAGTAGCTTAGGTTATTTGGTAGGTATAGGATCTTGAGCACAAGTGGATTGCTTTGGAGAAGGAAGGTGAAGGCAATCTACCTTTTGGGTGGTTCGGGGAAGATGTTGAACGTAGAACTTAGAGAGTGGCTCAAACTTGAAATTTACCTCCACACCATGTTTAAGCTTGCACACCACATGAGACAAGTCTTTTAAAAATTACCCTCTAACCTTAGTCATGAATTCATTACCCAAAAACAAGGCAAAATAAGGTAATAAATCTGCTACAATAAGGTCTTGTACAACTAAAAGTTTGGGGTAGGCATGAAAAGTGAGTTAGAGGTTTATAATAATGCCAAATATTTTCATGGGATACCTATTCCATTGTAAACTAATATTAGGTACAGGTTCATACCTTAGATTTGAAGTATCTACTACTAATTTATGAATAATAGTGAGATTTGCCTTGTAATTAAGTGAACAATTATAGACCAAGAAATCTCCTATGACCAAGGGGGTGAGAAAGGCAGATGGGGTAACCAATTTAGTTGATTGTGGCTAGTTTACAGGAGTATTTTGGTGAGGGATAAGAGTGTGGCATTCTCCATTTTTTTCTCTATCTAAGGCTCTCCTATAACTTATTTCTTTCTTTACTTAATATCTTAATTTATGAATGTGGATAGTTAGTGTTTGGTGTAGGTGGATTGCAAGGGGTAGAAGGTTGATAATAGGACTGGTCATGAGGATGAGGAGGTTGTCATGGAGGTGGATGGGGATAAAAGTATGTTGAATAGTATTGGTGAAATGGGGGATGTGGATTATATGGGTCATCTGGGCTATGATAAAGCAGATATGGGGGTGGATAGTAAAAACCCTCCTCATAAGATGTCGTGGCTCCTTATGCAATATGCGAATTTAATCAAAACCATGACAAAGCTTTCTTACCTTTACAACTATGAATCCATTGGTATCTTTGAAATTGAGGTTGATTTAAAACCTTTCAAAGATGTTTGACTTTGCCCAAGATGACTACAGATGATGTTGCTGATGTCTTCAGCTTCTAAATGCCCTCCAATATCTTCAGAGTATGATTTAAGGCACTTGAAAGTGGTCCCATCAGGCATGTCAAAATTTTTAGAGATCTAGATAACACCCAATAGAGGTCAAGTTCATTGATGTTTGACCCATACCTGGACTAACATGGGAATGAACTAAGGCTAAGGAATGCATATAACTAGACTAGACCTCTAGGATATTTTATGAGTCTAGCTCCTTATATTTTATGATTTGGACCTTTCCTTCTAAAACCTAAAAAAAATGGTTGAGATGAAAAGGGGTAAGATATTTTCATAAAGTAAAACCTATTCTAACCTATGGTGATGCACCATGAATATTATCCATCCACTCCTACTTGAACCTCTTAAACACTAGTGAAATAGAAACAACTGACGTGATTTATGACTCTAAATGTATGTCATGCATCAATACTTTATGTAGATGTTCATCAAGTGAGAAAAACATAATGAAGATTATGGAGAGGCATAGTTCAAGGCCCTAATACAATTGATATGTCCACTATTGGATTTAGTCAAATGATATTGAACACTCAACATGAGCTACATAACTAGACAATTTACTAGCTAGGTGAGATTAGGACTTGGCAAGGGAGAAGGATCTACCACTTCTATAAATCAAACTAATGTGAACACACTTGGATAATATCATGAAATATTAAAACATTCATCTTATTTATCTCAAGAGGTTATAAGGTTCAATCTTGGTAGATTCTAGTCATGCCTAAAGGAGGGATCCAAAACAATAGCTCAAAGGCCATACTTATAGAAGGTAGGAAGCAAGAGAGAGGGAATTTTGGCACTCTAAAAGAGAACAAAATGAGCTCAAATCCTTTTTAAAAGTTGTTACAATAGATTTTGTAAATCAAGCTCATTTAAACCCTTTGATTGATATAGGTCACTTTAGTGCACTCTAGTCCATTATACTGCTCCATTTTTCCCTCGGTTATGCTCCATGGTGCCTGCAATAGTGGGATAAAGTTGTTTCTAGTTAGATCTAGGTATAAATTCAATTACAATGCTTGGATCTATCATTTATAATCATGTCTTGTTGTAAGCTACTTCTAATTGGTTATCATGGTGTGCATAGTGGAGAGAGAGGTCACTTTCATGCAGTTAATCCTAGGGATGATCTATTGGGGTCCATTTGTTTGCCTTCATGGCACCCTTTAAAAATCTAGTTCATTTCATCCATAAATGGTAAACATAGCCAAAGTAAGATCTTTTTATGATGCAAACCCATGAGCTAGAGGTCCATATTTAGCCACATGGGTGATCCCTTTATGTTATCCATACTTTACTACATCACTTATGGCCTTTTAATGGTGTTCGGTCGAGATTAAAAGGTGGTAGGATGACCCTACACAACCCTATTATCCCTGGTCAAAAATAACCTCTCAACCCCTGTCGAGAATCCTCGGCTTGCCTTTGCTCTAATTGGTTGTCAAAATCTGACTCAACTCATTAATACATTGACTCATTTTACTTCATTGATTTCAATTAGTATGAATGCCCAAGAACCATCGACCATCTACCATTTGAACATGTCCTTGACACTTTTCATACTCACATTTTTTATTGAGATTCATTGACCTTTTGACCTCCGCTTGTTATTAGATTTGAGTGTAAGATTGAATGTAGACCATTAGATCAACTGGGACCCACTATTTGAAATCCAATAGCTAGTTTATGATCTTAAAATTAATGTCCTCACTCTTATCAAATGACATTCAAGTGAGCATCATTGATGGTCGAATGATCATCAAATTTAAGCTCAATAAGATTTGTATTGCTTTATCTCAAAGTTGACATCTTTTCAATCATTATTTGGTATCCCATAGAATGTAATTGATGTCCCTTAAACTATCGAATGTAAGCACATATGGTTTTTTTCCTGAGCTCTATTTTGACATTCATGTGAATGTCTTATGTTTTTTTAAAAAAATTGAAGACTTATATCTTGAAGCATGAAAATCATGGAGGCATCAAAATTTTAGGAGATGTTCATGAGGTCAAAATAAACAAACCCATTTGATCTACTAGTCCTGGGAGATTTTCATATGAAGATATTAAAAGTTCAATCTGGTTGGTCCATATCTGCTCTAATGTGACATCCTGGTGATGGTCGATCTCATTTGGCTAAGTATGAAAAACTTAGCAAAATATGATTGGGGAATTAACTTCGCACATGCATAAATCCATTTGTGCTTCGATGGAGGACATGGGACTTGGAACATATGTTCTTACCACAAATGTGAAGGCACATACATTCTTACCACAAATGTGATCATACCCATATGACTATTTTCCCCTAGAACTATTGCACGTGCAAGATATAGCTTTGTGAAGATGCTCACTCAGCTCTACTGGAACCTCTTTAAAATGGCTAAGTATGGGAAAACATGTAGAAAGTGATCGAGGAACCAAATTTGGACTTGCATATCTTCTTTTGCACTTCATTGAAGGACCTAAAACTTGGCATGTATGATCTAGGCACAAATGTAAACAAACCCATTTGATCAATTCCTCTAGAAACTACCACACATGTGAAATATAACATCATTAAATTGTCCACTTGGATTTATTTGAGCTCCCTACAAATTGGCTAAGTATGGAAATTTATCAAAATTTGGTTGAGAGGCCAACTTTGGATCTTCATAACTTTTGATGTAATTTGTGCATATAAGCTTGGAACAAATGTGAACTAAGAATCTTGACAAAATTTGGTTGAGAGGAACTAAGAATCTTGTGCAAAATGTGGTTGAGAGGAACTAAGAATTGGTGCATATAATCTTGGAACAAATGTGAACAAACCCATATGACCAATTCTCTCTAACTCATCCACACATGGTAATGGTGATGTCAGTAAAGTGCCTAATCAGAATTTCTGTTACTAGGCCCAAGTGTCTCAATAAACATAATGAAGAACCAAATGGATATCATGCACTTCTAAGCCATTCCAATAATTCTTGGCATCCTATGGGGCTCTACAAATCTTGTCTTATCCTTATAAAATGGTAATTTACACTTTAAGTGAACCCAAAGTGTCTTAAAAGCCTTGTGAGCATATTGAGATCTTGGACTACTTTTTCCATTCAGAACCATGCCTATTTGCTCATACATTAACCTGATCTATCTGGACATAAGTTTGGTATGTGGGCCAAAATGGTCAACAAGTTCTATAGGATCTCTCTAATTAAACCAGAAAATGGGAACAACCCTAGGCTGTGGGTATTTTATTATGGGGTTGAACCTCTGGAGAAGGCCGACTTCCTCTTGATAGATCACCTAGACTAATGCTTATGCTTGGAAAAGGGATATAAAAGGAGTAAAGGGTTAATAAGATAAATAAAAATGTGATGCACCAAATTTAAATGATAAATCACATAAGCATGAAATAAACACTGATGAAGCATAGGACAATTCTAGCTCACACAATCTCATAAACTAACAAGTTTGCATAAGTGTTTCATGAACTAAGCTCACATGCAATGAATGAAGCAAGGATAAATTATAAGATTCACACCAAGAATTATTTAATTGTGAAAATAACAGAGGTTTAGAGATAAAAATAACTTAAAAACACTTAAAAATAGGCAAGAAAGAAGGACGATGGACATGAAAGACACTCCTTCACAATGCTATCATGCACAAGCTTGCTAACAAAATTTAGAGGTAGGAGATAGGTAAAAATTATCTTTATTACTTCAAGAGGTATTTCATATAAATTTTGATTGGGTTTTTTCCTTATTAAATGAGCACACACAAAAATGAGGGAGGAAATGGGAGATATAGGAGAAAGGGAGAAGAGAGAGAGAGGAAACATGCAATTAGAAATCAATAAATGAGTTGCAACCACTTTTATGAATTCTCAACCACATCTGGATCAATTAGGACTATTCCTACCTCAACAAATTAACCTTTATTAGCTCCAAATAGTGTTCAAGTCCCCTTATTAGCTGAGAAACATACTAGAAGACAAAGATAAAACTTTGTTATTGATGATGGTGTCATGTTTCACTAAGAAGGAAAAGCCTTCAAAGAATCTAAAAATATATTGAATGCTCCATCTACACTTTCCAACCACTAGATCTCTCTCTTGGATTTATATGCCATCCTCTACTTGATTTCACTATAAAGTACAAAATCCTCATATCCATGGACTTGACTGAGCCATGATTATATCTAATTCAAGTGACTGTATGTACTTGCTGGAAGTGGATGATATGATTATGTCAAAAGATAAGACACTCATTTCATAATCACATCTCCCCCTATTTCAAACCTTGAACATAGGTCTACTATAGATGAAAACCAATCCCATCTATTGATTTTTATATAGTTATAATGGTAATGAAAATCCATCAAGCTATTTAGTCTCATGATCATGAACAAGACATAAAACTTCTTTGTGGCATCATACCGCCAACTCCTCAAGCTTGAAGATATGTTGGAATTTTAAGAGATTGTAGGTGCAAGTTTGTCAAGGTGGATGACTAATATTTAATGGCAACATCAGATTTGAAATATTTGTTGTTGCTCAACCTGAATCACATTTTGATTTTGGCCTTATGCATTTGCCTACCTAGGTCCACAAAATCCTTCGATCCGATGTGTCATCCCTGCCAAAATTTTTATCACATTTTAAAATATGATCATATTTGCTTTGAACATGTGTCCTCATCTCATTTCCCTTGAAACTTGATCAAATTTGCTCCATTGATCTCCTTGGGAGTTTCTTGGTCTTGAATTTCAAAGTCAACCATTGATCCTTAATCTTATTAGAGATTGTGACACTTAGCACCTCTGCATGATTTTTGTGGACCATATTATGAGTTTTAATCTAGTTAATGGACTTACACCATATGGTGACTTCATGTGTAATATGGTCTCATTAACTTCTTGACTTTGTTTGCATCTTTGATCTCAATTGCACATTTGAACGTGCACCATAGATCTTTGGTCTGTTTGATCAAACATGCACCATTAATCTTCTTAATCCATCATGATCATGATACTTGGCACTATCACGTTCAAACTTAGGATATGATAAATTGTTGACTTTGTTCTCATCGTTAGATCTACATTTACATGATTAAACACACATCATTCATCTTCTTGACTTATTAACTTGATTGATCACCACGTGCCATTGATCCTTGATCCTGACTTATGAAACTTCACCACTTTGTAACCCCACATTCAACCTTAGGATCCTTTAAATATTTTTAAATCTAAATGGATATTTACTATGGCTTTCATTTGACATCCCCGGGTGTATCCCACACTACTAGATCATCTTTAAAGGCTAATATCTAAGCTAGAAAACTCGTTAAGACACCAAATTTATAGGGGATGACCTTGGTACAAAATACATAATTTATATGCAATTATTCCACTTTGGTTGACATCCCAAGTACACTTATTAAATGCACAACCAAACTAACATGTTCATTCCTGCATGATGTGTTAAGATGGTTTGATTCCTCTAGGTTTAGGCTTGTCATCCTTATCTCTTCAAAAGGAAATTAGGAGGTATTGGAACTTCACCAAGACATCTCTAAGCTTCAAAACCATATTTATTACTATAATAACTTACATGGGCTGACCTTCTTCACTTGTAGCTTTATATTTGTTTCTCAAAATTTATCAAATTCACCTTAAGCCTTGCTTAAGGTATTTTAAAAGCTTATAAGTAATATGAGGTTTTCTCCATCCACCATTGGATCACTCACTCAATAAAAATTCTACTTAAAGTGTTTCAAAAGAGTGCCCTGATCCATCTAGGTACAAGTTTCATATGTAGGCCAATTTTGGCCAACATTTTTGGTGACCTCCTGGGATTGCATGCCTGTTATACAATAGATTAGTTGCTTTGTTTGATCCATTGGGTATATGGGGTCATAGTCTTTCTTCCTCACTGAGATTAAACTAATACAAGGCTATCCCTTTTCTAAAAACTTCTTCTTGAAACAACAAGGACAACAAGAACAAAACACACACTATGCCTAAGGCACTTATAGAAGGGAAACCCATAACTAAAAAAGATGTACACAAGGCACTTATAGGAAAACATAAAAATATACTCTATTATATACAATGGATGCAAAATATTTTAATAACAAGGCTTTAAATGAATTCCATTGACTGGGATGGGTAATACCTCTCCATCCAACTAGGCAAGTAGAAAAGCATTATGCTATTTACATTTGTGGATCAAGTAAGGGCTACTCCACACGCTATCAAACTTGGTATGGTTGCTTGGATTGGCCTTATTTGAATCCCACTTGAGGACTATATAACCTTATTTTAATTTCCTTGTTATATATCTCTTGTCAAAGTATTTCTTTACTTGAGCTTGATGTGACTCTAGTGTCTTCATTGTAAGGTCCCTAGTTTCTTCAAGCTCCATGAGCTTTGGCATCCTCATGCTCATAGGTTCACTCTCCATCAACTCAAGATGATGGGATAACTTTAAGGTAGGTAACTCAAGAGAGATGAAAAATTTGTCTTCCCTCCCATATACAAGGACATATGGTGAATTACCAATAGTAACTTTGGGAGTCACTCTATTAGCGCATAAGGCTGTCCTTAATTTTGTGTGTCACACTCTTTGATTCTCCTCCATAGTCCTCTTGATAATATTTATCAAAATTTTTTTATTCAATTTGTAAGTCCATTACCTTGAGGGTATTAATTTGAGGATGTACTAAGATAGATACCTATCTAAAGTGTTTATTCACTTGTCTTTATGCCAACAAATGCTAAGGCTTATCTAAAATAATTGTGGTTGGTATACCAAACCTCATTACTATGCTATCATAAAAGTCCAACACTGTTATTTCATTGGCTTCTTTAAGGGAAATTAATTCCACCCACCTGGTGAAGTAGTCAGTAGTAGTGAGTACCCACTTGTGTTCTCTATTAGAAGGTGGGTTGATCATTCCTATGAAATCCAAACCCCACTACGTGAAGGGTTATTCCACCTGAATTGGGTTGAGAGGAAAGGCTACAAATTTTTGTGATCCTGTAAAGAGAGCACACTTTTATCACCTTTTGAACCATGCATATGCATCCTTAGAAAGGATAGGATAATAATAACCATCTCTCATCACCTTTGTTGTGATAGTCATTATAGCAAAATGACCTCCTGTAGGCCCAACATGAAATTGTTCCAAGATCCTTGTCACTTGGTCATCATCTATGCACCTTAGAAGAACTATATTAAGGTCCTTTTTGATTAAAACCCCATCAACCAATGTATAAGGTATGGACTAAAGTTTAAAATACTTTTAATTTTCCCTGTCCATAACTTGTGGGCACTCACCTGTTATCAAGAAATGTGTCATATCTTAAAGCTAGCTAGTGTGAGGTTTAGGTGTATTCATTTGTGAGTTATCTTGTGTGACCAAGACAACCTCTTTATCTTCCTAAAGGTAATCAAACATATGCTCACATAAGCCTTTGTCTCTCACTAGCTGAGTGGCCTTGATCTCTACATCATACTCCATGAGCTTGGTAATCCAACCAACCCTCTTCTCATTCAAGTCTTTGTTAAAAAGGAAGTCCCTCACTCTACGATGAGACACCATAAGATAAATCTTGCTATTGGAAAGCATTGGTCTAAACTTTTTAAGGCTTCTTACTGCTACGAAGACTTGATTTTCTACAAAAGTATACCTTACCTCATATCCTTCAAGACCTTGACTAAAAAAGGTAATTGGCCACTCAAGTCCTTCACCATTATTTTTCATTAACATAACTGATATATTGTCAATATTGGTAAAGACACATAATATGAAATCCCTTGATAAATCATGATTCATGAGTGTGGGTGCTTGGGCAATGGCTTGATTGATAGCCTCAAATGTTGCTTTACCTTTATTAGACCAAGTGAACACTTGGTTATTTTTTAACATGGTAGTGATGGGTTTGACCAAGTTGTCAAAATTAAGTACAAACCTTCTCACAAAGTTTATTTTCTTGAGGAAACTCTAGATTCCCTTTTTGTTTTTAGATAAGGATAATACAAAGATGACACTTATTCTATTAGAGTCAATAAATAACCTTTACTTTGAGATAGTGTCCTAAGATTTTGACATTATGTACAACAAACACACATTTCTTGGGATTCAATGAGATCCCAAATTCTCTACATATTTCAAAGATCAATCTCAGGTGATCCAAGTGTTCACTAGCCTTCTTGGATAAAATTGTTATGTCATCCAAGTAGACAAGCACCATCTGATTTAGCAATCCTTGGAAAGACATGCCCATGGCTCTTTGGAAAGTATCCCTAGAATTTGACAAGCCAAAAGGCATCTTTTGACAAGCATATGTGCCCCACTTTGTGGTGAAGGTAGTCTTGTATTGGTCTTCTTCTCTTACTAGCACTTGGTTATATCCTAAGTACCCATCCAAAAGAGAGAAGTGTTCTGAGCTAGAAACTATTTGAAGGAGTTTTTCCATGGACGGTAAGGGGTAGTGATCTTTTAAAGAGACCTTATTCAATTTTCTAAAGTCAACACACAAATAGATCTGCCCATTCTTCTTTCTCATAGGTTCCAAGTTGGCAACCCATGAGAAGTGCTTGATGGGAAAGATGATATTTGATTTAATCAATTTATTCAATTCTTTCTTCATAAGCTCTTCAATTTTAGGGTTGATAGGCCATTGCTTCTACCTCACAAGCTTGGCATTAGCCTCCAATTCTATAATGTGTTGGGATAGGTTGGGATCAAAGCCTCTTAGATCACTGTATTCCTAAGCAAAGATGTCTGAATATTTCTTACAAAGCTCAATGAAAGCATGCCTTTTAGCCTTAGTGCTTACCTTTCCAAGCTTGAAGAGCTTGTATTTAAGGATAATGACTCTTTCATAGTTCTCATCAGTTGACATCACTACTTTGTCTTTACTCATATGGTCTCCCTCATAGAAAAAACCTTCAAGGGTGACCATCCTTTTAGGAAGTTTGTTAGACCTCATATAAACAATTTGATCCTCATACTGATGTTGGAAATTACCTTAGTTAATTGAGGAAAACTCTACTTCTTGTTACAAGAAATAAGTAATCTGCTTGTCATTATCAAACACCTACCAATGAGATTCATTGTTTGAAATTAATGGTTTTACCACTACTTTAACATGTGGCTACACCTTTGACTTCTTCAAATCATTTGGGATGTCAAACTAAGCTCCCACATCTCCCAACCTATCAACATGTTGATTCTACTTTCTTGGCACTGATTATATGTTGAAGGCCTCAAAGTCCTCAAGTATATCCCATACTCTATGTTTGTAGCATTTCATTAAGGGATTCTTTATGATGTTTTGAATTTTGACCTGATGTACTATCAGCTCACTATCCCCATATAATTATAACTACTTGATTCCCCTCCTACTAGCCCACTAAAGGCCATGGATAAGACCCTCATACTTAGTTGCATTACAAGGGAAACTAAATTGGAACCTGTAAGAAGAGAAGTAATTATCATTAGAGGGAGATACTAGCATTACACCTACACCTACCATATGTTTGTTCCTTGAGCCATCAAAGAATAATTTCCATAAACCACTAGTATCTTCTTGAGTCCTAGTGAGGGATGACATGGATTGATTTTCCTCATGCAAGCAATAGAAACCCATGTCCTTATCTTGATCACCTTCCAAAGGGTCAATTAGTTGATTTTCACTCCATAACTCATCCAAGAATATATTAGGTATACCTTCAAGATGAGTGTCTAGTTCTTGACCAACCAAGTGTTCATCTTCATTTAGGATGGCATAATTGATGTTTGATCTATCTAGCCCATAAGTCTCTATGTGAAATTATGTAATAAGCTCAATTTTGATGGATACCTTGCTTTGAAAGTCATGTAGGACCAATTTTCTGCTAGATAACCCCTAATTTTTGTTATGAAGTCTCTAGATAATCATAGAGCAAAATGAGAAGGCACATCAAAAATAAACACATCTTGAGCCATTAAAATACTAGGGTAAGCATGCAAGGTTGAGTTTAGACCTTTGATGATGCTATATAGTTTGGTGGAAGATCCATCAAGTTGTAAAACTCCCATAGACTAGGGTTCATACTTCAAACCAAGCTGCTCTACTATAGACTTTGACATCACTGAAGTACTTGCTCCACTATCTACCATGCATTTGTGTGCCAAGGAGTCACCAATGATCACAAAAATGTAGAAGGGAGGAGGTTTGACCACCTTGTTTGATTGTCTTTCATTAGGTCCTTTGGTTGCATTAGTGAGAACCATGTTTTCTTTTCTTGGTGGCTTATTTGAAACATCGATCTTTGACAAACCTTCTTGAAGGATATCTACTCGACTAGGCATAAAAAACATGTCCCACATCAACACACTCACATTGGAATTCATTTGTTTAAAAATGTTGATGGGCAAACCACCAAATTTTGATTGTGCTTTAGGAGCCATAACTGTAATTTGAACTTGTGAGTTTTGGGATATAAAGGCATTCCCTTGGTTCTAATTATTTTGTGTTATTGGAACCTTTTGAGCAATAGTGGTGTCCTTTGGTTTAAATAGTAATAGAGTAATAGTAGGAGGCTCTTTGACTACTTCTGGATCACCATCCACGTTCCTTATTTTGAACCTTGTATTATATACATGCATGCTTGGCTAGAACTAGCCTATTGATTGGATACATATCACTCTTCTTATTCATAGTTAACCATTGTAACACCCAACTAGTTGGGTCCTTCATTAGATCCCTAGTCTTGTTTAGGCTCTTTTGGTTTTTTCATCATGGGTACTTCTATCTTTTGAGCCATAAGGGCTTGATTGTATCCATAACTAACACACTAATGCCATTGATCATTGAAATCCTGATTGACCTTAGTGTTTGAGATAATGGATTGGCCAAAAGATTGACTCCAATGCATAAAACCCTCACTTTCTTGAGCAATGTTGTTCTGAGTAGGGACCAAAGTATTAAAGGTGCTTACAACAATTGTATTATAATTATTTTACCTAACATAGTTAGGTTTCTCGTATCCATGGCCTTGTCCTTGGAAGTTTCCTTTGTAGGTGGCCTATTGGCTTGATAAGATTGATGCTGAGGTAGATATAGAGATTGATAACGTCTATTGAACTGATCTTGCATCTTCAAATTCACCAATTCATTTCCAAAGGATTGAGACATGCTCTTAAGCTCTTGAAACTTCTTATTTTCTTAGGAGTCACTAGATTGACTAGTTGAGGCCTTCTCTTACTTTGGCATAGGTATGGAAAAAAGTGTTGGCATAGGTGGAATGATAGCAAGGGGAGGAATGATGATAAGAGATGGTTGAATCTCATAAAATAAAGGTATTGGTGGCCTAAGTGTAAGCTTTCTAGCTTGTAATAGATAATTCTTTGCTCTGATTGTCACCTCATAAGAATTTGGTAGTGTATTTCCTCCCATAGACTAAATCATTATTGAAATATCATTGTTAAGGGATTTCAAATAGTAAAGGAAGGCATAGTTAGGAGTAGGCTTGATAGAGACTAGAATCCTATCCCATGTCTTTTGAAATCTGGTGTTGAAATTTTGCATGAGCTCATGAGGAGCCCTATTGATTTTAGTAACCATTCTGCAAGTGACAAGTGGTCACTCTTGTATTCAAACCTTTTACACAAGACATCACCTAACTGATCCCATGATGTGATGGAGTTAGTAGTAAGGTTTATATACCAGTCCAAGGCTTTACCCTTGAAAGAGATGGCCAATAACCCAATAGCCACATTTTCTTCATTGATATCATGGATATTATAGAAGTTGGCTATATCTCTAAAGTGCTTATAAGGGGTTGTAGATTGGTCTCCAATGAAGTAGAGAATAATTTTAAGAGCTATAATGGAATAGGATCATACTTCTAGAGGTCCAAAGGATTCTGACCATTGAAATCCACAAAAGGGAAAGCTCTAGGGGATTTCATGGTAGTGAAAGGACCCAACAAAGATCTTGTAGAGGTAAATTTAGAAATTGGTTTAGGAGGAGACTTTCCTTTGCATGGATAAGTGTTAGCAAATCTTAACCTTCTTACCAAATTTAAAGTTACAAAAGGAATACCTCTAGAAGCTGATCTCATAGTCACCTTTGGCATGAAATATAGCTACTACTCTACCACCAGAATGTTGAGTGTTTTTTAGAGTCGCCAGATATTGAAAGATGAAAGCTATAACCACTATAAATTGATCAAACCAACACCAAAATTGATCAATATTCTAAGAAAGAGTCATATTGGGTGTGCCAAAAATTGTTGTGGTCTTAATTTACACTGTTGAAGAGAGTTATTTAGGATATCTCCAACTAAACCATAAAATGGGAACAACCCTAGGCTATGGGTATCTTATTGTGGGGTTGAACCTCCAGAGAAGGTTGGCTTCCTCTTGATGGATCAACTAGACTAATGCTTATGCTTAAAAAAGGGATAGAAAGAGGGTAAAGGGTTACTAAGAGAGATAAAAAGGTGATGCACCAAATTCAAATGAGAACTCACAAAATTATGAAATAAACTCTAATGAAGCATAAGATAATTCTAGCTCACACAATGTCACAAACTAGCTAATTTGCAAAAGTGTTTGATGAACTAGGCCCACAAGAAATGAATGAAGCAAGGAGAAATTATAAGATTCACATCAAGCATTCATTAATGATAGAAATATCACAAGTTCAAACTTAAAACTAACTTGAAAACACTTAAAAATTAGGCAAAAAAGAAGGATGATGGACATGGAAGACATTCCTTCACAATGCCATCATATACAAGCTTGTTAACATATTTCAGAGGCAAGAGATAGGTAAAAATTATATTTCTTCCTTCAAGAGGTCTTTTATAAAAATTTTGACAGGGTTTTTCCCTTGTCAAATGGGCACACATAAAAATGGGGGAGAAAATGGGAGATATAGGAGAAAGGGAGAAGAGAGAGAGGAAACACTAATCAGAAATCAATAAATGAGCTACAACCACTTTTATGAATTCTCAACCACCTCTAGATCAATTAAGACCAATCCTGCCTCAACAAATTAACCTTTATCAGCTCCAAATAGTCTGCAAGTCCCCTTATTAGTTGAGAAACATAGTAGAAGATAACTTTATTATTGATGATGGTGTTATGATTCACTAAGAAGGAAAAGCCTTCAAAGACTCTAAAAATGTATTGAATGCTCCACCTACACTTTCCAACCACTAGATATCT
Source organism: Torreya grandis (assembly GCA_037957365.1). Lineage (NCBI taxonomy): Eukaryota > Viridiplantae > Streptophyta > Pinopsida > Cupressales > Taxaceae > Torreya > Torreya grandis. The sequence continues at coordinate 1,792,324 of JARHVA010001744.1, read as the reverse complement.
CTCTTGTATTTCTATGCCATCCTCCACTTGCCTTCTCTATAAAGGACAAAATCCTCATATCCATAGACCTAACTGAGCCATGACTATATTTATTTCAAGCGGCTGCATGTACCTATTGAAAGTGGACGATATGACTATGTTGAAAGATAAGACACTCCTTTAATAATCAAAACTCCCCTTACTTAAAACCCTAAAAATAGGTCTACTATAGATGGAAACCATTCAAATTTATTATTTTTCATAATAATAATGTTAATGAAGATCCATAAGGCTATTTAGTCTCATAATCATGAATAAGACACTTCTTTGTGGCATCATATTGCCAACTCCTCATGCTTGAAGATATGCTAGACTTTTAAGAGATTGTAGGTGTAAGTTTGTCAAGGTGGATGATTTATATTTAATGGTAGCATCAGATTTGAAATATTTTCTTTAGATCAACCTGAATCATATTTTGATCTCAGCCCTAAGCATTCACCTGCCTGAGTCCATGAAATCCTTCGATCCAATATGTCTGGCTATGTGGCATTCCTGCCACACTTTTTATCATGTTTTAAAATATGATCATAGTTACTTCAGACATGTATCTTCATCTCATGCCCCTTAAAACTTGATCAAATTTTTTTAATCAATCTCCTCAGGAGTTTCTTGGCCTTGACTTTCAACATTAGCCATTGATCCTTGATCCTCGTAGAGATTGTGACACTTGGCACCTCTACATGCTTTTTGTGGACCCTGCTTTCAGTCTTCATATAGTTAATATGCTTATTCCATGTGGTGACCTCACATGCAATCTAGGCTTATTAAAATTTTGACTTCGTTCGCACCATTTATCTCAATTGCATAGTTGAATGTGTGTTGTAGATCTTTGGTCTACTTAATCAAATGCACACCATTGATCTGCTTAATCCACCATGATTTTGACACTTGGCAATATCACATTCAATCTTAAGATATGATAACTTATTAATATTGTGCTAATTGTTAGATCTACTTTTTCATGATTAAATGTGCACCATTGATATTCTTGACTCATTGAATTGATTGATTATCCATGTGCCATTGATCGATCCTGGCTTTCAAGATTTTACCACTTGGTAGCACTGTGTTCAACCTCAGGATCCTTTAAAGATTTTTGAAACCAAATGGATATTTCTTATGGATTTAATTTGATATCCTCAGGTGCTTCCCACACTGCTAGATCATATTTTAAGGCTTGTATATTGAGATAGAAAAATCATCAAGACACTGAATCTACAGAGGATGACCTTGGTACAAAATACACCATTTCCATGCAATTCTTCTGCTTTGGTTGACATCCCAAGAACACTTATTAAATACATAACCAAACTAAAATGTTCATTCCTATATGACATGCTAAGATGGTCTTGTTCCTCTAGGCTTAGTCTTGTCATCATTATCTCTTTAAAAGGACACTAGGAGGTATTGGAACTTCATTAAGACATCTCTGAGCTTCAAAACCATCTTTATTACCTTAATAACTTACAGGGGCTGACCCTCACTTGCATCTTTAGATTTGTTTCTCAAAAGTTATTAAATTTACCTTAAGTCTTGTTTAAGGTGTTTCAAAATCTTATAATTAATATGAGGTCTTCTTCTTCCACCATTGGATCACTCACTCAATCAAAATTCTACTTAAAGTATTTCAAAAGAGTGTCCTGATCCATCCAGGTACAAGTTTCATATGTAGGCCAATTTTGGCCAACAGTGTCATCATGCTTGGTGCAACTCAGGAAGGTAAAATGGGCCCTTATAATATAATAGGGACATAAAAACAACTAGGATGCCCCATGGTATCTCTTAGTGCATAATTTTAGTGATAATCATGTCATGTCATGAAAGAGTGCATAGGGAAGATATTAATCATTAAAATCTCAAATTAAAAAGGTGTAATGGTCTTTAATATATAGTATGATAGGGACAAATCAGATTCCCCAATATGATGTAAATACATAGGATAAATAAAATCATGTAAGGCCCAAGTTAGGATGATTGGAACAACTAAAACTCATAAAAAGTGTTATAACATATAAGGCTCAATGCTTAATGTATGTAACTCTAAAATATGATACAATGATATGCTATTATGAGGATCAATACGCAATGTTTGTAACTCAAAGATATGTTCATGTGGGGATCAATATGTAATGTTTGTAACTCAAAGATATGCTTGTGTGAGGCTTAATAACCATAACCTATCCTTTTATGAGGATAATGTGCATGGTATAATGCATGCCCCCAATATATGTCATTGATTTAGGGTAGAAAAATATGGTAATAAATGTATTATGTGTGAAACTGATCAAGTGTTGTGATGTATGTAAGACTACTTTCTATATAAATGATTTAAGCTTATGGGACATAGAGGTGCTATAAGCTCCATATGTAGGATATGACAATAAGGCTCTCATGGAGATAAATGTGGGTACCATGCCACTATAAGAAAAGTTTATATATAGATCAACAAAGAACATGGAGTGGGTAAAATGTCCCCACAGGCATATATATGTAAGATGTCATCAATGAATCTCATAAGTGAAAAATAATTTGTTCTTATCTTCATAGGACACGTCGAGTTAGTAACTCATTAGATGATTTCATTATTATAAATTGATAAGTCATGTACACTAGTTTGTAAGATACGGTCCTATGAATATCAAGTATGAAATTCACGATATATCGAGATTTAAATAGTGCTTAGGGCATAAAGGCTTTACTAATGTAGCAATGATAGGTGTATATAAACAATATGGGTCTAAAACATGAGATAGTCTCAATGTGGTCTTAAGAATAGTAAAATGATATGCCATTTGTAGGTCCAAAGGAAATGTACATGATGTACAATCATGTGATGCCCGACCTTGCCATAGTTTCCAATGTAGAATTGTTGTATTCTAATTTCATAATCTATTACTATGAGTTTTATTGATATATTTCTATAGGCCTTGGCTCATATTTTACATGCATGATTTGAATGGTACATATCTTACTATGTTGGCATAGTTTTTATATGTGATACATTATTCAATGATTACATCTTACTATGTATGATACAATTAAATTTTCATTTGAGATGAATGACTTTCAGGATAAAATATTGGTTTAGATTATGGGGGCATGTGTCATGCATATGTACTCAAATTATAAGAACAAAGAACAAATTTATAAGATTTTAGGTGCATGATAAATATTCATACACAACTTTTAAACATATTTTATAAATTTACATCTATAATACAACTATAAATTCTAAAATTATCACAATGGGCACATGACACATGTTAACACATTTTATACTATTTTTCAAATTTAGGGGGCACGCTATGAATTCATGTCATGCTTTTCAATACTTCTTGCTATCTATGTACATGGTAGGTGAATGGATGTTTGCCATGATGTTTTGATCCTGCATTCGAGAACTAAGGAACAAAGTGATAATTGAATCTACAAGCCATCTACAGTGGTTGATTTAGTTAATGTGCATAATGCATACCTTAGGGGTTCAATTCCATTTAACATTATTGCTTATGAATCCATTATGGATTCTAACGCGTTTCATGCCTTGGGGTTACAAATACCAAAAACACAAATTGAGGTTTTTGTTTCCTTCATTGGGTTTAATTTTATATACAAGTTCAATTATATTTGGGGATTAATCACCCTCAAATTATCCATTGGTTCAACTAAGAAACCAAATTATAAAAGTACTCCATCGGAAACACTAATTCTATAATGTTTTAAGGAAGCATAATTTCTAAGTAAAGTTACAAGAGAAACATTGGTTTCACACATACAGGTGTGCTCCTTCCTTTTTATTTTTCAATCTTTTCAAATTCAAGTTACATTTAAATTTTTAGTTTCACATATGAGCATGAACTACTTTTACATCATTGCAAGATTTTCTCTAGAACACCTTACATGATTGGAGATTCTCCCAAAGGTAAAGTGTGTTATGCACACTCATGTATATATTTCCTTTACTCTAGTAATTTATTTTATAGACTAAAGGGGGGGATGAATTAATCGCTCAAATTTGGTCATAAATACTTGATAGTGTAATTTTTGGCCCTATTTTACTTTAATTTACTTGAGCACTTAATTTGGACCTATTTTACCACCTCACTCTATCTTAACCATCTATGCGAACCGATTCATTTTTAAATTGCTATCTTATGGCCAAATAAATGTTCTAAACTTTAAAAAACCCCTCAATCATCTTTATGGACACCCATGGACCCAAATCTTCACATGTTTCCTTGAAGGAAAAATGTCTAGTAGGGGATAATAGTGGCAAACATTTTTGTACCCTATGGGTTGTTCCTATCCTTAAGACTTCTAATAGTTAATTTTTAAAAGTAGATCCTCCCTTGTAGTTTGGTATGTATTTTAGGATAGGTATCATGAGTTTTCCCCCTTTTGGATTTCTATAAAGACACACTTAAGTCACTTATTCTACTACTAAGAAATTTCAATATATAGGCACACTAACTATTGCACAGTGAGCAAAAATTCTTTATTCTTTCTAAATCTAATTCTAATCATTTGAACCAATCCTCAACCAAATCAAGATCCTTTTGTATCTAAGCCAAAGTAAAGATAATCAAGTATTCAATCCATATATATATGCATCAATATATTCAAATGATCATAATTGCACAAAACACTTTAATTGGGAGAGTTATGTGGGCTTGATTTCCCTCTTCAAAGTATTGGATATGTAGAAAGTGTTAAGTCATCACATGTGTGATTGAAGTCAACTCATCCCCTTACACTCCCACCTTTTCTATTTGTATATTTTTTAGTTATTTCAACTTTGAATAAGTCATTTGCAATTCTTTCACATGCATCTTAAGGTCAATTCTTTACACACATGTGTTTTGAGCTATCATTGATGATCATGCCCCAATTCATTAATTTTTAGTGAAGGACAAGATCGACCAACTTAGGGCTATAGTGTCATTTGATCCTATCCCAGTTTAGATAATCTTGTTTTTTATAGTTTTAGTCTTAGTCTATGTGCATTTTTAGAACCCATCCCTATTAGTTAGTTCCAACTGCCTATCAGTTTCATACAGTCAAATCTCAAACAATAAACAATTAAGTTTTTCATTTTTTTCGTAGTTAGTCTTCTTTCATTCAATTGTACTTTGTTGATTTTAGTTTTTGCTTTCATTCTAATTGTCACAAGTTGATTTAAAAAATTCTAATATATTCTATTCAATTTATTTGAATCATGGTCAATCACCACATTAATTCAATTTCTGATGAAACACTAGCACAACTTCACATTTTTGGAAATACATGTGTATCCTAATTATGGTTTTTATTATAATAAACATGAGTGGATGTGCTTTGGTTTATGTATTTTGTTTTGGATTATGCATATTGAGGAGCATGGTTGAGTCTAAATATGAGGTCAATGCATGCTCACACATTTATACAAAGATTTATATATATGTATCATGGAATTAGGTGCGACATGGTTGGTATCAAGTAATTTTATACATGGTTGGGTATTTGAGCATATAGAAGTGACTCACCCACCTGGGTTACCTCTCATGACATGGACCATGGTTGAACCCTATGTAACCATATTGGTTAACATTGAATTTAAATGGATTAGGCCACATGATGTGATGAGTTTTCATCTTGTTTTTTTTATCAATTATAGGCTAATAGTGTTATCTAAAGACCATAGTGACTTTACCTTATGTGGTTGAGGGATGCCACCATACTTTCTCATATATGGGTGAGTTGATGGTATAAATTCCACCATGGTAGACTCGAGTACTTCCAGTATGAGTTTGTGTCTAGATAATTTAACATCCCTTAGGATTAACCTCCAATATGATATGTATGGAGGCACTCTTTGAGAGCTCAACTTAGGAATGGATATGTTAATGCCCCTATTGATGATGATGATGTTGATAAGGTGCATACTCCAATTAGAGTCATGAATCCTTCACATATATATCCAAGCATAAATTATATCAATATTACAGATCAATATATAAGATGATGGCCTGGGGGCCCAAGTACTACCTTTATTTCCACATATAGATATAGGGGTTGATGAGGGTGTTGTTGTCATTGGTGGTGTTGGTGAGATCTCTCAAGGTTTGATGGATATGTTCATGATGTGGTAGTTGATGTTGGTGATAGGAGTGATTTTTAAATGGGTATTTTTGCATCGGTGACTCAAAATATCCTCGTACATATTTATACTAAATTTTATTTTTCATTTGATTTTTTGTACTAGGGTAATTTATTATAGTGAATGATAATGATTATTTGTGTGTGTGTTTGTTTGTAATTTTAGTTTTTTTGATTAATATCATTGATAAAGTCATTTGGTTATTTATATGTGACCTTCATTATATTGAGGATTCTTTGAATAACAATTCTTATATTTTCAATGATTATGTTGATTTGATTAATCTAATGACTAGACTAATAATATGTGATTTTATAGAGTAATAAGTTATTGATGATTTATAGGCTCATCTTAGATAAGAAAAAAAAAATGGGGTGCTACTAGTTTCACCTGTGGAACCTCCTACAGATTTTATGAGACCATTTGTGAAGGAGATTGCCCATTTGGGAGATGATTGTACCTGAGCTAGATAGGCCTTGGCATATGTGAGGGGTTATGTTAAGATATCCTTGATTTAGAGTGAGTAAAGTGAATAAAAGGATCATTCACATAGTGGTTTCTACCTTCCCCACTTTGGGGTGGGTGAATGTAATGCTCTTGAAGCTCACTGTGCTAGACTTAAAGAGGACAATAGGAGTAAACACTCTCCTATGTCTTGTAGAAGACATGTAGACAATTGAATAAAATGGGTTACATTACCCTAATGTTTTAAAATATATATAGAGACTTTTATTCCAAGATATCATATATAATTTGTGTTTCTTTTATGGATTTTTTGAGAATGTATTTCTTGTGATTAATGCATATCTCTATTTGTTTTATGTTCTTACATTTCATTTAAGTGTTTGGTATAAAAAACATGTAGTTGTTACTTAAGGTAATAATATAAAATGTGAGTTTTGTAAATAATATATAATTAACCAAATAAGCATCCAAATTTTATTTTCAATAGATGCGTACATTTAAGCCCATAAAAAATTGGTGGTTCTCTATTTGATTATATTATCTATTTCATGTTCTTATTAGGGGTTGATATATATATTTTTTGTGGAATACCAGTGTAGTTTTCGGGTGGTGTCTCCATATCATATGTATTATTATCATCAATATAGTAGTTTTAATTACATTCATAATTAGAACCTACAAGTTTTGGGTATATCATTCCAAATGTCTTCTACATTTGTAATGGGATATGTATAGACAAATCATATCTATTTTAGAATTATAGTAGTAGATGGTGTTTTTTATTCTTGTGTATCTTTATCTCACTATCACTATTGTACACTTGGTTATAATTTTTTTGAGATATTATCATATCCTCTATGAGATGGTCTTTGTCATTCTAGGTTATTATATCTTGACAAATGCTAATAGGTTCACCTTGAAAATAAAATGTGATGGCATCATGTGGTGCATTCATTGTTGCACCCATTATTTTTATATTTAATGGTCTCATAATATGACATTATATTTAAGTAAGGTGGGATTAATTTGAATCCAATAATTCTAGACTTGGGACCACTAGACACATGGCACTGAATGCATCTTATTGTGTTTTACTAAGGTAAAGGACTCTCAATTAAATGCCCAATGTCATATCCAAAAAGAGTTTAGAAATATAACACCACATGCATTACTTTAAGTGGTGTTATCAACCATGATGTTATTGCATCACCTATAATATTTGTTAGAATTAATGATGAGAGGTTCAATGATTGATAATGGAGTCTTGGTAAACATATCGAAAACCTTACTTGTTGTATTAAGCTTCTTAAGAATGTAGTTAAGAATCTCTTTTTGAGATTCCTCTCTCTTGGGCTTCTCTTGTTTAGGAAATTCATTTTGAGATACCTCTTATTTAGGTAGATCTTTTGTGTGAGATGAAACATCTATTATAGTGGGCTACTCTATTGTAGGAGATGTCTCATTGTGACTAGGACGTGTTTTAATATCAATGTCACCCTTTTCAATAAGACTAATGATTTTATATTTTAGGGCAAAACACATATTTGTCAAATTTACATGGACCCTATGATAGGAACAATATTATTTGTCTCTAAATGAAATGTGTGAATAGTGCATAGGTCAAATAGGAGGTAGTTTGATTAACTTTTGATATGGTAATTTTTTTCAAGATTGCACTTGGAGAATCATAAAGCCTAGGGTAATATTATGACTTATTCGGTAAGATGAAGGGATTGTGGCAGATGTCACTTATTTCTTAACCCATTTAATAGATGCATTCTTTTGAGAGATAATATTTTTTATAAGTGATGTATAAATATGAGTGTTAGTGGGATAATTATCCTTTTGAGCATATGCTAATTCCTTTTCTATTGACATAACCTCCTAAAAAAGAAATTTGAAAGATTGGAAAGTGTGGTAAAGAAAATTTTGTTTAAGAGGGAAAATTAGACCGCTAAAAAAATGTATTGCATCTCTAAATCTATTGATTGATAAATCAATAGATGCATGCTTGACTTAAATCATAATAGATAATCATTAATTGGTTTAGATTATACTTGATAAAAAGAGGTAGGTATTCAAATGTAACTCTTGGTCCCTTATTCTAAATTTATTTATATAAAAATGTTTCTCCTAACTTAATATATGTATATAAGGAGCCAATAAGAAGATGAAAATATAGAAAATACTAAACACTAATAGTAAAAAAAAATTTTGCTATCTAAAGAAAATGGCATGAGGGTTTACCCCAATACTCATAGCCATAGTAAAACACTAAACATAGAGTTTATTTTCCACATGATTTATGGTATATAGAAAATGCCTAGAGTCCTTTTTTTACACCAGTAGGAAGCCTATTTTATTCATCTAATTTGTGGTGTACATGAGAGGAGCATATCACCCATGGAATTTACTCTCAACTCACCCTAAAAATGGGGTTGGTGGGCTACATGCATGGTTCTACCTCTATAGTTAGTGCTCTGGAATTTTGGGCCAACACTAATTAATGACAAAATAAGTATATCTGAGAGCCTACAAATCATTTAAACCCTTACCTAGCTCACCTTTATATTATTGATTTTTACTTGTATTGTATTCATAGTCCTTATCATTGCTTGTTTCAACTTGTGCTATATTCATATTCATTATTTTATTTTTACATACTAGAATACTTGTTTAAAAAAATCATTTTATTAGGGGCACATATATCATGGCTAGTCATATTCAATATGTTAATGGTGTACATCCTCTAGATCATTATTCTCTTCTACTATGCCTTTTGCTTATGATTATGAATGGATAACTAGTTGGGAAAATGATATAATTAATGTTTATGATTATGAAGCTAACTTTTCTGACCCTTAGCCATAAGTGTTCCCTCGACTAGATACATATTTTGATTCCCATTTAGAATCTCCTATAGATTCCTCTTTGGTCACACCTCTAGATTCCCCTTCAAAATCATCTCGTCTCCTTTTTGGTAACACCTTTAGTTTCCTCTTTAGAAGTTACTATACCATTTTCTTTGGATTTATATTTGGTCAAACGTATAAAATTATTTTTGGTTTTTTCTCTAGCTTCTTCTTTGGATTTACACTTGGTCATACATCTAGATTCACCTTTGGTCATACCTCTAAATGTACCTTTGGTGATCCCTCTACATTCCCCTTTAGGTTCTTCTCTAGTTTCCTCTTTGGATTCATATTTGATCACATCTCTAGCTTCTCATATGGTTACTCTTCATAATCCCCCTTTGGAATCCTCTTTAGATATTTCTTTAGTAGAATATACACAAGATATTTCTTCACCATCATCCTTAAGTGTGTCATTATAGCACAAAAATCCTCCTAATGATGACTATTTATTATCTCTTACAATACCACCTCATATCTACATGGACAAATCTTATCATTGCACACCTAATATTTCTATCCATTTTACTACCACATTACATTCTATTCACAGTTGAAAGTTGATCTCACATAAGAGATGCATAAAAAAGACAATGACCCTATAAGCAATACTACTTCTCTTCCATCTCATTGCATAAATACCAATGTTGTTATTCCAAATCTTCAAAATAAAAATTATAGTTATCATGATGAGAAAAATGCTTCTACTAATTCAAGTAAAGTTTATTCTTACTTTCCCTTTAAGTTGATAATATGATACACACTGAATCAAATGTTAAAGTATTTAGTAGTAGTAGTATTGTTGATCATGAGGATGTTTCTAGTTCTATTTCAAAAATAAAAAAGTATACACATGATAATGTTACTTCTCCTCTTTTAATAAAAGGTATTATACCTTTGCAAATTAATGATATTCTAACTATCAATGAATCTCTTAATATTAAAGAAGAGCCTATCCCTTTCTCTACCAAACTTCCACTTGATGATGTTTCTATTCAATAAAATATACCTAGGGTTTGTGCTTATGAAGCCTTATAATATAAAATCATCACTATACACAATATTTAAGCTCAAAAATCACATCTCTTGAAAATAACAACAAATTTACAAAAAATCTAGAAAATGCTAGTGTTAATCATGTCTTTACATCCTCATCTAAGAAAAATTTGCATAAAATTATCACTTCAAAAAGTATATAAAAAACTTATAAAAGTCCAAGTTATAAGTTAAATGATTCATAACAATTTAATCACTTTACCTTTTGTGCATTATCTAAAAATATCATAATACTATTTTGCATATCATAGATTTCATGAGCATCATACATATAATTGTTAGGATTTAAAGAATAAAATTCAAAGTATCATTGATATTAGTGATCATATAAAATATAAACCTATTAAAAAATCCACTCATATTTCATCTCCTAAAATAAAAGTGGAAAAATAACACAAAGAGAAAATATGAATACCAAATGATAATTCTGAAAGAGTCATCAACACTCTTAAGCCAAGATCTCTTTAAGAGACCATTACCACAATGATGAGCACTTCAACATTGCACACAAAAGGCAAATCATATATTACTCATAAAAGCATGTAGAATATAGTGGAGATCTCTTGCTTAAGTAGGCAAGTCAAATCAAGAAACTAACCTAACTAAGAAATGTGGGATAAATCCACACACAAGACAAAACTAGGAAAAGGATGAAAATCCTAGCCATAACCTAGCAAGCATGAGAAATATACTCTAACACCCCCCTCAAGTGAAGCTAGGGGATAACAATAAAGGATACAGTGTGAAGCCATGTACCTTTATGGATGCTAATCCATCTTTCAAAAGTACATGGATGTTGAGTCGCTATAACTACCAAGTGAAAGTAAGAATGGTGCTAAATATGAAGATCACTAAATATGAACATTGCACTCAAAAATATTGGGTAGAGTGATAAACCCAAGGAAGTATTACTTGAACACCCTCCAATAAGATAGTGAGAAGTGAGCACAAATATTGGCGAGGTTACCACACTAGTGTCATTAGTGGGGATACCACACTGGTGTCACTATAAGAATTACCAAAAAGGCCATAGAGTCAAATAATAAATCCTCATATGGGTTCTAACATAAAAGTGCTTGAATAAGATACCCATGTACAAAGGAGGAATCTATAAAATAATTAAAAAAGTATAACATATACATATAACTCTCATAAAGTGGAGAAAAGATGAAAAACCATAAGAAAAACTCCCCTCCAAAAGAGAGAAAAAAAGAAGAGAGAGCTCGAAAGGCCCCCAAAGATGATGCTGAAGTAGTCTGCATTCTAAGTATTCAAAAGTCACAAAGAAACTCAATCTGCATGAGTGGTTTGAGTCCACTACTCAAACATAAAAAAATGACACCTAGCTTAACCATAATAGTTTTAATTAAGAAGACTGTTAGCAGTGTTAAAAGTACAAAAGAATACTGCATGTGCAAGGAATGCTCAACATCTAAGAATCAAAATCTACACCACACCCTCCATACTACCAATTGGGTGGAGTGATGATAAAAAAGTTGTATGTACACCCCCCCCATAACGGGTAGAGTGGATGAAAAAGGTATACACAAGTGGTTTGAATCCATGACTTGAACACCAAACAATCTGACACTATATGCCCCAAAATATCTCCATATCATGCTAAAAAAAACTATCAAACTATCAAAAAAGATAAGATGACATTGAGATTCACTAGAATAGCTATAATTCAAGCTATGGGAGATTTTCAACTATCAAGAAAGTGGTGTCAAAAATACATATAAAGTCTCTTAAATATGATGGCCCATGGTGGGGATGGAAGAGACAAGCAACTGAAGAAGTGAAAAGGTGCCCAAAATAGAGCATACAAATGCATGAAGGTAGGCAAGGATAAATTAATAAACCCCCCATGGCATTTTATAAATTAGTGTGAATAAAATATATCCCATACATAAAAAACACCAAATGGAAACAAAGAAGACACTGGGATTCAACATAATAGCTCTAAACAAGGAGACTATCAACCTGTAAAAAAAACTATCACAAATCATGAGAGATGCTCCAAAAATAAGGGAACAAAAAAGTGTCTCCATAAAAGAAGGTAAAGCACTAAGAAATGGGCTTTTATGGAGACATGACACAAACTACAAGTGTGTCAATGTGCTAATGCACAAAATAGAATAAAGCATGTCCTGGGTTGATGAAAGAGTGTGGCAAATAGTAAAAAAATCCATCATGTATGTAAAAAACACTTGAAAGGTTTAGTTTCCAAAAATGAAATTATAAAAAACACATGCAAAGGATGTTAGACTCAGTCAGAAATGCATTAGAGATAATGCAAAGTGCAATAGTGACATAAATGGTATAATGTAGGCTAAGAAGGAGATTAAAAGAGTTTTGTTTGCTTGTGAGGGTGTTTGGCCTCCTTCTAAACTGGGCCTCACCTTCTAGTCTTTGACAAATAAGGTCAAAATAAATAACCAAACAAATAAACAAATAATCTCCTTATATCCCTCAAGTGATTATTTTTTTAATGAAAAAAATTATAAAAAAAGAATTATGTCACCAAACAAGATGGCCCCTTGGTAAAAAAAAGCTTCTTCCATTAAAAAGAAAGGGCTTCCTCTATGTTTTACATCACCCTACCTTTATAATACCTTTATAACGTGAAAAATTTCCCACATCCACCTAGTAAAAAAATACTCCTCTGCATGTATTTGTCCCCTAAATTAAATGTTTCAGCCAAAATAAAATCACCACCCCATTTACAAAATCAAAAACTATCTTCTTCTTAAAAAAAAGTCTTTTCCTTAAAAAAAACTTTTTGAATTTAACAATGTGAGGGGATCGAGGAGATGGCCAAGGTGGCTAGAGAATTGAGGGAGTGGAGAAGAGGAGGCTCAACTTAGAAGAGGCTAAGAACATGATGAGGATAAGCTTATCTAGGCTATGAATGATGGATCTAGGTGGTGAGAAATAGCTAAAAAGGTTTACACAATAAAAATTAGACCATGAGAAGCTTGAGCCTAAGCCTTAGTCATTCAAGACATTTCACTTAGAAAAATAATGAGGGAAGTATAAAACTCCTACCCATAAATAATATTTGATGAAGATCAAATGCAAAGTCACCAAGTTCAAGGGTGCCTATTGTTGAGTTGTGGAGCTAAAAGCTCCACCAGATGAGCCAATGTGGAGGTTACTAGGTTACACAGTAACCGACATCAGTCAGACCAACCGACATCAGTTAGGGGTCGATCGACATTAGTTATCTTGAGCTACACAGCAATTGACATCAGTCATCTGCAGACCGACACCGATCAGCATCGGTCATCTGTGTGTTTCTAGAATGCTATTTTTGGATGTGCATTTCTAGCGTTTCTAATTTTAGATTACTATTTTTAGCCAAACAAATTTGAGCCTTTGATTAAGAGGTGAATATAACGGTGGAGAATGCATGGCTCATAGATCCCTAGTGTTGTAGTTTACTATATAATAGGGTTAGATCCTCATAGCATGTACAACAATAACAACAATAATTGAGTTGATTGTCACAAGGGGAAGAACAACTCAGTAATTGAGTTGATTGTAATTGATAGAGAGAGAGAGAGAAATCTTGAAGGAGAATTACTGTACATCTTTGAGGTGTGAGGAGAAAGAGATTTCTTCATTATATTTCCTTTTGGAAGAGCTTAATACAAATTGGTTTTTTCTCATATCTCCTATTCTTTGCTATTTTTGATTTCTAGTTACTTATTACTTCTGGTTCAAATTTATGTTTAGTTGCTTATACAAAAGTAATCAATTGTACTCTAAGATCCTAACAAGTGGTATTAGAGCTATGTGTATACACTAACAAGTGGTATCAGAGCTATGTGTATACACTAACAATTGGTATCAGAGCGTGTTAGTGTTTGTTGATTACAGAATTCACTCACAGGGGTTTTTGATTGAGTGGGAGCAAAGCAATGGCAGAAGAAAGTAAACTAAAAATGGAGAAATTCAATGGCAAGAATTATCAATTATGGAGGATGCAAATTAAAGATTATCTATATCAGAAAGATCTGTACTTACCGTTGGGTGGGGTTTCAAGCAAGCCCACATATATGGAAGATGAAGAATGGAATGTTCTTGATAGAAAGGCTCTTGGATCTATAAGGTTAAGCCTAACATCTTCTATGATTTCCAACTTATCACAGGCAAAAACAATAGTAGAGTTAATGGATACTTTAGCAAATTTATATGAAAAACCCTCAGCTTCGAATAAGGTATATCTTATGAAGCAATTATTTAATTTGCAAATGCAGGAAGGTGGATCTGTATCTAGTCATCTTAATGATTTCCATGTAATAGTAAATCAGTTAAATTCAGTCAAAATAGTTTTTGATGATGAAATTAAGGCTCTCTTAATCTTATGCTCTTTACCTGAAAGTTAGCATAGTTTGGTAATGGCAGTTAGTAATACTACATCTGCTTCAAATATCTTGAAAGTTGATGATGTTGTTAGTGTAATCTTGAATGAAGAAATTCACAGGAAAAGCACAG
Organism: Torreya grandis; assembly: GCA_037957365.1. Lineage (NCBI taxonomy): Eukaryota > Viridiplantae > Streptophyta > Pinopsida > Cupressales > Taxaceae > Torreya > Torreya grandis. The sequence goes on along the minus strand of JARHVA010001744.1, from coordinate 1,777,216 downwards.
GGGAAACATCAGGTAATGCTTTAAGTGTTGAAAGCAGGGGAAGGCAAAGAGAGAAGGGCAAGCAAGGGAAATCAAGGTCAAAGATGGGAAGTAGATCCAAATCAAAAAATGGAAGAATAACCTACTGGAATTGTGGAAAGAAAGGGCATGCAAGGAAAGATTGTTGGTTGAAGGATAACAAAGAAAATCAGCATGAAGGTAATAAAGAAGCAAAAATTGTAGGTATTGTTACACAGGATGCTCTTATATTTTCTTTGGATAATAAAGTAGAATCTTGGGTTTTAGATTCTGGTGCCTCTTTTCATGCAACCCAAAATAGAGAAATTTGTCAGGATACGAAACACCGAAAGCACACAATTGATTACCAAACCAAGCAACTTAATATGTGGAAATTAATCAGATTCAACAAGTAACTAGAATTCAGAATAACACAGAATATGAGAGACAATACACAACTTGTATTAATAACTCTTACAGAAAAGAATACAATAAAGAAGATGCCACTTCTTCTCCACCACCTCTTCAGAGGTTTTCCACACCTCAAGTGAACAGTAATTCTCTCCTCAAAGCTCTCTCTACTAGGTCCCAACACCCAACTCAAACACAGAGTTGGTATTTACCTTACACCTGTGCTCCACGCACTCCACAAGTGCTCCATGCACTCCACAAGTACTCAAAGTACTTCAAGTAGATCTCCCATGAACCTGCAACAACCTGTAATTCAACAGACCATACTTATGGAAGGAACTGCCTTGCCTTCCTCTTAGCTCTCCATGTACTCCATGTACATACCAATGAGTACACACCGTACTCCAAGTAGATCCTGCCTGATTCTGCTCCCTGTTGTGTTGCTATCTTATCTGATCTCCAACCTACAGATCAATAACGGTTCTGCACACCTATGAACCTTGACCTTGCACACACACACACACACACCTGCAGATCAACGATCTTACTTGCCATGTAAATCTCTTATAAGGGCCATGCTCACCTGATGACCAAGATCATACAAACCTGAAGAATCCAGCTGACTCTCCAATCCAACACTCATACACCTGGTACTAAGGCACTAGGAGGAACGCACCATTGCTCTACCTCACACACCGAAGGAGCTTATAATTATGCTCTCTTACTCCCTAGCAGTACTTTCCAATACAACCATGAGTCTATTATATAGATCTCATCCAAACAATAATTAGACATCTAATTACAATAATTAGATCCATAGCTATGAGTCTAAAATTAGCACTCATCATGCAAACACTTGGTTCGTTAGCTAACTACCCATAATAAACTCGCAGTCAAACCACACAGGTGACCGACATCGGTCCCTGTCCGCCTGGAGGTGATCGACGCTGGCCGATCCCTGATCGACGTCGGTTGCTTCCCTTCAGTATCCTACCGATGTCGGCTGATCAGACCGACGCTGATTGCTCTGCAACTCAACAACCCTCAGCAACCTCCTCTCTTGTTTGCATCAGTGAAGCTTTTAGCTCCACAACCTAACAATCTCCCACTTGGAGATAAACAGCTGCACTGTACCTGTACCTGTACTCCATCTAATCTATTTCCTGGTTTGTATCCCTCTGCAAGCTCAATCCTAAAGACAACCCACCACACATCCCGTGGTGTACCCCCTGTCATTCGAGTACCCTGCCACATCCGAACCTACAAACACATGTAGTGAAGTCCTGACCCTGCATGTATACCTGCTGCTGGTCCCTCTCAAAATCCCTGAGAATCCACTTCCTCGAATTGGCTCCTAACTCTCTGACAGCTCCCACTGCATGGGAGTATCAGGTCTATACCAAACCTCATGTGATTTCAGACACTGTACCTGTCCAGCCCTTAGTGTGCTGCGGCTCTGCATCCTGCGTAATGAACATCGCCAACACCTGATTCACATCAACTCCCACTGGAGACAAAATCTACCTATGATCTCCATGTCTCCCATGTCAAAGAATTTCGCTGCTCCAAACTCCTCATGACATGCCACCGAACTAATCTTACCCTTAGCTCAGCAAAACCCTGTATGTACACCCCTGCTAGCTAGCATACTATCCACATACAGCAACAAAATGATGTTGCAATCATCATCCCCCTGGTAAGTCAAACCACAGTAGTTACCCTGACATTGACTGAAGCCATGCTTCATCCTCCGCCTGTCAAAACTTGTACCACTGTCCTGCAACTTTCTCAAGCCCATATGCCTGGTCTTCTGTTTCACATATCCGTTCTCTCTATTCTTCAACTAAGGTATCCATTCGTCTCTGTGCTTTCATCTAGCTGGCAACCCTACCAAAAACTTCCGTTTGGTTCTGCATCATATCCCTGCCATGCTCCCACCTGTTTCCTGGATCCTTCCTACTCTACAATCAGCAACAAGTATAAAGAAGAGGAACAACAAATTTGAGTGCCTACTTACGTCTTCAGTCCTCCATATGGGTGTTTGAGACTCCTTGACAGCATGCTGTCCACCCAAAATCTGTTACAGTGACCGACCTCGATCACTTCACAGTCTGCATCCTATCGACGTCGATTCCCATGCGTCTGTCCCTGACTACCAACCTGCTAACGTCGGTGTCCCTGTTGTCGACGTCGGTCCTCCTGATCAACGTCGGTCTTACCTACTACCAACGTCAGTCCTCCTGACCGACGTCGGTCTTACCCTGCCTGGCATCACCGGCTTTGGTCTGCACATGACTGACATCGGCACTTGTCTGTTCGACATCGATTCTTCCTGACCGACACCGGTATCTGTGTTCACCTGTGAGTGATGAATTTTTACCCGCGAGTTCCTTTGAATCAAAATCCATGTCCAAATTGCCCTGCTCAGAAGTATCCAGCACCATCCACTGGTTTCTGTCCACCATCTCCTCCAAGAACACCAAGGCCTTCCAGTTTTTAAGCCTGTCAAATATATCTATCTTCCGCTTAAGAACATGCATCTCCTTCCTGCTCATGTGACCAAGCCTATGAAGCCACGTCTCTGCAATAGAAGAAGAATCAGTAATATAAACAAGTAGATAAAGGGTATCTATTTTTTTACCACCAGCTAATTCAAGTGTACCCGCTGTGAGAGTTCTTGTGCATCTCTCATCACCCAATCTTTCTGAAGAAATTAGCCATATCTCCAAACCTGGGACCTGCATGACCTTCATCAACACCTGTGTGTTGGCCGCCTGCAATTTTAGCTTCACTTTCCCTTTGCCAATTCTTTGGCAAGGCTCACCAGCTCCTCTACCTGGGGCTGCATGGAAAGAGGCAACCAAATCTTTTATCCAAGATTCAACTTTATCCAAGAAACTATCGGAGTTGTTGTTTCCAGAATCCAGATAACGCGAGTGCAATGAAGACGTGATCACACAAGATGAACAAGTGCACACCACGAAGATGCTAAAGCAATTTGACAATGACAAGAAGATAAATTGCACAAAACAAAATGGAGAAACCAAATCTGAATTAGTAACCTGAAATGGCCAAAATGAAGAATACATATAGGAGAGCTAGAAAGTAACTCCTCCACAAATGGTGGTCAAAGCACCCCAAGAATAGACTCCTCAAAAAGTGGTGACAAGGTGCTAAGAATAGAGAAATAACTCCCATACCCGAAATAGGAGTATCTTATGCCATTCTTATGACACCTTATGACACAAATATGACACACAATCTCCACATAAGCTAGCCTATCCCATGAATGTAGGAAAACTCCATGTATGCACAAATATATGATATTCCCTAATTAATAAATAGGGAAAAATAAAAACCTACACTAATACCCCCCCATAAGCGCAGCTTAGGTGGGAAGTGTGGAAAATAAAAAATGGGTCCCGGCAACTAGGCCTGATGAGGTACCCATGTACAAATGCAATCTCCCATAAGATAGAGAAAAGGAGAAAACCCGTAGGAAAAAAACTCCCCCCCAAAAGAGAGACATAAAAGAGAAGAAGAGGCTAGAAGGCCCCCCCTGAAGATGATGTTGTTGCAGATGTAGACCGCACCCCAAGAAGAGCTCGTAGATGAATGAACTTACTCTCAGTGAAAGGTTTGGTGAAGATGTCTGCAACCTGCTCTGAAGACTGGCAAAATATCAAGTCAATGACCTGATTATGAATAAGCTCCCGAATGAAATGCATGTGAATCTCTATGTGCTTGGTTCGCTAGTGCTGAACCAGATTCCTGCAAATCTGTATGGTACTCTGATTGTCACAATAAATGATGGTGGGCTGTCTGATAGGAATGCCAAACTCAGAAAGAATCCCCTGAAGCCAAATAGCCTCAGTGGCTGCATTAACAGCTCCCCTGTACTCTGCCTCTGTGGATGATATAGCAATAGCATTCTGCTTCTTGCTAGACCAACTGATAAGACTTGAACCTAGAGAGAAACTGTAACCAGAAGTGGACTTACGAGTATGTGAATCGCCAGCCCAGTCTGAATCTGTATATCCAACCAAGTCAACCTCTGTGCCAAATCTATAGTGAATCCCATATCTATGTGAACCCTGTATGTAGTGCAAGATCCTCTTAGCTACTTTCCAATGCAGCTCATGGGGTTCCTGCATGAATCTGGAGACAAGTCCCACTGTATATGAAATGTCGGGCCTGGTGCAAGTCAAGTAGATGAGACTACCAACAAGTTGTCGATACCGAGTGGCATCAACTAGTGGTGAAGAACAATCAGTCTCAAGCTTGACTCTTGATAGAAAGGGAGTCGGAGATGGCTTGCAATCAGCCATGTGAAATCGAGTCAACAAGTCGAGAGCGTACTTAGGTTGTGTAAGAGAAATCCCTGAATCTGACTGTGAGATCTCGATACCAAGGAAGTAGTGCAACAAACCCAAGTCTGTCATGTCAAATCTCTCCTGAAGAGATGCCTTCACTGCTGTAATAGCCGATGAAGAACTCCCGGCGATCAAAAGGTCATCAACATATAGAACCAAAATCAGAAGCGAATTGTCAGGAATCTAGAACAACAAACATGCTCTGATCCCACTTGTCAGGATGCGAAACCAGAAGCATACAATTGATTACCAAACTTCAAGCAACTTAAATATGCGGAAATAACCAGAATCAACAAGTAACTAGAATTCAGAATAACACAGCATATGAGAGATAATACACAACTTGTATTAACACTTTATACAGAAAAAAATACAATAAAGAAGATGCCACTTCTTCTCCACCACCTTACAGAGGTTTCCCACACCTCAAGTGAACAATAATTTTTCTCCCCAAAGCTCTCCCTCTCACAGGGCCCAACACCCAACTCAAATACAGAGTTGGTGTTCACCTCCCATGCTCCATGCACAACACAAGTGCTCCACGCACTCCACAAGTACTCAAGGTACTTCAAGTAGATCTCCCATGAACCTGCAATAACCTACACTTCAACAGACCATACTTATGGAAGGAACTCCCTTGCCTTCCTCTCTTGCTCTATCCAAGTACACACCTGTACTCCAAGTAGATCCTGCCTGATACTGCTCCCTGTTGTGTTGCTGTCTATATGACCTTGCACACCTGCAAATCAAACAATGGTTCTGCTCACCTGTGAACCTCGACCTTGCACACACATACACCTGCAGATCAACGATCTTACTTACCATGTAGATCTCCTATATAGGCCATGCAACTGTGACCAAGATCCTACACTCTTGAAGAACCCAGCTGGCTCTCCAATCCAGCACCAACACACCTGGTACTGAGGCACTAGGAGGAACGCACCATTGCTCTACCTCACACACAGAAGGAGCTTATAATTATGCTCTCTTACTCCCTAGCACACTTTTCCAATACAACCATGAGTCTATTATATAGATCTCATCCAAACAATAATTAGACATCTAATTACAATAATTAGATCCGCAGCTATGAGTCTAAAATTAGCACTCATCATGCAAACACTTGGTTCGTTAGCTAACTGCCCGTAAATAGCTCGCAGTCGAACCACACAGGCGACCGACGTCGGTCCCTGTCTGCCTGGAGGTGACCGACGTCGGCCGATATATGACCGACGTCGGTTGCTTCCCTTTGCTATCCTACCGACGTCGACTGATCAGACCGACCCCAACTTCTTTGCAACTCAGCAACCTTCAACAACCTCCTCTCCTGTTTGCATCAGTGAAGCTTTTAGCTCCACAATCCTAACAATCTCCCACTTGGAGATAAACAACTGCACTGTACCTGTACCTATACTCCGTCTAATCTGTTTCCTGGTTTGTATCCCTCTTCAAGCTCCCACCTGAAGACAACACACCACACAACCTGTGATGTACCACCTGTCATCCGAGTACCCTGCCACATCCGAACCTACAACACCTGTAGTGAAGTCCTGACCCTACATAGCAACACCTGCTGCCGGTCCCTCTCAGAAAACCTGAGAACCCACTTCCCCGAATTGGCTCCTAACTCTGACAGCTCCCACTGCATGGGAATACTCAGGTCTATGCCAGACCTCATGTGATTTCAGACACTGTACCTGTCCAGCCCTTAGTGTGCTCCGGTTTTGCATCCCAAACCTCGCCAACACCTGATTCACATCAGCTCCCACTCGAGACAAAATCAGCCTGTGATCTCCATGCCTCCCATGTCAAAGAATTCCGCTGCTCCAAACTCCTCATGACATGCCACTGAACTAATCTTACCCTTAGCTTAGCAAAACCCTGTATGTACACCCCTGCTAGCTAGCATACTATCCACATACAGCAACAGAATGATGTTGCAATCATCATCCCCCTGATAAGTCAAACCACAGTAGTTACCTGACACTGACTGAAGCCATGCTTCGTCCTCCACCTATCAAAACCTGTACCACTGTCCTGCAGCTACCTCAAGACCATATGCCTGGTCTTCCGTCTCACGTATCCATTCTCTCTATTCTTCTACTAAGGCATCCATTCGTCTCTGTGCTTTCATCCAGCTGGCAAACCTACCAAAACACTCGTCTGGTTCTACTCCAAGGAATCACATCCTCATCCATGCCAAGCTCACACCTGTTTTCTGGATCCTTCCTGTTATACAATCAGCAACAAGTATGAAGAAGAGGAACACGAATTTGAGGGCCTACTTACGCCTTCAGTCCTCCGTATGGGTGTTTGAGACTCCTTGATAGCGTGCTGTCCACCCAAAATTCGTTACAGTGACCGACCTCGGTCACTCCACAGTCTGCATCCGACCGACGTCGGTTCCATGCGTCTGTACCTGACTACCAACCTGCCAGCGCTGGTGTCCCTCCTGCCGACGTCAGTCTTCCTGACCGACATCGGTCTTACATACTGCCGATGTCGGTCCCCTTGACCGACGTCGATCTTACTCTGCCCAACACTGCCGGCTTCGGTCTGCACATGACCGACATCGGCACCTGTCTGTTCGACGCCGGTTCCTCCTGATCGACGCCGGTACCTGTGTTCGCCTGTGAGTGATGACTTTTTACCCGCAAGCTCCTTTGGATCAATCTCCATGTCCAAACTGCCCTGCTCAGATGTATCCAGCCTCATCCACTGAACTCTGTCTGCCATCTCCTCCAAGAACACCAAGGCTTTCCAGTTCTTAAGCCTGTCAAATATATCTATCTTCCGCTTAAGAACATGCATCTCCTTCCTGCTCATGTGACCAAGCCTACGAAGCCACGTCTCCGCAACAGAAGAAGAATCAGTAATATAAACAAGTAGATAAAGTATACTTGTTTTATTACCACCAGCTAATTCAAGTGCTACCGCTGTGAGAGTTTTTGTGCATCTCTCATCACCCAATCTTTCTGAAGAAATTAGCCATATCTCTAAACCTGGGACCTGCATGACCTTCATCAACACCTGTGTGTTGGCCGCCTGCAATTTCAGCTTCACTTCCCCTTTGCCAATTCTTTGGCAAGGCTTACCAGCTCCTCTACCTAGGGCTGCATGGAAAGAGGCAACCGAATATTTTATCCAAGATTCAACTTTATCCAAGAAACCTGCAAACACATCCTGTGCAACAACTCCTGCTACATCTGTATCTTCAGTTTCTTCATGCTGATCTGTTACCAACCAACAATGTTCTTTTACCTGCTCTTTCTTTCCATCAGACCTTGAGTAACCGTCTGTGCTTTTCAACTCCTCCATTCTTAGCTTACTTTGATCTGCCGTTGCTCTACTCCCACTCAATCAGAAACCCCTGAGAGTGCCCTGTAACCAAACACAACCTGCTTCCTGCAACCTTAGCTCTGATACCACTTGTCAGGAATCTAGAACAACAAACATGCTCTGATCCCACTTGTCAGGATGCGAAACCGGAAGCATACAATTGATTACCAAACTTCAAGCAACTTAAATATGCAGAAATAACCAGAATCAACAAGTAACTAGAATTCAGAATAACACAGCATATGAGAGACAATACACAACTTGTATTAACACTTTATACAGAAAAGAATACAATAAAGAAGATGCCACTTCTTCTCCACCACCTTACAGAGGTTTCCCACACCTCAAGTGAACAGTAATTCTTCTCTCCAAAGCTCTCCCTCTCACAGGTCCCAACACCCAACTCAAATACAGAGTTGGTGTTCACCTCCCATGCTCCACGCACAACACAAGTGCTCCACGCACTCCACAAGTACTCAAGGTACTTCAAGTAGATCTCCCATGAACCTGCAATAACATGCACTTCAACAAACCATACTTATGGAAGGAACTCCCTTGCCTTCCTCTCTTGCTCTATCCGAGTACACACCTGTACTCCAAGTAGATCCTGCCTGATACTGCTCCCTGTTGTGTTGCTGTCTATATGACCTTGCACACCTGCAAATCAAACAACGGTTCTGCTCACCTGTGAACCTCGACCTTGCACACACATACACCTACAGATCAACGATCTTACTTACCATGTAGATCTCCTATATAGGCCATGCAACTGTGACCAAGATCCTACACTCTTGAAGAACCCAGCTGGCTCTCCAATCTAGCACCAACACACCTGGTACTGAGGCACTAGGAGGAACGCACCATTGCTCTACCTCACACACAGAAGGAGCTTATAATTATGCTCTCTTACTCCCTAACACACTTTTTCAATACAACCATGAGTCTATTATATAGATCTCATCCAAACAATAATTAGACATCTAATTACAATAATTAGAGCCGCAGCTATGAGTCTAAAATTAGCACTCATCATGCAAACACTTGGTTCGTTAGCTAACTGCCTGTAAATAGCTCGCAGTCGAACCACACAGGCGACCGACGTCGGTCCCTGTCTGCCTGGAGGTGACCGACGTCGGCTGATATATGATCGACGTCGGTTGCTTCCCTTTGCTATCCTGCCGATGTCAGCTGATCAGACCGACCCCAACTTCTTTGCAACTCAGCAACCTTCAGCAACCTCCTCTCTTGTTTGCATCAGTGAAGCTTTTAGCTCCATAATCCTAACACGAATCATCCTACCGTAAGAAGTAGACATTAGGATCAGAATGGCACCTAGTGAAACCCGCTGTGAGAAGGAAGGAATCCATCTTGGCATACCAAGCCCGAGGGGCCTGTTTGAGGCCATAGATAGATTTCCTAAGTCTGCATACTAAGGAAGAATCTTGAGCAAATCCTGGCGGCTGCTCCATGTAGATCTCCTCCTCAAGGTCTCCATGAAGAAAGGCACTCTTCACATCCATCTGATGCACATCCCAACCATGTGCTGCGGCAATAGCCAAGGTGAGTCGGATAGAAGTCATCTTTGCAATGGGTGCAAAGGTCTCTGAGTAGTCAATGCCTGCCACCTGTGAGAAACCCTTGGCTACCAATCGCGCGTTATACTTATCAACCGACCCATCTGCGGCAAATTTGGTTTGATATATCCACCTACATCGAACCATCTTTCTTCCCTTAGGAAGTGAAGTCAAATCTCAAGTGCGATTTTTGATTAAGGAAGAATATTCTTCCTCCATAGCACTATCCCACTCAGGTACCCCCGATGCCTCTCTAAAAGTTTGTGGATCCAAAACTGAAGCAAAGAAGGCATGTGGATCTCTCTGAAAATACCCCCTAGTACGTCTGTCATCTGCAGGGTCTCCTACCCATGTGCCATCACTCTCAAGTGTCTGTCTGGCCCAAAGTGGCCCAAAAGTGGGCGAGTCAGGTGCTAACTCCTCATCCTCTGACTGACTAGAGGTGAATGACACTGCATCACTGTCCTCACTGTCTGTATTTGAAGAAGAAGAAGATGACTCTGGCTCAAGAACCTGCTATGGCTGATCTGAATCTGATGAGGAATCATCATGAAGAAGTAGATCCGATGAGGGAGAAGAAGTGTCAAGTGTTGAGTCTCTAGGACTCTCCTGAAAATGGACACTTCTCTCGATGAACAACTCATGTGTGACGGGATCTAGAAGGCGATATCCCTTAATACCATCTGGATATCCTACAAAGATGCAAGGCTTGGACTGACGTTCCATAGCTTTGCGTTTCTTCTTCGGAATGCGGGCCATGGCTGGGGATCCAAAAACTCTAAGGTGCTCAACATCAGGTTTCCTTTTATGCCAAGCTTCAAAGGGTGTTATCCCTTTCAAAGCTTTGTGAGGAACCCTGTTCTGAATGTAGCAAGCACAATTGATGGCTTCGGCCCAGTACTGTGGTGCTAGGGATTTAGAGTGAATCATACAGCTACCCATCTCTTTCAAGAACCTATTCTTGCGTTCTGCAACCCCATTTTGTGAAGGACTGTAGGTGACTGTGCGTTGTAAATCAATCCCCTCTGTGGTGCAAAACTGCTCAAACCTGATGCTAACATACTCTCCTCCATTATCAGTTCGAAGAACCTTGATGGATTTCTCACTCTGTTTCTCAACAAGAGCCTTGAAGTCTAGAAAATGTTCAAACACTTCAGACTTTTGTTTGAGAAAATATATCCAAGTGTACCTAGAGAAATCATCAATGAAAGTGAGGAGGTACTTGGCCCGTGTGAAAGATGGTTTGGGAAAGAGTCCCGATACATCACTGTGGACTAACTCCAAAGGTTGTGAAGCCCTCCAAGCTTTGCCTTTGTCAAATTTTGCTTCGGGATGCTTCCCAAGGGAGCACCCCTCACAAAGTCCTTTTGAGAATTGGACACGAGGCAAGCCAATGACCATGTCATTTTTGCAAAGTTGCTCAAGGTAGCGGTAGTTAAGGTGGCCAAACCGCTCATGCCATAATTTGCTAACTCCATCTGAATGAGTCAGCAATGCTGTAGGAGAAGAATCTGATGCAAAATGTGAAAAGGTGTATAACCTTGCTTGGTGATCTACCCTTCCCACTGCCACTGTAGTATCACTATGCAACTCCCTGATAGATACAGAATCTGGTGAAAACTCAACTCTCATGCCCCGACCAATGTGAGTGATTTGGTACACTGATAGGAGATTGGTTGAAAGAGAAGGAACACTTAGAACATTGTTGAATGTTCCTCCTTCCATTTCAACTAACCCTCTCCCTGCAACGGAAACTAATGTGTCATCACCCAAACTAATTGAAGTCATGCTACAAGGCTCTAAAGATGAAAACTCAACTAGTGAAGAGCCCATGTGGTAAGAAGCACCCGAGTCAATGACCCATGAAAATGTGGAAGCTGCTGTAGCTACAAGGGCCTTGCCCTTTTCTTTCTCCTTACCCTTGCCCTTTGCCTTAGTAGAATCTTGGGTTGATGAATTCTGCTTGATGGACTCAGGAACACCTATGTTGTTCTTCTCTAGAAGATGAGTTAGGTGGTCTATTTGTTTCTTCATGCACTTGTGTTCATCATGCCCATTATTTTTACAATAGCCACACTTAACCTTCTCCTTCTTAGGTTTAGCATTGGAAGATGAAGACTCAGTGTTGTTTTTGGCAGGGTTGGTGTTTTCTTTCTTTTTCTCTTGATCCTTGTTCTTTTTCTTCTTCTCCTTTGTTGAAGTCTTGTCCTTACCATTTCCAGCTATCAAAGCTTGGGGTTGAGTAGACTTCATTGTGCCCATCTGAATTAGCTTATCTTGCTCCCTAGTCAAGTCGGCAATGAATGAATCCAAAGAAGGCATTTTCCATGTAGTGCCAAGGGCACTTTTAGTGGCATGGAAAGTGGAGACAAAGACTGAATAACTTGGACCTAACTTTGCGAGAATAGAAAGTATGAGTTGATCATCTTTCTTCTCTATCCCGCATTCTTTCAATTGCAATCTAAGGGCCTTAAACTTAGTAAAGAAGTCCTATAGGGTGTCAAAGTTACTAGGACTTAGACTTATGAGTTCGTTTTCGAGCTCATGGCCTCTCATCTCATCAAGCTTCCCAAACAACTTTTCTAAGGTGTCCCATATGTCATTAGGAGTTTGGGAGGATTCTAAGTGGAAGAGAAGTTCTGGAGACACGGACAAACTCAGTAACCCAAAGGCTTCATCACTACGGTTGTACCACTTAACCTTTTCAGCATCTGTATTAGGTTCTACTTCTGTACCCATTGTGATCTTATACAACCCTTTGCTTCTAAGAATGATAGACATTTTTACTTTCCATTCATGATAGTTGAAGGGTGTTAGGGGTTTGAGTTGAAAAGAATCCATTTTTAGCTGAAATTAGGTGAAGTTGTGTTGATTGCAAGTTATGATTGTATGCAGAAAGGAGAATGAAAGTGAAGTTGCAAGTTGTGGAAAGCAATCACACCCCCCCAAAATATTGAGCCCCCCCCCCAAGTATGCAAGTGCACGCTCAAAAGACGTCAGACTCAGCTGAAAATGCGTCTTAGAGCAATCAGTGCAAGACAAAAGCAAACAGGACGTCGGACTCAGCGGAAAATGCGTCCTAGGAGACCCAAATTTTGGCACTTTATAAACTAGTGCATTTTTGAAAAAGAACAAGTCTATGCTATGGAGAATTGAATTACAAATACTTTTGCAAAAAATGGCACCCAAAACCGAGCTACCGTTTGCAAGATTTTAAAGTTACAATTTTCCCGTAAACTAGTGTTTTTACAAAAAAAGCACTAAAACGTTAAAAAAATGCTATTATGAGGAGAGAAAATGGCCTTCCAACCACTCGTTGGATTCGGCACGGAATGAAGAATCCAAATGAGGTTTTTGTGAGGGGGAATTGGTCTCCTACCAACCCAGGCCTCACCCTTCGTCTTCGACAAGCGAAAATACAAGATTTAATTTGAAAATCCCCAAATTACAAAATTGTCTAAAAAGTTTATTATTCAGTCAAATTGACTGATTTTTGGTTTATGAAGTCAATTTTAACTGAAAATATTAAATCAAAGACAATTTTGAAGGATGCCACGTGTATAATGGTGCCAAATAAGATGCCAAGTAAGGCAGGGGCGCCAAAACAAAGTGCAGTCCAGATTTTATCTCAAAAAAGACAAAAAATAGAAGCAGACCTGCTGCTGGGCGTACGGCCTGATTGAATCACTTTGCTGGAAACTGAGGTGTGGCAGAAGACAGAAGCTGGTTTCTGAACAATAATTCAAACAGAAGATGGCGTCCAAAACAGGGCGCAATTCTGAAAAATTGCAAAAGACAAAATCCAACCTATTGTCCTGGGCCGTACGGCTAGTTTGGCTGCTTAAACAGACTGCTGAAAAAGAGAATGGCGCAGCAAAGAAAATATATTTGCAAAAGAAGTCAAAAAATAGCAGACCTTGTGCTGGGCGCTTGGCAAACAGGGAAGACTGCTAAGTTGTTGAAGTTGTATAAGAAAAAATGCAGACCAGAAGAGTAGAAACTAGGCGTAGAGTTGCAGAATGCTGCTCCTTTCTGTTGCTTGTTGAATGCTGCTCCTTTCTTTTGCTTGTTGAATGCTGCCCCTGACGTGAAGACAGCGAAAAGACACCCAAAGGCCAAGGATTCCCAAGAAACCAATTCCAAATTTGGACAGAATTTTTATTTTTAATTTTGATCAAAAATAAAAAAACTCCACTTCTCTTGATTTCAAAATAAGCTAAAAGCAAAAACATACACAAGATTACCGGTTTTGCTCTGATACCATATCGGAGTTGTTGTTGCCAGAATCTGGATAACGCGAGTGCAATGAAGACGTGATCACACAAGATGAACAAGTGCACACCACGAAGATGCTAAAGCAATTTGACAATGACAAGAAGATAAATTGCACAAAACAAAATGGAGAAACCAAATCTGAATTAGTAACCTGAAATGGCCAAAATGAAGAATACATATAGGAGAGCTAGAAAGTAACTCCTCCACAAATGGTGGTCAAAGCACCCCAAGAATAGACTCCTCAAAAGGTGGTGACAAGGTGCTAAGAATAGAGAAATAACTCCCATACCCGAAATAGGAGTATCTTATGCCATTCTTATGACACCTTATGACACAAATATGACACACAATCTCCACATAAGCTAGCCTATCCCACGAATGTAGAAAAACTCCATGTATGCACAAATATATGATATTCTCTAATTAATAAATAGGGAAAAATAAAAACCTACACTAATAGAAACCTCCCAGAGCATCCTGTGCAACATCACCTGCAACATCTGCTTCTTCAATTTCTTCATGCTGATCTTTCACAAACCAACAATATTCTTTTACTTGCTCTTTCTTTCCATGGGACCTTAAGTGACCATCTGTGCTTTTCAACTCCTCCATTCTTAGCTTACTTTCATCTGCCATTGCTCTACTCCCACTCAATCAAAAACCCCTGAGAGTGACCTGTAACCAAACACAAAACCTACTTCCTGCAACCTTAGCTTTGATACCACTTGTCAGGATACGAAACACCGAAAGCACACAATTGATTACCAAACCAAGCAACTTAATATGCAAAAATTAACCAGATTTAACAAGTAACTAGAATTCAGAATAACGCAGAATTTGAGAGACAATACACAACTTGTATTAATAACTCTTACAGAAAAGAATACAATAAAGAAGATGCCACTTCTTCTCCACCACCTCTTCAGAGGTTTCCCACACCTCAAGTGAATAGTAATTCTCTCCTCAAAGCTCTCTCTACTAGGTCCCAACACCCAACTCAAACACAGAGTTGGTGTTCACCTTACACCTATGCTCCACGCACTCCACAAGTACTCAAAGTACTTCAAGTAGATCTCAATGAACTTGCAACAACCTGCAATTCAACAAACCATACTTATGGAAGGAACTACCTTGCCTTCCTCTTAGCTCTCCATGTACTCCACGTACATACCAATGAGTACACACCGTACTCCAAGTAGATCCTGCCTAATTCTGCTCCCTGTTGTGTTGCTATTCTATCTAATCTCCAACCTATAGATCAATAACGGTTCTGCACACCTGTGAACCTTGACCTTACACACACACACACACACCTGCAGATCAATGATCTTACTTGCCATGTAGATCTCCTATAAGGGCCATGCTCACCTGATGACCAAGATCATACAAACTTGAAGAATCCAGCTGACTCTCCAATCCAGCACCCACACACTTGGTACTGAGGCACTAGGAGGAATGCACCATTGCTCTACCTCACACACCGAAGGAGCTTATAATTATGCTCTCTTACTCCTTAGCACTACTTTCCAATACAACCATGAGTCTATTATATAGATATCATCCAAACAATAATTAGACATCTAATTACAATAATTAGATCCGCAGCTATGAGTCTAAAATTAGCACTCATCATGCAAACACTTGGTTCGTTAGCTAACTGCCTGTAATAAACTTGTAGTCAAACCACACAGGCGACCGACGTCGGTCCCTATCCACCTGGAGGTGATCGACACCAGCCGATCCCTGACTGACGTCGGTTGCTTCCCTTCAGTATCTTGCCGACGTCGACTGATCAGACCGACGCTGATTGCTCTGCAACTCAGCAACCCTCAGCAACCTCCTCTCCTATTTGCATCAGTGAAGCTTTTAGCTCCACAACCTAACAAAATTTTCAATGATTATGTCAATGGAGACTTTGGAAAAGTTTATTTAGGGGATGATGAGCCTTGTAAAATTGTTGGCAAAGGAAAAGTGCAGCTGAAATTGCAAAATGGCAACACATGGGTGTTGAAGAATGTCATGCATGTACCCATATTGAAGAGGAATCCAATTTCTACAAAAAAGTTGGGTGATGAGGGTTGCACAGGAACTCTCACAACTGAATCTTGGAAAGTTTCCAAGGGTACACTTGTATTAGCAAGAGGTAAGAGAGTAGGTACACTTTATCTATCTACTTGTATTATTTATTATTATTCTTCTATTTTATCTACTTCAGATGTAGATGCAAAGTTGTGGCACTGTAGGCTTGGTCACATGAGTGAGAAGGGAATGAATGTTCTTAAGTCAAAAGGTAAGCTTTTAGATTTGAAAAGCATAGATCTAGATTTTTGTGAGCATTGTATTTTTGGGAAACAAAAAAAAGTGAGGTTTTTCAAAACTGGGTCAACAAAGAAGAAGCACAAGTTGGAGCTTGTTCACACAGACGTGTGGGGACCAGCTCAGGTAGCTTCTATTGGAGGATCACAGTATTATGTTTCTTTCATTGATAATGCTATAAGAAAGGTATGGGTTTATTGCATAAAGAGGAAATCTGATGTTTTTGACACATTTAAGAAATGAAAAGCTTTGGTTGAGAATGAAATAGGTTTGAGATTGAAGATCCTTAGATCTGACAATGGTGGTGAGTATTGCAGTAATAAATTCAACAGTTACTATTCTATGAGTGGAATACATAGGGAAAGGATGGTTCCAAGGACACCTTAGCAAAATGGAGTTACTGAAAGGATGAATAGAACAATAATGGAGCGTGCACGAAGTATGAGGTTGCATGCTGGTTTGCCCTTACAATTTTGGGTAGAAGTTGTAGATATTACGGTTTACCTGATTAACAGAGGACCTTCTACTATACTGGATTGTGGAATTCTAGAAGAGGCATGGATAGGTAAAAAGGTAGATCTTTCATTTCTTAGAGTTTTTAGTTTTGAAGCTTTTGTGCACATTGATAAAGAAAATAGAAAGAAGCTGGATGCTAAATCTATGCAGTGCACTTTCATTGGTTATGGTTTTAGAGATTTCAAATTCCAGTTGTGGAATTTAGAAACTAATAAAATTATTAGAAGCTGTGATGTAGTTTTCAATGAGAAGGTGATGTACAGTGATCAGGTCAAGAGGCTGAATAATTTTGATTAGGGCAATCTTGATTTGGAAGAGGTTATGATCCAAAATGAGCTTGCAGGTAAAAATCATCACTCATAAGAAAACATAGAGACCGACGTCGGTCAAGTAGAAATTGACATCGGTCAAGTAGAAACTAATGTCATTCAGGTGGAAACTGACATCAGTGGCATCGGTCAGGAGGAACTGACGTTGGTCAGGTGCATACCAACATCGATCAGAGATGACCAGGATCGATCACTGTCAAAAGGAAATTTGGGTGGACAAGAAGCTGTAAATGAGTCTCAAATGCCCATAAGGAGGTTTGAAAGGGTAATTAAACCTCCAATTCATTATTCCCCTTATTTATACTACTCGTTGCTCACTGATGGTGGAGAACCAGAAAGTTTTGATGAGGCAATGCAAGTAGAATCTAGGAAACAGTGGGAGCATGGCATGAATGAGGAAATTGATTCCTTGGAAGAGAACCATACATGGGATTTGGTTGAGTTGCTAGTTGAAAAGAAAGCACTAAAAAACAAATAGATATATAGGTTAAAGGAAGGAGAGAATGGACATATGAGACATAAGGCTAGTTTGAAGGAAAGCTTATATGGTCTTATGCAAGCTCCAAGACAATGGTATTTGAGGTTTGATAGGTTTATGACAGAGCATGGCTTTAGTAAATGTCAATCTGACCATTGTGTTTATTTTAACAGATTAGATAATGGTAGTTATATTATCTTGTTATTGTATGTAGATGATATGCTTGTTGCAAGTTCACACATGCAGGGAATTACTGAGCTTAAGGTAAAATTAGCTCACACATTTACCATGAAGGATTTAGGAGCAGCAAAGAAAATCCTTGGCATGAGTATTAAGAGAGATAAGAAAAATCATAGTTTGATTTTGTCTCAAGAGGATTATGTGAATAAGGTGTTGGAGAGGTTCAATATGCAGGATGCAAAACTGGTATGCACACTTATGGCTGGACACTTTAAGTTGAGAAAAGAACAGTGTCCTAAATCACATGATGAGGTTGAGTACATGAGTAGAGTTTCATATGCTTCAGTAGTTGGGAGTTTGATGTATGCAATGGTATGTACTAGGCCTAATATTGCCCAAGCAGTGGGAGTTGTCAGCAAGTTTATGGCCAATCTAAGAAAGAAACACTGGAAAGCAATTTAGTGGATTCTTAGATATTTGAGAGGGACCAACAGTAGGCATTTATGCTATGGAGGGTCAAACACTTCTCTACATGGGTATGTAGATTCGGATATGGTAGGTGACTTAGATGGCAGGAGAAGCACCACAAGATATGTGTTCATTGTTGGTGGAATGACGTTTAGCTAGATTTCAAAGTTATATAAGGTTGTTGCCTTGTCTACTACAGAGGCAGAATACATTACAGTCACAGAGGCTAGCAAGGAAATGATTTGGATGACTCGGTTCATGGAAGAGTTGGGAAAGGAGCAAGAGAGTTGTAGATTGTATAGTGATAGTCAAAGTGCAATTCATTTGGCAAAGAATTTAGCCTTTCATTCAAGAACCAAACATATACAGCTTAGGTACCACTTCATTAGACAGGTATTGGAGGATGGTCAGTTGAAGCTAGAAAAGATCCATATGGATAAGAACCCTACTGATATGTTAACAAAGCTGGTAACAAAGGAGAAGTTAAATCTTCATTCAACTTTTGTTGGTCTTCAAGATTGAACTTGAAGAAGGAGAAACAAGCTAGAGGATGTTGCTGTACAGGTATAGGTGCAGCTGTTTATCTCCAAGTGGGAGATTATTGAGTTGTGGAGCTAAAAGCTTCACCAGATGAGCCAATGTGGAGGTTGTTAGGTTACACAGTAACTAACATCAGTCAAACCAATCGACATCAGTTAGGGGTCGACTGACATCGGTTATCTTGAGCTACACAACAACTGACATCGATTAGGGGTCATCTGGCATTGATCATCTGCAGACCGACACCAACCAGCATCGGTTATCTGTGCATTTCTAGAATGCTATTTTTGGATGTGTTTCTAGCATTTCTAATTTTAGATTACTATTTTTAGCTAAACAAATTTGAGCCTTTGATTAAGAGATGAATCGAATGGTGGGGAATGCGTGGCTCATGGAACCCTAGTGTTGTAGTCTACTATATAATAGGGTTAGATCCTCATAGCATGTATAATAACAACAACAACAACAACAACAATTGAGTTGATTGTCACAAGGGGAAGAACAACTCAGTAATTGAGTTGATTGTAATTGATAGAGAGAGAGAGAGAACTCTTGAGGGAGAATTACTGTACATCTTCGAGGTGTGAGGAGAAAGAGATTTCTTCATTGTATTTCCTTCTGGAAGAGTTTAATACAAATTGGTTGTTTCTCGTATCTCCTATTTTTTGTTGTTTTTGATTTCTAGTTACTTATTACTTTTGGTTCAATTCTATGTTTAGTTGCTTATACAAAAGTAATCAATTGTACTCTAAGATCCTAACAAGTGGTATCAGAGCTATGTGTATACACTAACACCTATAAATGAAGATTCAAAAAATAGAGATTGACCTCTTATACTAGCATAAACATGGACATAAACCCTGAGAGAGCTCTAAAAACTATTTGGATTGTGCCTCAACCTCATTAATTCCTTTAAAAAATAATGTGGGAGATCATTCAAGCCTATAATAGGTGGTGAAAGGATGATTAGAGGTCAGATCTACTTCTTGCCATGATCGATGCCACATATCTAATTTTTAACAAAACACCAATCGATGAGAACTTAATGACTTGGAGATTTTGCTTGTCCACAAAAAATGTTAAGTAGATCCAAATCTTAAACCTATGTTGATTCTATGTGGTAAGGAGCTAGAGGGAGGATGATGGTGACCAAGGTTACTAAGGAGGCTTAACTAGATGAATAGTAGTGTAGGCTACGAGGGCGATTAATTAGAGGCATTTTTATATAGGTCTATAGCTAGGATTTGAAAGATAACAAGTTAGGATATTAAATTCACCATCATTGGCCTATATTATCCACTTCAAATTTAGGCTAGTAGATGGGTCATTGAGATAAAAAAACCTAATGTAAAGAGCCGGTCATCCTCATACAAGCTCTTAACCTAGTCTACTAGCATGATCTGATCATCTAGGTGGCTCAGATTGATGGCCCACCTACCTGAAGCAATATCTTAATAAAATATCATTTTCACAAAGTAATAAAAATACATGAAAAATTATCCGTAATCTGCAAACCTACCTGGAGACTCTTTAATATGATTGCCTAGTAAACATTTCTCTGCATTCAAAAATAAGGAAGCATAAAAATCCACTAGTTGAATTGATCATATGTTTATGCATTCAAAAGCTTAATCAGAATTTTTTTATTAGCTATAAATCATAACAAAACTATAACATGCCATCATTCAAATTGGTGAAAAATTAAAAAAAAAGAAAAAAATGATCACCTCAATCCAAGCATAGATCTATAAGATGAGCTTAGGTGTTGTAGATTGAATGTGGATTCTAGAGGAGGCTATGGGACATTGATGAAGGATGGATATTTGAATGCATGCAGTTTAGAGATAAAATATTTAAGTGAATACATATGGCGTAAAGACTAGTTTTGAAGGATCTACGCTAGAACAAGAGCCCATGACTAGGCCGATAGACAAAGAATGCCACCAATTCTGATATAGAAGGAAACTTGTAGGATCCCTCAATGGAGACCAAAGCTAGTTTAAATCAGAATCAATAGATTTGGTAGAGAGGAGATGGGATGACACCATGGAGACTTGGAAATATCATAAAATCAACATTCTGCTAACCCCATCCAAAATCTTTCTAAACACTTTACAATCAGTTTTGGGGCTTATGCAAAAAAAATAGTCATGCAGATCCAAAAGTATGGCCTAAGCTAAGTAATGACAACTTAAAGGAGGCTCTGATAGCATGAAAGAGTCATCAACACTCTTTAGCCAATATCTCTCCAAGACACTGTTACCATAGCCATGAGTACTTCAACATTGCATATAACAAATTATATATTATTTAAAAAAACATGTAGAATACAATGGAGAGCTCTTGTTTAAGTAGGCAAGGCAAAATAATAAGTTAGCCTAACTAAGAAATGTAGGATAAATCCACAGATAGGACAAAACTATGAAAAGGATGAAAATCCTAGTTAGAACCTAGAAAGCATGAGAAATATACTCGAACAAAAAAAATTCAAAATGCAAACTTAAAACAATCAAGCTTACACAAAGAAGAAGATGAAAAAAAAATTAAAAAAAAAGAGAACTTAATAAAATAAATTTAAGATAATCAAGAAAACACATTTTAAAAAAAGTTTCCCATTAATAAATGTCCAAAGTAAAATATTTCTACAAAGTCTAAAAATACAAAAATGGTTGTTAAAGAATCAAGCATTACACCTACTTCATGTATAGAGAAAAAATATACAGTTAAAATACCCATTATTTTTCTTCATCATGATCATTATCTAATTTAAGATAAGATACAATCTCCTAACAATGATGCACATATTCAAGAAAAATAATTCAATCTATGGTGTAATGAATCTTTCTTGTATTTCATTTTGTTTGTATTGTATAATGTAATGACTTTTTCTTTCTTAAATAATGAAAATTATGAAGTATATATATATTTTTTTGGTTTTATGGGGTACATACATTTAATTTTTAATATATATATGTGTGTGTGTGTGTGTGTGTACATACACACATACATACATAATTTTGAAGGAAAATATTGTGGGATATGATGATAGTGATTTTGAGAAGAATGATTTGGGAAGAAAGATGCCATACATATTAATGAAGTATTGCCATTAAGACATGTGGATCTATAGAAAATAAGGACTTTACTTCTAGTATAATGTGGGAGGATTCTTCCTCAAATGCATCTCAAGTTAAAATTATACTTATTATATTTCAATAATTTATCATATATTGCACCCTTTTTTCCTATCTGAGTTAATAGAAGTATAAATACATTTCTTTAATTTTCATCTTTGTATCTTACTAAAGAAGGGGTAGTCTATTACTTAGAGTGGGTCTACACCATTTTTTCTAATACATTTTTTCTAATCGTCGACTACCCTAATTCATGTGGTTAGTTATGTATTTAGTTACATATTAAAAACATAGTTTTTCTCTAACACATGTCCAAGTTCTTAGCCTCAGGTTTCCTTTTGACTATAGTTACTTCACCCTTCATTTTATATTTTTTGCGTACAAATATTAGAGCAACAATCACAATTTACTCCTTTTCATTTTCATCATTTAGCATTCCTTTTCCATTTCCATAAGTATGTGTTGTGAAAATATTTAACACCTACTATAATTGACTATTTTCACATAAATTTTGAAGTATTTTAAATGAAAAAAAAGAATTAAATGGAGAGAACTTACGGTAGTTGCTTTTAATGAACTTTAATTTCAATATTTATAATTAAGGTTTGAAAATGGTGGTAAGTGTAACTTTAGATTTAATTCATATGTGAGGATTTTCAAACCATGTATAGTGTAATTAAGTGGGGTTTGAACCAAAAGTTATGAGGAAAAGTATGCATAATTAGAGTTTAAATATTTGTACAAAACATGGTACAATATATCTCTGAAGATGAATAATTCTTCATGGTTAAAGGCACATTATGTTAAATTTCCATAAGAAGAGGACGATAAACTAATGCTATAATATTTTAACCAGGAAGCATATTTGAGGTGCAAATTTCATTAAGTGTAGAAGTGTATGTAGTGCTCAATCAAAACTTTAAATTCTATATAATTAACTTGACCACAAATTATCTTTACAAACCTAGTAGAAAAACATTACACTTGTGGTAGTCCTTGGTTCAAATCCCTTGAATAACCCATGGGGAGTATGGTATTTCCATGAAGCCTAGGGTTTGTAGTGGTAGTTGGTTGGATTCAACCATAAGATCATGTGGGTGTGACTCCACATAATTACCAATTCTTTATTTTAAAAAAAAAAAATTCAATTTCAAATGAAAATCTAGAAACAATGTGATGCTAAGTTTCAACATACCTCTAACACAATAAAAAAAACTTAGCTGTGTTAGTTGTGTGATAAAGTTGCACCACTAAATTTAAAGTGATTTTTGTAAAATTCTAATGCAAAGAAAAAAAATCCATCAATTTCTTATGTAAAATTGACCCAAACTGAGGCACAAATTGCACTAAGTGTAGTAATGATATAAATCATAAAGAACTTAGAAAATTTATAAAATATATATTAATGAAAAATTAGTCACATTTGGTAAAACATCATGGGTGGGAACCTGCATATACTCTAGATATGGCCATAATGCATAAGGTAAAAACAAAATTGCTTTTTCTTTTGTCATGGTAGTCTAGAATAAATTAAGGCAAATTCCATAAAATTTTCTCAAATACAAACACAATTCAAATAATTAAATCTATTAAGAAAAATCTCCATTTTCAATTTTTACAAACCATTCCAATCTTGGCACACTTCCCAACTAAAAATTCAAAGCTAAGTAATATTATAAATAAAACATATCTCAATTCTCAACCATAAGAAAGAAAATTTGAAATAAATCACTAATGCTAACACCTTTTTGATACTATATGTGACACATGTTATATCAAAACTCAGCCAAAACCACCTCATGCTCAAGAAACTAATAGGGATCTAAATTTCAATGAGTCAATAACTTACAAGGAATAAATCTATAACTTACATTCCTACACAATATAAATATGGCAATATCAAAAAAATGTCGATCCTTCATGCATTATCTTAAAACAATATGGGCATCAAACAAGCATAATTATGTACCTTGAAAATCAAATTTCAAGTACCATTGTCCTATGGGGATTCAAAATCTCCATTTTCAATTTTTACAAACCATTCCAATCTTGGCACACTTCCCAACTAAAAATTCAAAGCTAAGTAATATTATAAATAAAACATATCTCAATTCTCAACCATAAGAAAGAAAATTTGAAATAAATCACTAATGCTAACACCTTTTTGATACTATATGTGACACATGTTATATCAAAACTCAGCCAAAACCACCTCATGCTCAAGAAACTAATAGGGATCTAAATTTCAATGAGTCAATAACTTACAAGGAATAAATCTATAACTTACATTCCTACACAATATAAATATGGCAATATCAAAAAAATGTCGATCCTTCATGCATTATCTTAAAACAATATGGGCATCAAACAAGCATAATTATGTACCTTGAAAATCAAATTTCAAGTACCATTGTCCTATGGGGATTCAAAAATGTTTCAAATGGTTAGAACTTAGTCTAATCATCAAGTTTCAACAACAAATATTGAACCTCAACTCATACAATCTAAAGCTAGATATGCCCTGAAGACAAACTTCACCAACATTCATAAAAATGACATACAACCTCTTAAAACCACTAAAAAATTAAAATAAAATAAATAAATATTAAAGAGTACTCAAAAATTAACTTAGCTAGCCATCTTGAAGATAAAATTCACACTAGTATGCAATCTTTTGGTATTTCAAGACAACTCATTTGCCACATTATCTCAACATCTGTCATAGGTTATATTGAATTGTTTTGCATACAAAAAATTGAGTTTATTTAAAAATAATGATTTTAAAGGCATAATAGTTTGGGTATATTTATTTATATGTAAATAATTTTTCTTCTTATTTAAATTGAAAGAAATGAAAAACAAAGCATTCCAAGCCACATGATCTTAGGTGTTAGCATAATTTCACATTCATAAGAAAAATAATTTGAAATAATAGACTTACAGATTGATTGCAGAGAGAAATTATATCTAATATTACATCTCCAAAACTTCTATAAAATATAATGAATGGGACTTGCATATATAGACAAGGAAGATCAATCCTAACAAAGAGATTAAGCTAAGTGATCAATTATAACTAAGAGATCAAACTAAGTGATCGATCATAACTAAGAGATAATTATCCTTAAAAGATAAAAATAACTAAAAATTATCCCCACAATATCCAAGAGATAAATATGTAATATCTCATAATGTCTAAAATAAGATAAGTGAAATATCTACACATAAGTGCGTGGGAATAATAAAATAAAGCCCCTAGATAAACATGAGCCAAAGTAAACAACCTAATCTAACACCCCCCTCAAGTGAATCTAGGGGCCGAAAAATAAAGTGGCATATTCATAGTATGATTCTAGAAAATAAGGCTTGATTAGGTACTCATGTAAAATATATCCATGAAGCAATCTCTCATAAAGTGGAGAAAGGGAAAAACTCATAGGAAAAAAAAACTCCCCCCCAAAAAGAGAGAAAAGAAGGCAGGACTTTATATAAAACCCCCCAAAGGATAAATTCCTTCACCCCACATAAAAATAAGTACTATATATCTTGCATGGATGGAAAGGATTTAAAAATCCATCTCCAAACGAGGTGAAAGAGTCATGTGTACACAAACCATGAGTTCTCCTCATAGGAAGAAAAACCAACTGTTGAATGTCATCATAATGTCCCAAAGATTAACACCTATAAAAATACTAATGCTATGGTAACCTTGCCAAAGAATGGTCATAATAGGAGATGTAATACTTTATAAGCCACTGTCAATAACTTTATTAGTAGAGCCCATAAAGTTGAGTGTGCAGAAACAAAAAATAAGAGTATATGTCTCAAAGAAACTAAACATGTGAGTAAGTGGATCCATCAGAGAATAATTAACAATAGTAGTAGTAGGAGCAATAACAACCTCCAAATCAGAATTTGCAACAACAATAGGTTCCTTATGAAAATCACTATATAAATATATATCCTCACAAACAAGAGGAGTAGGGGTGAAGGAATAACAACCATGGCACAATAAAAGTCATCTTCATGACTTCATGATGGTGTCTCTTCCATGATCACCAGAAGTGATGGTGGAGGTGCCACATCCTCAAGAATCATGTCCTCTCAATTAATGAAATGAATATGAGGAGTACAAACTATATGAGGAGTAATAAGTACCTCAAACAAACCACCATCAAAATACAAGTCCACACTAACAAGAGAAATGATGTTTGTGTCATCATAAAAAAAAATCCTTACTTACAAGAGGAAATGGAAGTGGAACAGAAGAAGGTGGAGTAAAATAGGGTTCAAAAGACCTAAAAGACTCAATATCCTTCACAAATAAGGCTCCAAAGCTATCCCAAAATTCCATGGGTGATGTGGCACATGTGACAGAGGACTGCAAAGTGTCTGAAACATAGAGGATAATCAAATGAAGAGCCTCATCTTTCATGGATGCTATCCAAATAATACCTTCCTCATCTATAAAGTGAGGAAAGTCACTAAACATAATTCTCCACAAGCCTTTTAGTTGCAAGTGTATATTCATTTTAATCTTCTAAGGGTTGTAATTTGAGGTGTTGAGGGGCTCAAAGAAGTGGGAATCCGTTGTAAAAATAAAGAGAAAATAATGATAAGAAGAACCCTTAAAAAAAAACTAATCCCCCTTGAAAATCTAACGTCTCCCAACAAAAATAACAAGGACCCCAAAATTTGGCACTTTATAATTTAGTGCATTTTACAAAATAAATGACACTAATAGATCATGTATAAAAAAAACATATACTTTTGAAAAAAACAACACTTAATTCTAAGTTATTGATCAAAATATATAGTTAATACATATTTCCTGTCATAAATGGGTCAAATAAAAATGCACAAAAGTTAAATGCTTGGAAAAATTACATTCTTGGATAGATTCAAATGAAAATTTAAGGGTTAGAAATTAATCCCCCACTAGTAGGAATCATAAAATAATCCCTCCACATATGACCATACCATATAACCAAGGGGTTAAGGGTGAGGATGAAAGAGGGAAATTTGAGATGAATAGTGCTCTCAACAAAAGAGATGGAAATTTGAGATGAATAGTTCTCTTGGCTACTCGCCTAAAATTGACACTCTCTCACACATCACCTTGATTTTATCTCTTGTCTTGAATTTGACATCTGTATGAAGATTATCACTATGTTGTGCATAGATTTGTAAAATAAACACAACCATAACACAAGAAAACACATAAATGCCACCGTTGATCCATAAAAAATGCAAAGCTTCACCAAAAACATGCCCAACCCATGGATAATAAAAAATCAAACACAAATCTACAAAATAATCATGATCCAGATCTACAAATGCTATGATATATGAAATAAGAAAACAAGCCCTTGTATCAAACTCATAAATGGATGAATACAACACTTAAAGGCTTTAGTACCATGAAAAGAATGAAAAACAAAGCATTTCAAGTGATAATATCTTAGGTTTTAGCATAACATCACATTTATAATAACAAGAATATGAAATAATAGACTTATAGATTGATTTCAAAGAGCAATTATATCATATATTGCATATCCAAGACTTCTATCAAATACAATGAATGGGCCTTGCATATATAGGCAATGAAGATCAATCTTAACTAAGAGATTAAGCTAAGTGATCAATCATAACTAAGATATCAAGTCAAGTGATCAATCATAACTAAGAGATAAATATCCCTAAAGGATAGAAACAACTAAAAATTATCCCCGTAATATTTAAGAGATAAATATGTAATATCTAATAATATCTAAAATAAGATAAATGAAATATCCACACATAAGTGGGTGGAAATAATAAAATAAAGCACCTAAATGAACATGATCTAAGGTAAACAATCTTCTCTAACACAAACATTCCAAAGATGTTAACTTAACACCACTTCTTTTCTGTTGAGATCATTCCAAGGAGCTAAAACATACTAGAACCATTTTCAAGGTATTGAAGTGCAAGCCATAGAATATGAAAAAATAAATGCATCAAAATAAGAAACCCTCAAAAAATGGTTGCACATCAAAACTACATTATAATATGCTTCAACCCAAACAATGCATTAGAAATCATTCTAACTTATTTTAAAAATTGAGAGAACTTCAAGGATCATCATAACATGATTTTATATGTTTTTGACCTTCCCAAAACCATGTAACATCATTACAAATACTAGTCATTACTTCATTGAAATAAATCTAAAATGATCATATATATTCATTTGGGAAACAAAAATGTAGCCTCTTTTCTGAAGACCTTGTATAAATCTTTACTAAGATGACTCATAAACCAAACCCAAATCATTAGTTCAATAATAAAAATGTATGTATATTATAATGGGTATTGAAACTTTTAAAAAAACTACATTTTACCACATAAGATGCATTAATAAATGAATATATTAATTTCCATGGCTTAGTTGTGAATTGAAATGGATTTTAAAAATGTCCTCAAATACATTGTAATGCCTCAAGTATAAAAAAGAAACAAAGAGACATAATCATTTTGTGACAACAAATTCAGATAGAAATGCACAAATAAGGACTATAGTGATTAGAAAAATAAAAAAATTACCAACAAATCCTTGAAAATTATATAAGATACAATTTATTCTATGTTATAATAGGAAATTGCAAGTGGTGGAAATGGAAGGAGGAGGTGGAACAAAAGGTAATTCAAATTTTGAATCAAGAAAAGGGTGTGAAATGTTAGATTCAGTTGTAGATGACATAGGTGACCCATTAGAAGGTGAAGACACTACTCATAAAGTTGTGGGGGTCATGAGGGATACAAGTTTCATGGGTCAAATAGGTAATAGGGACCCATAGAGAAGAAAAGAGGTGCTCTCTACCAACAAGTCATGGCCATCACTTTCAGGGGCAAATCATGTATTGGGAAAAAGGCCAATGGATTTAGATTTATCAAATTTCCAACTAGAGCCATCTATGGAAAATAACAAGGTATGTGTCAATGTCCCTGACACTATAGTAAAAAATATTGATGTTAAACTTGCAAATTAGCTATTGGCTAGAGTAAATGGTTTCAGACCAAACATTGACTCTTTTAGAGAATGGGCCAACTAGAGATGAAAACTAAAGGGTTTGTTGGAAGTAGTAGCTCTAGAAAAGAACTTTCCTAATCAATTTCACAAACCTAAGCATCAAAAAATAGAAAGTTAGAACTAAATTAAATAACTTTGTATTAGAATATATCCTTATGTGGGTGTTGCTTCCTGAGCTACCCCTAAAATTCTAAGAACTCAAATTCATAATGGGAATAACAAAGGCATTAGGAAATATTATGTGTGCGTATTGTGAAATGGCAGAGAATTTTGAAATCGGTATGAGCGGGAAAAGAATTGGGGAGAATCTGGTAGGAGGAACAGATCCAGGTGGAACAGTAGAGGAAGGAGGAAAACGCGGAGGGTTAGGATTCCTAACTGATGCAGACACAAAAAGGCCTTTAGCAGTTTCTGAGCTCTATAGTGGGGCCGGAGATTCTCCATCGAAGAAAGCAGCAGAACAATCCACGGAGACAGCGAAAGACAAAACTATTTTTAACACAGAAAAGAACCTTGAAAGGTAGAAAGGGGCCCTCGAACAAAGGACCTGGTTGTCGTTGTTTGGGAAAAAACCGACAGGGAAATCCATCTTCCCCCCGGTGACATCTAAATCTTGCTGGGAGAAAGGTGAGTTTCAAATATTCATCCCATATCCCTTACTTGATTTTTCGGTTTCTTCAATGGATCTCACCCTAGTAGGAAAATTTCAAGGAGCAAGACCAAATATAGATTCACTCAGGTCTATGATCAAAAAGAGATGGGCCATACGCGGAGAAGTTGACATTGCACCTATGGTGAATGGTTTTTTCTCTTTCATCTTTAACTGCGAAGAAGATCTGAATATGATCCTGAGTGAAGGACCTTGGTCTTTTGGAAGAAGCACCCTAACTATCAAGAAATGGGAACCAGATATGGATTTATCAGATTCATTTTTCTCAACAACTCCTATTTGGGCTAAGTTACCTAGACTCCCTTTAGAATTCTGGCATGAGGACATCTTCAAAGGAATAGCTAGTTCATTTGGTGAGTTAGTGGCTGTGGATAAAGCCACGGCTTCAAGAACAAAACTCCAAAGTGCCAGAATATACGTTAAAGTGGCGGATCTAAACCTCCTTCCCAAAAAAGTGGATCTTATCTCCAAACTTGGTAAGAAAACCCAAGTGATTGTTTTCGAAGATCTACCAAATTCTTGTTTTGTGTGCAAGAAGCAGGGGCCTTGGGCTAAGAACTGCCCCAATAGGGGAAGAGCCATTTCAAAAAACTTTCAGGCAGGAAAAAATATTAAGACCCAACAAAAGAAAATATGGAAGGTTAAAGAAGACTATCGAAAGATAGGGAAGCCTCAAGAGGCCTTAGCTGACCAACACACAGACAAGGTTATTTCTACTGCTTCAGTAGAAGCAGACGACCCTAATATAACAGGAAAAACAGACCCCCTTTTAAAGACTTCTAATGTCCTGACGGAAGAAAAGGGGAAGGGAACAGAGGACAAAGTATTAGATCTTCTATCTGAAGAAGAGGTTAATGTTTCTACTCAGAACTCTCAAAGCTTAGAAATTCAAGTTTCAAAGATGCATGATAATGAAGAATTAGAGGAAGGAGAAGTAGATCCTGAAAGAAGAAACAATATAAAAGAAGAAGAGGATGAATTGAGTGAAGATCAGCTTGGGGAAAAGCAGGAGGAACCAAAGGTCGAAATTACTACTCCAGCTAAAGAGGTCCTCAAGGCAGAAGAAATGGTTGAAGATGGAAAAAACTCTAAAAACCAAAAGATTAAAGGAGAGATAAAGAACAATTCTAACCACATTATGACAAGAAATGGTGGAGCGAAAGCTAATAGCTCTCAAAGGAGTAAAGGAGGAAAATAATTTGGAAAACAAGCCAAATTAAAACTGGATGTAGGTTCCTCAGAAAAACCTGGGAAAAAATCTGCTAAGAAGAACAGAGAATTGGAAAGCAAGCTCAATATAGCAGATGGAAAGTAGAAAACTATGGGGCAATATATGAACAACAACAAAAAGAAATGAAGATTCTTAGTTGGAATATAAGGGGACTAAATAGCCTTCTTAAAGTAGATCTAGTTAGGAATTTTGTTAGAGAGCAAAATCCAGACCTCCTTCTGCTTCAAGAAACTAAAATGAGTAAGGAGAAAGTTGAATAGATCAAAGACTTTAAAAATTATACCTTTAAAGCTAGTAGCTCTGAAGGCGCTTCGGGAGGTACTGCGATATTATGGAGAAAAAATCTTTTTGCTGGTTCTATTTTGATGGAAAGTAAAAATTTTTTGGCGGTTAAATTAACAAATGTTGACCAAAAGGAAAGTTGGTATGTTGTAAATATTTATGCTCCTAATATCAGGAATGAAAGGAAAAAGGTATGGGAAACTCTCTCAAAGCTCAGAAGGAAATATCACTGTGGGCGTTGGATTATAATGGGAGACTTTAATGTCCCTCTATATGATTATGAGAAAATGGGTGGTAATACAATTCAAATGGAAGGGAGAATTGACCTCATGGAGTTTATAAGCAAAGAAGGTTTAATGGATGTGGAGCTGCAAGGAATTCAGTACACCTGGAGCAATAAGAGACTGAACAAGGAATGCATACAGGCCAAGCTTGATAGGGCTCTCATCTCCCCAAACTGGATAAAAGACTATAATTGCAAGTTGGAAGCACGCCACAGAATAGGCTCAGATCATTTCCCTCTAATATTCTTAGCGGATAAACTAAACCAAAAAAAGAATCATCCTTTCAGATTTGAAAAGATGTGGCTGCAGCATCCACAGTTTGAAGACAAAATAAAAGAGTGGTGGAATATCTCTATAGAGGGATCAGCTCTCTTCCGAGTTGCTTCCAAACTCAAAAATGTTAAAAAGAAAGTTAAGAAATGGAATAAGGACTGTTTTGGAAATATTTTTGTAGAAAAGAAGATCATCAAGGAGAATATCAGAAGAATACAGGAAAAAATCCAGCAATATGGATATACTTCAGAATCCCAAAGAGAAGAAAGCGAACAATTGGTACAGTACCAAGACATAATAACTAAGGAGGAAATTTATTGGAGACAAAGATCAATGGTGCCATGGTTGAAAGAAGGAGATAAAAATACCAAGTTTTTCCACCTCTCCACTTTAAAACACATAGCGAAAACACATATCCATCATTTGAAAAAAGGAGCTCAGAAGATAACAGAGGAAAAGGAAATTAAGGAGGAAATGATTTCATTTTTCTCCTCCCTAATGCAGGCAGATAGAAACATCGACTTGAAAAGTCAGACTGATATTCTTCGAGTGATTCCCCCATTGATCTCGAAGGAGCAGAATAACATGTTATGTTCTATACCTAAGGAGGAGGAAATCTTTAAAGCTGTAAGATCTCTTGGAGGAGAAAAAGCTCCAAGACCAGATGGTTTCCCCATGTTCTTTTTTCAAAAGCTCTGGAAATTTATAGGAAAGGATGTCAGTAACGCGATAAAGGAGTTTTTTGGAGCTAAACAGATGCTGAAGGAAATTAATGCCACTTTTCTATGCCTTATTCCGAAGAAAGCAGGTGCGGATAGCCCTGATCAGTTCAGGCCGATAAGTTTGTGCAACTCTCTCTATAAGATAATCTCCAAAGTACTTACGACCAGACTAATCCTAGTGATCCCCTTGATAATTGTTGATCAATAAAATGGATTCATTCCTGGCAGACAAATCCTCAACTCAGTTATAATGGCGCATGAGAATATTCATTCACTTCTCAAATCCAACACTGAGGGGTTCTTAATGAAAGTGGATATAGCTAAAGCATACGACAGGGTGGATTGGCATTTCCTTTCTAAAAGCCTTATTGCGTTTGGCTTTGAACAAAGAGTGGTTGATATTATCAAATAGTTGATATCTACTACTTCTATAGCAGTGTTGGTAAATGGGACCTCATCTCATTTTTTCAATCCGTCTAGGGGATTAAGACAAGGGGATCCTATATCCCCTATTCTATTTATTATCATGGCAGATAGTATGGGATGATACCTTGGGGACTTGGTTCATAGAAGCCAGTATAAAGGTCTGAGACCCTCTTCGCATCCTTTAACTTGCTCCCATGGTCAATTTGTGGACGATACTATTTTCATGGGACAGTCTGAAGTAACTGAAGCAAGAACTCTTAAGGAAGCAATTAATCTATACACCTCTGCCTTTGGACAACTGATAAATTGGAATAAAAGTGCAGTTTTCTTTACTAATACCCTTGTTTATAGACAGAACAAAATTGCTAGAATTCTTGATTGCTCTATAGGCTCTTTTCCTTCCATATACCTTGGTCTTCCTTTTGGATTGAAAGCCCCTGAAGCTTTTTGGGAAGGTCTTATTAATAAATTTAGTAAGAAGTTAGCGGGATGGAAAGGCTGTCTTCTTAGCCAAGGAGGAAAGCTAACTCTCCTCAAAGCTAGTCTTCAAAGTATACCTACGTATGCTTTGAGTCTTTTCAAAATCCCCTCTAAATTTGCTGAGGCAATTGAAAAAATCCAAAGAAACTTTCTTTGGTCAGGTTCTGAGGAGAAAAGGAGAATGCCTCTTATTGCATGGGATAACATTTGCAAACCGGTTAAGGATGGTGGACTTGGTATAAGGAAAATAAGAAGTATGAACACTGCCCTTTTAGCTAAACAGGGATGGAGGGTCTATCAGGAAAATAAAGAATGGAGTAAAATATGGAAGCATAAGTATTTATTTAAGGCACAATCACTTCATGACTTCTTTACTACTCCAGATATTTCTCATCCGTCTGCTATTTAGGGGCCAGTCCAGGGAACAAAACATGTTCTTGAAGAAGGAAGTTCATGGAAAGTAGGTAATGGTAAAAAGGTGAAATTCTGGGAAGATATTTGGGTAAGAGGTAAACCCTTATAGGAAGAAATCCAAGATAAAGATGTTATAGAAAGATGTAAACAAAGAGTGGGCATAATGGTTAATCAATACTGGTAGAACAACAATTGGGTAAACCTCACTGACTATGATCAAAATCTCAAGGATATTCAATTATCCCTAAATGCTATATCCCTATATCCTAATCAAGAAGAAAAAACTTTTTGGTATCAGGACCAAGTGGACAGTTTAAAGTCTCTTCCATCTTCATCTCCAAGGGAAATGGCAGAAAACCGTTATGGACAAGAGCCTGGATTAGGGGGCTCATTCCTAAAATCAAGTTCTTTTTCTGGACCCTTCTCCAAAATAAAATTTTGACTCTGGATAATTTACAGAAACGTGGAATCAATATTGTTAACAGGTGTATTCTGTGTAAGAGAGACCTTGAAGATAGAGATCATCTGTTTGTGAATTATTCCTTCACTCAGCTTGTTTGGAAGGAGGTTCTCAATATGTGGGGCATTACATGGATTCACCAAAAAAATGTTGAACTTTCTCTCAAAAGCTGGTATTGCCCTTCAAAGAATCCTGAAGTTCTCTTCTTATGGAAAATTACTCTTCCCCATATCTGGTGGGGAATATGGAAGGAAAGAAATAACCAAATATTCAGAAATAAAGAGCTCCCTGGATGGGTGGTTGGCCAGAATATCATTAGGGATCTAAAGGAAAAATTTTCTTCTCAAAAAAATCTAAGCTCTAATCTCAATGTGGATAATCCCCTGAGGATGGATTTTATTCTCGATAAACCTGATAACCCTAGATCAGGTGTTACTTGGATTAGTCCACCTCAAGATTGGATTAAAGGTAACTTTGACGGTGCAATAAAAGGGAACCCGGGGAATGCTGGTTGTGGGGGTGTTCTGAGAAACCATGTGGGAATGGTTATTGATGCTATCACAATTCCCATTGGTATATCTAACTGCCACAATGCCGAAGCTACAACTGCCCTCTAGACCCTTAAATTAGCTGTGGACTCAGGATATTCCAAATTATGGCTTGAAGGGGACTCTTTGAATGTTATAAATATCCTTAATAATAAGAATACTACATCTTGGACCATAGAGGATAAGGTAAAGGAGATGAAAACTCTTTTGAATAAATTTGAAGAGATAAAAATCACCCATACCTACCGTGAAGCCAATGGTGTCACAGATTGGCTTGCTAATTGTGCTATTCGGGAAGGGCAAAAAGTGAGGTGGGATGAAACCTTAGTAAGGAACGTGGATTTAAGGGCGATCATTCTTCTCGATGCCACACATGCGAAAGAAGGTAGGATTGGAGTGTAATAAAATCTTAATGAGTAGGAGGAGTGGCAGCACGGGGAAAGGAACCCAATTATTAAAGAGTAAGGCCCTCAAGAGGGAGAAGCGGATCCTGAAAAGCCATAAACAAAGTCAATGTCCCAATCAACTTGATAGCAGGAGGATCTAGGGTAATATCCACAGTAATTGGGATTCAAAGAAAATGAGTATGGCGCGTGAAAGGAAGGGAGAACCCCATAAACAGGAGCCCAAGAGCTGTGCAGAATGGAGACAGAAACATCAAGTCTGGAGAATTTTGCAGAAAGGAAATGTTACGAGCTACATGGAAAGACTCCACGGCTCTAAACCACATATCACGATGGCCTTCTTCAAAAATTGGTCTGACGACAGGGTCACCTTGCATGATATAACTGTAAATTTAACTGAGGATTTTCTTACTGAGGTTACAGGGTTGCCAATGGATGGACTCAAATTTTCAAAGCAGACCAGCATATCGAACGAGGCATTTTGTAAGTTCCCCAAAACGGATGAGGAGGAGCAGAAGTTGGTCAAAAATGGGGATTTTTATGAGCTGGACCAGATTAAAGGGATTTGGAGGGACGTCCTAAGCTGTATAAGGGAGTACTTCATCCTGGACGGAAGAAGCAAACGAGTGCATAAGTTCCATTTTGTCTTCCTCAACCACTTCAGGCATAAGGTTAGCTTGTCTTTTCCTTTCTATCTTCGCTACTCCCTGATTCAAAGCCTTTATGCTCATAGGAAAAAGGATTTGCGCCCTATTCTTCACGAAGGCCTTATTCTGCTTATTGAAGGCTATTGCAAGAATAGGGCACTGGTTAAGTATCCCAAACAGGGGAAAAATAAGTTGCCAGGGAATAAAAAGAATGAAAATGTAAGCAGAAGAGGTAAAATTAAGACCCCTAGTCCTAATAAACAGAATGTAGAAGAAGAAAGGGGTCGGGAGAGAATTGAAGAACTCGAGGAGGAAAAACTGGAGGAAGAAGAAGGAATTGAGAGCTGGGACACC
This sequence comes from Torreya grandis, assembly GCA_037957365.1. Taxonomy (NCBI): domain Eukaryota; kingdom Viridiplantae; phylum Streptophyta; class Pinopsida; order Cupressales; family Taxaceae; genus Torreya; species Torreya grandis. The sequence goes on along the minus strand of JARHVA010001744.1, from coordinate 1,741,016 downwards.
AACTCTAGTAAATATGAAGAAGGTTATGAGGAAATTGAAAAAGATAAAGTCAATACAGAGGAGGATTCTGCTACCAGAACATAAGAGACAGAGGAAAACCAAAAAATGGCGGAGAATGACATTGTCCAGGAAGATCCTGGTGAGGACCCAACTTCTAAGAATGAAAAGGAAATCTCTGTTCAGGAAGATATTCAAAACATGGAGATGGAAATTCAAGAAGGAATCAATGAGTGGGAACAAAAGAGTCAAGAAGACTTCTTTGAAGAAGCCAGGAAGAGCCCCAATAAAAAGTCTAAGGATTGGAGAGGGAAGAATCAGAATGATGAAATACACACTCCTATGACTTGGGTTAACTGTAAAGCTGAGTCGTCTTCCCAATTAGATTCCTAGTTGTGTAGGGAGATCATTGATCTCAAGAGAAAAGTGAAAACTTTGGAAGATTCTCTGAAAGCTGCTTGGAACAAAGTAAACAACATGGAAAATTAGTTAAGCGAGATCCCTGTCAAGCTCAAAGCTTACGAAAACAACCTCCGAGAACTAATAAAGGACAACAGAAAGAAAATGGAGGAAGTAACGTCCAACATTTGTGCAGCTGCTATCAATATAGGTAAACGAGCCAATGAGGAGACCAAAGCACTAGAGGGTCCCAGCAAAAGGATAAGGCAAAGTTCCAGAAAGAAAGATACACAAAAAGGAGCTTTGCTGGAGGTTACCACCCAGGAAACTGCTTTGAAAGGAAAAGAAGCCATGAACTTGATACTGGAACTGGATTTATAATTTGGTCCTTCTTGTTGGTTAAGAAACTGGTACTGATCTTTGTTCTCCTTTTGTTAGCTTTTGTTTGTTGTACCACTAGACTTCTGTTTCTAGGTTTTGACCGGATGTGTCTCTTATGGTTTCAGGACCATTTAAAACCTATTTTTGCTACCTCACTGTAGCATTTTTTAGGCGTTGCCTGTGGGCTTAGTTGTTCTTATTTTGCTCTCTGTTAAAGGGTTTCGGGGCCCCTTCAAAACCTGCTTTTACCTCAATCTAAAACAAAGGCATTAGGATAACCTATCTCTATCAACCCAGTAACTAACTCCAGGAGGAGAATGATAACATCCAGGTTCAACATGTTTATTTTGGTGGATAAGCCTCTCTTATTCTCCATTAAGATTAAATACAAATATCGAGAGTGGACCCATCCCATTGAGTATGATATAAACTCGACCATTTGTATAAATTATAAGATCCTTACTCATTTGACAAAGGACTATCCCAAAAATAATCATTCTTTGCAAATGGAGAAACCCTCATGGATCAAAAAAGTCTCTAATATCCAAGAGAAAGATGATTATTTATATAAATTATTAGAATTCTGACCTAATCAATCAATTTCAAGGGTCACATTTCCATCACATTTAATCATCTCCAATGATCCCAAGCATATCCCTGAGAGCTCACCCAAACAACATGGGCCTATGGAGCTAAAAAAAGGGTTGGAATCCCCTTCTACCCTTTTAGAGTTTATGGTGATGAGGAGTGGGGATCCATTGAGTACCAAAGATTTATACACATCAATAAAATTGAAGGAACCTATTCTAAGTTGGTTTAATCAAAGAAAAGAGGAGAAAAGGAAAGTCAACATGTTGGATCTAGAAAAGAGTCCAGGATTCCATTGTATTTATCCAAAACCTACGGAAGTAGAAGTATAAAATGGGTGGAAAAATAATGGAATGGGGTCCATCTTACATTTTATACATATTCAAGATCTAGGTGGAAGCAGAGAAAAAGGGCATTATAAGGTTGAATCAAAATTGAGTCAAAATAATATGGATAAATGGGAGAAAAAAATAGCCATGAGAGGTGTCACACCAATAAGGAGTCTTATTTTTTGTATCTCCCCTCAAGACCCAAAGATCATAAAAGAGGTATCAGTACATTGAATTCACAATAAACATGTCTAGACACCCCCAATCCATTGGGAAATAGGTCTAAAGAGGAAGACAAAGAGTAAAGTCAATTCTCTTCCTCAATAACTAGAGACTAAAAGATAGAAGAAGAGTAGTGGACCCTAGTGAGGTCCAGAAAAGGTAAGAAGAAAAATGAGATAGGGGACGATCCTCAAATTCAGGGAAGATAGCCTAACCAAATAGTAAGGAAGAATGAGATGACAAGTGAGATCACTAAGAGTACCCAAAAAAACCCTTAAAAAAGATCCAACATTTTGAGATCACTAACATGTTGGATCCAAATATTTCAAGGAAATTCTTATAGATTATGAATCAATGTTGGGCCAATGTATAATTATAACAAAAGCTCATTTTTTTTGGATCTCCCTAGAAGGCCTAAAAAAGAAATTGGTAGGGATTCTAGGATGTCAAATTAGTAAGTTTCCTTCCACTTACCTAGGGAAACCTCTATTCAATAGTAAGATACACTACTACTTTTAGCATCCTCTACTAGATATAATCCAAAGAAAGTTATCTAGATAAAAAGGTTATTTACTTTTTCAAATTGGAAAACTTCAACTCTTGAAAATTTCTATCCAAATTATCCTTTTGTTTTTCATGTCTCTGTTCTATATCCCTAGTAATATTTCTAACAAAGTGGAGAAAATATAATTTAATTTTCTCTAGAGAGGTGCATAAGATAAATTTGGATTCCCTCTAGTTGTTTGGGAAAAGCCTATCTTCCTAAAGTAAATGAATGACTGAGACTTAGAAGGGTCAGGATCATGAACCATGCCCTCATTGTTAAACAAGGTTGGAAGTGATTAAGGAGGACAATTAATGGACTGAGATCATTAAAGCTAAATATCTTGAAGGCAAGGATGAGGATAACCTTCTATGGGAGGATGGACAAGTGATGGATCCACCTTTTGGAAATCCATTTTAGCTAGAAAGATTCTCTTAAGAAAAGGTAGTAGATGGAGGGTAATAAATAGGGAAAAGGTTGAATTTTGGGATGACCCTTGGCTTTTCCATCACCCCATAGCTTCAAAACACCCTTGGTCAGAGGTAAGCTTATAATTCAAAAATCTCAAGGTAAAAGTCAAAGACTATTAGGAGGAAAGAGAAGGTTTTAAGAAGTGGAGTTTATAGGTGATTTCAATCAATTGGGATACTCTCTAGGCCCTTCACTATTTGAACTCTAAAATTTAATCAATTAACATTACCATATACCCCAAATAAGACTTCCTCTTTTGGTTGATAGAGGACAATGAAAAATACTCTATGAAATCTAGCTACTTGGTTTATCTGAGTAGGGAAGAATATTAGAATTATTGGAGGCCTTTATGAGTAAAAAATCTCACCCCCAAGATCAACATCTTCTTTTGACTAGATGCTAAGGATAAAATCCTCACTATTGAAAACCTAGCCAAAAGAGGTTTAGTCATCCCAAACATGTGTGTTTTGTGTAAATCCAATGAGAAAATCTCCTCATGGACTGTACCTTTGTTTCCAAATTATGGGACCTCCTCATTATGAAATTCAATTTGGCTTGGGTCATACCAAACTCTCTCTTAGACATCATTTTTTACTAGAAAGCACCTTAGAATTTGGCCTATCTAGCCTTCTTATGACACCTTTCCATCCTTCATCTTTTTTGGGAGGTCTAGAAATTAAGGAATGATGACATTTTTGATTGCAAAAGGGTCCATCTCAAATATTCTTTCCTTAGGATTTATACGGCCATAGTAAAAAATTGGAAGGCCTTTACTTCAAAAGATAGATTTGTAACCTCCACCCTCAAAATTTCTATTCTTCAAGGATGGAATATCAATCCAATGATCACAAAATCAAATCATAAAATTGATAGAATTTAGGTCAAATGGTCCATATCTCAACTGAACTGGAGGAAGGTGAAATTTGATGGGGTAGTTAAGGACAACCTAGGATTGGCTATAGGGGGAAGGGTTATTAGAGACTCATAAGGGAGTGTCATAGTAGCCTATATAGAGCTAATGGGTTCTCAAACCAACCATGTGGATGAGACTAGAGTGATACTTTGAGGAATCTGAATAGTGGTGAAATTAGATATCAAAAACTTGATGGTTGAAGGGGATTCTATAAAAAACCTCAATACCCTCTCTGATAAGGCAAAACCCTCCTAGTCTATCAAATAAGAAATTGATGATACAAGAGGGTTATTAAAATATTGTAAATAAATTACCATAGACCATGTGTTTAGGGAGGGAAACAAGGTAGTTTATGGGATGGATAATCTTGGGGTCCTTAATAAAAACTTAATTTCATGGAAAAGGGATGATGATTTTCCACATCACATTATTAATTTAATAGTTAATGATTCCAGCCCCATCATTACATTCAAGGAGGAACATATTCGTATGAAGAATAAATATAAATGATTAGACCTGTATTAATGAATTCCAATTGAGAAAGCCCCTATTATCATTGCTTGGTCAGATTGGATCATGTGAGTAAGGTGAGGCATGGCAACTCCATTATCAATATAACATAAAATACTTAGGTGAAACATGTGAAATTACTGGAAATTATGGTTTGGATCCTGAGTTTGAAAATGAGAAAGACAACAAAAATGGGAGGGGATAGGGACGTAATTGAACTATATCTTATGCCAAAGTAAAGGATAATCCCAAATTTTGGTGCACATTGGAAGAGGGTAGTTTGGTTGAGTTCATGACCAAAATCACTGGATATGATAAGGAGGTATCCAAGGATTTCACCCTAGGTTGACACCATAAGAAGTGTGAATGAAATAAGTATAGATGAAAATATTAGAATATTTGATTGGGGAGGTGACTTGTTTGAGTTATGAAGGTACAAAAATTTTAGGGATAAATTCAAAAAATAGGAGGTATTGAATAAAGTATTTAATTCTTATGTGGACATCATCACTGAGAAGAAAGGCTTCCTAAGGATGAAGATATTGAAGTATTGGCTAGACATATGCTTGTAGATTATGAAATATGTAATGTTAAAAGGTAAATTTCATGTCCAATTCTCTCACCATTTAGTGCTCTTGAATCAATTTAAAGGTGACATAATTAGTTTGTCATATTTCCTCTTCAAATCACTTGAAAACATAGTAACAACATTTAAAGCCATTTTTACAAATGATCTCATCCACCAAGGTTTATTTTTTATCATACAAAGAGAGGGAAAGTTATGAGGGGGAAGGAAGTGAATCTGGTGGACAAAGAGTTTGTGGAGGATTCTAAGGAGGACACTAAGAAGTTTGAGGATATTGTGGAGGAAAGTCAAGAATATACTAATTTTTTTGGGAATGAAGTCCATTTTAAAAGTTTCACTCTATGGAGATCATACTTGAGGCCAAATCTGGAAAACACAAATATCAAAATTCTAAGAGTCCCAAAGAGAAGAGGGTTAAGAACATGGAGACTAGAGGAAGACTTCCCAATCTCCTTTGAAGGATTCTAAGGAGATGAATGAAAGGACAAACATGTTAGGCCTTTTTTTAAATTTTAATTTGAAATTGATGGAGTTGGAGGATAAGATGGAGCACTAGGGAAGGCTTATCTAAAAAATATGGAAGAATAAAACACACTGAAGGGTGAGGTTGAGAAATTAAAAAAAGATTGGGAGACTAGTAGAAATGTGGGGGTCATCCCTCAAATTGATGGGAAAAAACTCATCCTCCCAATAAGAGAAAGGGGTGACAATGACATCCATGCCTACCACTACCCCTCCTAATAGTATAAAGAAAATGGAAAGTAGAATATGTAACATGAAAGATAATAAAGATGACCTACTTCAGGATAAGTCAACAAAACCTTCATCCAAAACTCTAGGAAAAAAGAAGAAATAGTTGGACAAGGAGGAAGACCTGAGTAAAAAAACTCATGGTCAAATAATGAAAGATAAAACCAAAGAATATAAGTAGCATACTACTCTGTCCATGCTGGTGAATTATTCTAACTCATAAGAGTCTATTACTTAACCTAGGTCCTAATTTGTTTCTTATTTTATTTAGTTTTTGGCTGAGGTTTAGTGTAGGTTTCTTATAATTTTTGGGGAGTTCTCTTAGCTTCTCTGATTTTCTAGCCAATCTAGAAGATTGGTTTGCTTGTTGTTATTCATTTATGTATTGACTCAAATATATTTTTGAACACTCTAGTTATAGGATCCATGTAAAAATTGTATTTTTACTTGATCAAATAAAAAATATAGGATAAAATTTAGTTTGACATTAAAATTCTTTATAAAATGCTAAAAATGCACATGATACAACTCAACTTAATGATTTATCACCCTGTAGAGAATCTTGAAAAAAATGTAGTAGATTGTAACTCTTTTACATGCCTAAGCTATTAGGATACAAGGGTCAACAAATGACCACCCATTAAAATAATACTTATAGAATAATACACAACTAAGGAAAAAAGTATACAAACTTCAAGACTCAAGAGGAACAAGGATGGTATCAAGAGGCACCATCCATGTTTGTCTTAGTCCCTAGAGCCAAATAAAACAAGAGGTTTGATACTTCAAATATACATAAGAGGAGAGACAATGGTAAAACATTTGAATACCATTTCTCATTGTGTTTCAATTATTTATCCCTACTCCAAATTTATCCAAAACATTTGAATACCATTTCTCTTTCAAATTTTACTACCAGTAGTGCCAAAATAAAAGTTCTTACCTCAAACCATTAAGTTGTTTTGGATAAAATTGGAGTAGGGATAAATAATTAAAACACAATAAGGTAAGAATTTTACACAAGGTATATCTAACCCATAACAATATAAAACATTAAATCAGATCTAACCTAGTGGTTGGAAAAAATACTAGCATCAATGAAATAATCGAATAAGTAATGACAAATAAAAATAGTGAAATTGATGAAATGAACAAAACTAGGCAAAATACTTAGGTTCTGAGAATGTATCAGTGGTTTGGAAGGGACAATGAAGCTTTATGTGAAATATAGAATCTTAACTATCACTAAAAAAATTCAACACTTGTCGTCATGTTGCCAAATTTGCCTTGGGCATATTCAATCACCGAATATACCCCTCTGTTGTTTCCACATAATATATTTAGTTATGCCAAATTTATACTACTATTTTTTATGGATTATGAGTTTTCTTATGCAGACATGTTTAATGTTATACATTCCTGCATAGTATTTTCTTGAATTCACAGGTAGAAATGTCTAATTTGATCAAATTTGTCATTTTGACATAATTCACCACAAAACACTTGAAAAGGGAGAAGGGAAGAAGTATCTGGGTTGATAAATATCAAGGGAGTTTCAACTACATATCTTGTATGTTAGAATTAAATCCTTATTTCAGTAAAGATGCAAATGAAATTACTGATGCAAGTCTTTGACTAATATTAAATTACTAGAATAGTTCTAGAATCATTGTAGCTACCATAATACATACAATTACAATATAAGAAATATATAAATCTATGAAAGTTTACAATAAGAAATCACAAATTTATTCAAGTAATACTAATACCTATATAGATTAATATCTCTAGCCTAAATTTGTTAGTATAACAATGGTAAATCTCATCCACAATGTACCTCACCCACTAGACCTCTATGCTCATATATAGATTAAAAAATGATGTTAATGTTAGAGTTAGGGGTTTTAATAATAGTCACTTGAGATAAAGTCTTACATATTATTAGGAAAATTCAATTAAGTAAATACTTAATTAATAACCTTCTCTAATAATGGGTTATGGATAAGTGTGCACCAATTAATGCTTATCCATGAATTATGTTACAAATGAATGTCACAAGTGAATCTTAAACCATACAAAATTATGTGTTATTAAATACACTAAAATCCCCCCTTAAGATGCACCTTTATAAAGTGAATGACATAGAATCATTAAAATATCCCCCATTAATGATACCTTCTTTCACTCCCAAAATGTTTTTGAGCTAAACAAATCAGACCACAAACAAGGGCTTCGTAAATATGTTTACAACTTGATCATCTATTTGGTAATACTTAAGACTAAGGACCTTACTATATATGTGTTATTAAATATAATTCATGTATATCTCAATGTGATTTTTTCATTTATATTCCATTGGGTTGTGAAAAATGTGGATATTACTCTAATTACTACACCAAAGCATTGTTGGTTGGGGTCTTTGGAAATCCAAACTCATAAAACAAGCACTGAATATAAACTAACTCATGATCGATAGTGAAAAATCCACTATAATCAACCTCTATTGTATATAAATAAATAGTATTTTATTTATTTCAAAACCAAGTCATAAGACTTTCCCCAAGATGATATATGTATCCAATAGTTGACTTTCAATCATCTATATCTCTTATCCAATCATTGTCTGTATTAACACTATCCAATATGTTACAACTTACCAATCGCTATCATGGTGGTATTAACAATAACATCACACTAAGTTCACAACAAAAGATAGATAGGATGAGTATGAGTCAGGTATAGAAGACTTCCCACCAATTTATTATAGAGTGTACCATAAACTAAAGGATAAGAATATGTGGTGGAAATCTTTACCTAATATTGATAAGGGGTCAGGTCAGACATGTATTTTTAAATGTTGAAGCAATAAAGTATGTCTTGTGTATACTTTAACTGATTTTCCAAATTTCCTTTTGCAGATTATGAGAGCTGGAGTCCAAGGAAAAAATGTAAAAATCCCAAGATGTTAATCTAAAATTAATTTATTAATCATGATTTCATATCATGAATCCTCTTGGTGGAACTCCTCTAATGATTAATTCATCTACATGGAAGACTAAAATCATGAGTTGATTATGTACTTTATTTGTGTAGATTATGGGTTCAGAGTGATGATGTGTAAAATTGGAGTTGATAAAGAATGTCAAAAATTTCATACAAATATTGAGAAGCCTATTTAAAAACATAGAATAATTTTTTCAATTTACACACATGGCTAAATTTCTTGCTATTAACAAACTTGGAAGGTTAGGACATGTAGATTTATTTGCAAAACTCTCCATTCAAGAAGACACTTTTAACGTCCATTTGATGGACTTCCCATCCCTATGTTTTAGCTAAGGATATTACTAGCTAGATGTAATTCATATTGGAAACTAGAAAAAATGATTCATGGCAATCAAAAACTTATATTTGTAAAAATACTTTTGCTACAAGCTGAGCATTGTACCTATCAATGGACCCATATGCTACATGCTTAATGTGGTAGACCCAGTTGCATCTCACTATTTTTTTCCCTTTAAAAATGGAAGAAATTCCAAAGTTTTATAATTTTTATGAGAAATTATTTCTTCTTCCATAATTACCTGCCATTCAATATGATTATAAGCCTCATGATAAGTCTCCAAATCTTGATTCATTGTGAATTATGCCAAATGTGAAACACTAAACTGATGTTATGATCTAGTCCTTAGTAGATCTTCATGAATCCCTACCCATACACTAACATCTTCATGAATTATTCAAAACCATAATGGTTGAGGTTGAGTTTTTTTAGTAGGTGCATTCTTATTTAATTATGGCATTGGCAGTGGAACAATATGTTTTGCTAGCAGTGGAAGAGCTGGTTGTCAAAATTATAGTTTATCATCTAAACTATAGTGATTCTCAGAACTAAATTCATCTAAATTACCTTATTATTTATAATAAATGTTAGAGGTTATGTTAGGATAAGTATAAACTAATGGATGAGGAGTTGGAGATGTTGGATTGCAAACATGAGATTGTTCATCAAACAACACATCACAATGGTAAAGCATTTTTGTGGTGCTTTGAAAAGAAGGAAATATGGCTTCAAATATTCAAAATTTAGCTAGAAATAATACAATGATTCCCCTTTATTTACATTTATTTTCACTCATTAACTAGGATATGCACCCATGAATTACATCCAAAATTCTTGAATTCAAAAATATCAGGCATGACACCAGACCATTTTTCTTCAGGAGTCGTGTCTTGTATTATTGAGTGGGGAGTGTGATTCTGAATTTAATTTGCATAATGGACTGTGTCTAGCTAAAATTGAGGAGGAAATTATTTGTAATTAAACATTCATTTATCCATTTCCTTAAGTGTGAAATTTTTACATCCAACTACACCATTATATTGAGGATGGTAGCGTATGTTGGTGATTAATTTTGCACTATCAACTAATCTAATTGTTCACCTATCATGAAGGTTAAATTGGAATCATACTACTATTCATAGGGACTTGTGACTAAAAATATTTATAAAGCATGAAAAGGGTATTTTAATAGTAAAGAGAGTATATGATAATCAACCAAATTCTGGAGTTTAATTAGATATTTTATTCCAAATAGTCAAATAGTCTTAATAAATGATAAAATTTCAATGAAGCTATCATAATCAATATAGAATATTCCAAATTAATCTTTGTTCAATAATTGATATCAAATTTTTATCAAGTATTATTAATCATATCCAACAAATAGAACCCATTGAAGAGGTAATCCCTTGAAGGACTAAATACTATGATGTTCTATTAATGATCAAAAGATCTCTTTATATGAATAATGTCATTATATTATTTCTTAATTACTCTACTCAAAGAACATGAAAGAACCAAAAGAATGACATACAAAAATAAAATAGAAAGAAGACAATGAAAAGTAATTTAAAAATAAAATCAAACTACATAAAGAAAATAAATGTTGTCACTAATCTAAAAGTGATACAAGAAAAATAAAACTAATCACAAGTTAGTTGACAAAGTTAAATAGGAAATTGATAAATATAAAATCAAATCAAATATTTAATTACACAATTTGAAAGTCCAAGCATAAAATCAAAAGAGAACTCGAGTTATAACATAAAAATAGAAGTTTTATTGAGAAAATGTGAATTTAATAGTTGATTTACAACAATTCCAAAAAGAAAAAGTTGCGAATAACAAAAAGTCAACAATTAGTCATATAATGTATGAAATATTATTCATTATTTTGGCAAGTAAAAACATGATCCACATATATGAATTTATTATGTATTCATCAAAAGATTAATAATCTTGGCCATATTAGATAATCAATTTATATATCAAATAATCAACCTGGATGTACCTGACTGTACCAAGCATGACACTTCACCATCAGAGAAAGTGTTGATTGGTCTTATTGAAAGTAATACTTAATATTATAGATTTAAAATGGAAGAGAAATCACATTATAAAACTTGAATTTAAGATCTCTTATACCTATATTAGTTCCTCTATCTCTAAATGATGTCCTTCTAGTCCTTTTAAACCCTTCATTTTAGAAGGTAATTGTACTTTAAGATATAATTAATTTTTTAGTTAAAATAAAGTTAGCATAATTTATTAAAAGTTAACTACTTTATATTATGTTTTTAAATAATAAGTTAATAAAGTGAAGTTATAATGACTCAAAACCTTAACTAACATAATAAACCAAAAACAAGGTTTCTCTAATAGGGTGGAGGGGGAGGGCGCATTTATAGCGACTTGGTTAATCATTAATACAGGTTTTTTATATGAGTTAATTAATCATAAATTTTTAATATTAAATAATAAATCCTTAAAATCTATTTTTAATTTATAAAATTTATTGTTCAAGAATGGTAAAACATAATAAATAACATAACATTGTTTAAAAACAACAGAATATAATTAATCTACTAAAATTGATATGAAATTTATCAAAAATATTCCACTAAAATTCATCTAAAATTCAATGGAGACTATGTAGATAAATAAACCATAACCGAGCCATAAAAATACTATAATACCCTATTTAGTGTCAAACCAAAATACTACATACTAAAAATAATCAAGTCAAAGTAAAAGAGATTATCAAAGTTTTAGAATTTATAGAATATCAAAAACAAATAAAATATAAAAGAGTTCATTATTCATATTAAACTAAGTGAACTAAAGGTTCCCCTTGTTTATTCTAGCACTCAATGTACCCAAGAGGTATAACTAGCATCTCAATCTTAGTAACGCCTCTAGACTCATCATCCACTTCCAACTTAGTTTTATTCATAATGCATGTTACCAAAAGTGAGGATTAAGGACTAATAACATGTTTACTACTCAAGTAAGTGATATTAGTTGGGTCAGTGACAATATTTGAGGATTCAAGAATCAAAAACTCATTATTTTTAGGCTCTTGATGAATAGGACTTATCACATTATTTGGAGGTTACATATGATGTGTTGAAGTATTTGGGGAACTATATCCAAAATAATGAGATCTTGAAGAAAATATATGAAAAGTTCAAGTATGAGCACCACAAGATGAAAAATAAATAAAAGGCACATAATTCAATAATCCAAAAATAAAAGATCACTAACATCTAAATTAAGAAACATGAGTGCCATAACTAAAAATGCATGTAAACATGATAGACTCCATTTCGAACCTAAAAGGTGAAAGGAATGAAAAAAAATTCATTCCAAACCATAAGATATTAGGTGTTAGCATAACATCACATTCATAACAATGAGAATCTAAAATAATAGACTTACAGATTGATTGTAAAATAAAGAGAAGTTATGTTATATATTACATCTCGAGAAATTTAATGAAATATAATGAATGAGCCCTACATATATAGGCAAGGAAGATCAATCCTAACTAAGAGATCAAGCTAAGTGATCAATAATAACTAAGAGGTCAAGCTAAAGATCAAACTTAGGATTAAGAGATAACTATCCCTAAATAATAGAAACAACTAGAAATTATCCTCATAATATATAAGAGATAAATATGTAATATCTCATAATATTTAAAATAAGATAAATAAAATATCCACACATAAGTGGGTGGGAATAATAAAGTAAAGCACCTAGATAAAAATGATCTAAGGTAGACAACCTACTCCAACACTCCCCCTCAAGTGAAGCTAAAGGCTAAAAATAAAGTAGCATATCCATAGTATGAGTTCCAACAACAAGAACTGATTAGGTACTCATACATAATATATCTATGAAGCAATCTCTCATAAAGTGGAGAAAGGGATAAAACCCGTAGGAAAAAACTCCCCCCCAAAAAGAGAGAAAACAAAGAAGGAAGGACTTCATATGGAGTCCCCCCTAAGGACAACTTCTTTCATCTCATACAAAGACCAATACTATATATCTTGAATAGATGGAAAGGATGTAAGAATTCATATACACATGAGGTGAAAGAGTCCCATGTACACAAACCACGAGTTCTCATCGTAGGAAGAAATGCTAATTATTTTATGTGATCATGATGTCCCAAAGATACATCACCTATAAAAACACTGATGTTATGGGGACCTTACTAAAGAATAGGCTTAATAGTAGATACAATACTATGTAAGTCACTATTAAGAACTCTGTCAGTGTAGCCCATAGATTTGAGTGTGCAAAACCCAAAAACAAGAGTATATCTATCAAAGAAACCAAGCATATGAGAAAGTGGAATATTGTAGAATAAGTAACAATAATAGTAGTAGGAGAAACAATAAAATCCAAATTAGAATGTGCAATAATAATAGGTTCCTCATGAAAATCACCATCTAAACCCATATCCTAAAAAATAATAGGAGTAGGTGACGAAAGAAAAACTATGGCACAATAGAATTCATCCTTAGGAAGTTGTGATGGTGTCTCATCCATGATATCCAAAAGTGATGGTGGAGGTGCCACATCCTCAAGAATCATGTCCTCTTGATCATGGAATGAATAAGTGGAATACAAATTATATGAGTAGTAGGTGCCTCAAATAAACTATCATCTAAAGATAAATCCTCACTAATAGGAGAAATGATGTCCGTGTCATCTTCAAAAAATAAATCCTCACTTACAAGACGAGAAGGAAGTGGAGTAAAAGAGGGTTCAAAAGACCTAGAAGACTCAATATCCTTCCCAAATAAAGATACAAATCTCTCCCAAACTTACTTGGGTGATGTGACACATGTGATATAGTAATATAAAGTGTCTAAAACATGGAGGTTCATCAAGCAAAGAAACTCATATTTCATGGATGCAATTGATGCAGGAACATCAAGCTAGAAGACTTCACTTTTGTGTTATTAGCAATAGGGGTCAAAGTTGGTCAAGTTTTGGGTGTCAATGTGAGTATGGTACCTTTTAAGTTTTATTTGTTTCCTTAGAGTCCATTTGGAGTTCTCAAGGTGTGTTATATGGCTTCTAAGAGTTTTCCCTCCAAAATAGGGAATTTGAAAAATCAAACATTTGAGTTGAGTCTAAGAGGGTAAAATGCATGTAAGGAGTGATTAGATGAGTAAAGTGGGGTTAAAGGTTCCAATTAATTCATGTAAAGGGTGATTAGAATCCATACATGTTATGTTATAAGGTGGAGGTCATGTTTTATTAAGGTAACCCTCACCCATACGTTGGGTTGACAAGAAAGGAAGTTTTGTTTTATAACTAACTAAATAACCAATGTTAGAGTTGGTAGAATTGGAAGGTTGTACATCAACATGGAAGAGGATAGGTGAGAGAGGAGGTGAGAGAGATATACAAAATAATAAACATGGAGCAATGTCGAAGAAATGGTAAAAACTCCTCAATAAATGTAACATAGTCCTATGAAGGACAAAACTTGTAAGGTTTTAATAATCAGTATGAATAAAAAATGAAGGTTTCTATATATTTGTATCTTTTGAATATAATTATATTCTTGTAAAATAAAAAAGGTTTTTAAAGGCCCTAAGTCCATCATTGTGTAATATTTGTGGGAACTTATAGGTTAGTAATAGACTACAAACATCTGTCACAATCTAAGTATGAAGATAAATCCTTGTGCCTTGAAATATATACCAGAAGTATGTTGAGGTGAAGATTGGTGAGTGGAGGTTTGTACTAATTGATTACAGCAGTAGTTGTTTTAAATTTAAGAAGATGAAACAAAATTCACATTCCAATAAGCCATGTGAACATAAAATGCAAACCCTATTTTAGTAGATTATGGAAGGGACACATTTGGAGAGAGGGATGATCATTATCTTGACAAGTTCTTGATGTAAAAAGAGAAGAGAGAAGATTTAGGTGACAAGTTATAAGGAGAGACATAAATTTTAAGGAATTTAGGTGTTGAACCGCTAATTCAATCATCATTGAAGAGACCTTGATGTTACAATTAGATATCCTATTGCATAAGCTATACAAATGTATTGTAAAGGAATTTTAAAGACACTCTATTAGATGAGTTGATAGATGTTTTGAAGGCCCAAGTTGCGAGAAATTAAGAAAAAAACCATTGAATTTAAATGTTTTATTGACACAGATCCCTATTTATGTGTTTACATTGTTGCCTCATGATTGTGTATTTTGTTCTTTGAGGGAACTTATATATATATATATATATATATATATATATATATATATATATACACACACACACACACACACACACACACAATGAGTTCTTGGATTTTATATGTTTTGGTAAGTCTTAACTTGATTTCATAAGGCTCAAAACATTAATTCTTTGTGTTAGTAGAGGTTCTTGATACAATAGAACATGCTAAGGATGAGGATAGCTAAATTTTATTATACTACATAGGATAGTGTAGAGAAATCATATTTAACATAAGCATGTCAGAGAGGAATTATTGTGTGATAGATAAGAATTAAGATTAACCAAAGTTTTCTTAGGGTTTGTAGAGCATTCAAATTAATTTAAATAGGATTAAACCAAACATTACACATATTAATGCATACAAGGAATAACATAAGAAATATAATAGGTAACCATAACCAAAAAGTTTATATTGATCTCAACAAAGGTTCATCATCTTCTTCATACAAGCATACATATTTATAGTCATTTATAGTTCCTAATTATTCACATTCTTCTCTTACATTGGCACCAAAAATAGTGAGATATTCATCTTCTATCCTTTTACAAGTCATGGAGGATAGGACAAAATACATATAGCCAATAATTTCATACATAACACATGAATATCTAAAAAATATCTTGCATAGCTTTACTTATCCATTTTATTCTCCCAATACTTTGCTGAACTTAAAATGTTGTCTTGTCCTGAGACAATGTCGTAGGTTCATCTAATTATTCATTGAGTGATGAAGCTAAAAAATTGGGTAGACTAGTAAGAGTCACAGTAATCATTCAAGGCACCATTTCTGGTTTTCACCTCTTGCACACTACTTGGCCACCCTTTATAATTTTTAATTAAGTAGTGTACCAACCTACTCCCCTTTCAAGTTTTCAATAGGTTGGCATAACTAGGTGGCGACCCTTTATGGATTTTCAACCATCTTGGCTCCACTTATCTTATTAATCATCTAATATAAAAAAATATGTTCAAAAATTTTCACATTACATAGTACTTAACTAGAAGGGGTGACATTGCTAAGGAAAAAGACTGGCCAGTAAGATCTTTAGCCCTAGACTGAGCAGACATGCACTACGTGATTTATTTCTAGAGCTCATATGGTGGCTTTTAAATAGGAACATTGAGAATCTGGGCCACCTCACTATAAAATAGAGACATGTTAGTTTTGAATGTATGCCAGTCAAACATCACTTCCTAGACCATATAGATCAGGGTGTTCATTGATGCATAACATCCAATGAGCTCCTTCAGGTTCAAGTCTTTAGTGGTACTTATGTCTACCTTTGTATTACTAACATTTATTTGGATTTTGATGCTCAATTTATCTAACCTTTTTGTGTGGCACTCTCCTTAGAGACCTAAAAATGCACTGTGACGTAGGTCCTACTACCAGTTGATGAGTCGATCATATACATTGTCCCTGGTATTGAACATTTTTTGGAGAGCAAGGTTAATTTCATCCATTAATGTAGTCTAACTGTGCATGGTTGTCCTAACTATTTTAGATATAGTGAAAAATACACTGAAACTGATGAGAGAATTATCAAGCTGCTACTTCTAGTCTAATAGACTATGTGTGACCTGATGAGCTTGAAGGGCTAAAATCTTAATCATGCTTTGATACTCATCCACAAGAGTAATCAAAATATCAGCCTCAACCTTCATAACTTAGCCCAATGTGTCGACTATGTGAAGTTGTTATCCTATGCACCATTCCTTTGTGAGCTCTAAGACCAAGGTCTTGAGCCTGCTATAGTCAGACATCACTTGGTCCTCAATTAATAGAGAAGCCAAGTTTGGACAAGTGTCTTCAATCATTTTTATTGCTTCATGAAGGCAACCCTTGAGCTCCACATTCTCTAGCTTTGACTGATTCCATTTTTGATCTAAGGAGGTGGCTTTTTATGTGATAAACTCATGAAAGATGTGACACCCTTCAACTATTTCATCAAAGGCAATCAAGAGACATTAAGTGAAGCCTCCTACTTGACTAAGAGTGTGACCAATTTACTAGCGAATGTTGTAGGACCTGAGTGTGGCATGGTGGCTAGTGGACATGAAAAGGTAGTGTACCGAGTAGTGACTAAGGGGACATCCTAAAGCCAGACACCTCCTAATATAAGCTATGGTAATTGTGATCTTAATTGCATTGTGGTTGTTTCTTATTGCTATGCTATGACCTCTACTACTGGCTTAATTTACTGTGTAACATCTTCAACCATCTTCTGTTTGGTCTCCTCCTCCTTGTCCTATTTATTTTTCTTATCCTCTTCTTCACTCTTCTTCTTCTCTTCCTCTTCCTCTTGCTTCCTTTTTTCTTCTTCTTCTCTTTTGCTCCCTTTTTCTCTTTCTTCCTTCTCTCATCTTCTTCTTCTTTTTCTCTTGTTATTCCTTCTTCCTTTGCTCTTCTTCTTCCCTTTTTTTCTATTTTGTTGCCAAGGCTGTAGCCTTGGCTTGTTCCTACGTAGATTGAGCCTACACTTGTGATTATGCTTGTGCTTGCACATGTTGTTTCCATAGGGATTCATCATCCTCTTATTTATTCTTATAAGAAGCTTCCACTACCTACTGCTATGCTTGGACTATTGCATCTTGTTTCATCTTTTCTTATTCTCATTTCTTTTCCTTCTTCTCTCTCTCTCATGCTCTTACTTTTCTATGTTAGTTACTTCTTGATCCTATTTGGCCCTCTTTGTGGCCTTCTATATGTCTGATTCTACATCCTTGGCCTATTATGTGGCCTCAACTTCTTGGGTTTGCTATGTTGCATATTGTTCTTATGCTTCTTCTTTATTTCTCTTCTTTTCTTACTTCCTTAGTCAATGTTTAACTTCATAAGCAACTTATTCCCTAATGACCTATTTCTCCTCTACTGTTAGCTACTCTGATGCAAGATCCTCAACCTCTTGAACCTATGGTGATGGTAGTGAATTAGCTGGTCACACCTCCAAACTTAGAACTTGCACTTTCCTCCTCTTGATCATGACCAATCTACATTTGAGTGATGGTGTAAAAGTTTCAAGATTAGGTTGTGTTTCTTATACAATAATTGGTTGACCAAATATGCACTCTTCCAAGGTAGGTGAGACCCTTGCCTCCTACTATGTTTAGGGCCTATGCATAAGTTATTTAGGTGGGATCTCTATAAGAGGTAAAAAAATGTCTTTAGCTGCAAAGGTTGGTGCAGGTTGTGGCTGAAAGAAGTTCATTCTACATTAGAATTGTTCCACTTCTTCTTAGATTGTGTCTATAATGATGGAATTTGGGTAGGATAGGAAGTATACCCGAATCTCTAGGGGAACCTACTTGCGGACTTACACTATACACACTACCTTCCAAAAGAAGAATTCTTTTTCTTCCTCCTCATAGTAGTCTCTAACCATGTTTGTTACCATGACCTAGTAGACTTCCTGCTCATCTATGCCCATCTAGATGAGATCATAGGAATTAGCTATCTATGACACCTTTGAATCATCCTTCCATGTCATAGTGTTTGATGTTGTTCATTTTAGGGGAAGGGACACTAAATGAGGATCTACTTTGCATTTCCCATTTTACTACTATGAGCTAGGTGCTAGCTCTAGTTATTGAGTAGTAGGGATATCCATACTAGGTGGTATAGATTACAAGTGGGTCACATGTCTAGATGCAAATTCTTTTTGTTGAACCACTTCAACTTGTGTCATATCTATTATGATGAAGAAGGGGAGCACATTGAATGGTGAGCATAATAACTCATAGATTGTGATAAAGACACCCATCGATATCAAAGTGATGGCTACATGCTGACCTAGGTACTACATGACATCAGGTATCACTCAGGGATATGTGGTGATGAGGTCTAGTCACTCCTCCCACCAAACTTTGAACTTTCCCTTGTGTGTGAAAGCTCCATGATCTTGTGTCTAGATGAGATTGTGTAATTGTTGCACTAGCCAATAGTCTATATCTAGATGCACTTGGCCCTCTAGTGACTTCCACTACATGAAATAAAGTAGGAAGATCAAGAACTGATGCTAAAATGTTTTCTTAAGAGAAGCGTGACATTTATCAATATTTGTGAGAAGCTCCTACATAAAGTACTCCAACCAGTTGAACTATTCATTTTGGTGGATCATCCTGTGAGCAATGTCCATAATGCCCTTGGGAATTTACTTTGAGGACTTAATCATCTACCAAAATCATTTGGTTATTCACTCCACAAGTATACACATTGGTTCATATGGGATTTCATTGATGATAATCCCTCTATTACCCTACACATACAGATCCTACACTTCTTGAAAAATGGGAGGCATTTTCATCTTGTATGGTAGTAGAGAATCTCCTCATGCTTGCATGCCCAAAGCTCAGGCCATGGCCTATTTATTTATAATAATTGTGTCATCTAAACCAAGATAAATACTACCCTCATTGTATCAACTAAACAAAACTTGAATGATTTCCCCTAGGTCATAAAATATAGGCATATGCAAAAAGCACTCAAGATTGGTAATCTAGAATTGGTGAGGAGTTGTGAGGTTGAGTGGTTGCACAACATCAACTAGATCAAGGTAGAATAACTTCTAATTAGCATAACAAATATAGTCAAATGGCTCTTGATCACTATACTTTATTTGTTGGAGTACCATGTCGACACCCATAATTTCTTTTTGTGCGTCTGTGAGAGCCTTGATTAGATATGAAGTATCCATAGATACATGAAATTAGGCAATTGGAATGCTCTATGTAAAAAAAATAGATCAGCTCTTTATAGGTGTAGTGCATGAAAAATATGCTCAAGGATGAAATACTGACTTGGTGTTCAACTTAGCATTTATAGATTTGGCACCTTTTGGCTTCCACATCCATGTCATAGTGAGATTTCCACTCATCTTGAATGCACTAGTAAATGTGGCAAATCTGTATTTGATCTAGATTTTATAGTTAATCATTGGTATATGTATGAAGTTATGCCATTATGCTCTTTGGTGTCTATATGAGGGGTATGAGGAACTGATGTTGATGATCCACTAATTCATTAAAAATCACATCCATATACCCTTGGATCTGACATTTACTTCTGGTAGATGACCATTATCTAATGGATATCTTGCTAATGTGATGTTTACATGTCTTTCTTAGAATTACTATTTTTCACTCACTCCTCTTTGACTTTTCTAGTGACACATGTGGATCTTCCTATGCACATCTAGTGCATGTGATGCTTGGTCCTTATAATTTGTAAATGTTGTTGAGATAATCTAAAAATAAATAAATAAAAAATAAACACACACAAAACATGAAAAATAGGGAAATCCTAATCTACATGGTGTTACTTAGCACCCACTTAGATTGCAAAGTGATAGCAATTGACTATTGGTGGTAAGGCTTAAGCCTATAACCATTTACCTACTTTGGTAACACATTTCCTTGAATATCTCTTAAAACTATGGTTCTTTACTACATTAGGTCATGTATAATGTAGGGCCCTTTCTAACATATCTATAGCTTGCCCATAATACTCTGAATTGACTATCATACAATAAAATTGGTGATCCTTATGAAATTTGTTTTGGTGCAGGTTCTTATCATGCCACACTTTTTGACTCTACTTATGCACTTCCTGTATCGACATTGCTCTGTGTCTCAACTCATCCATCTAATTTAGTTTCAAGAGTCAGATAGTAAGAGACTCATGATCTCTGAGTCACATGACCATGGCAATGCACAGAATTGGTACTAAGTATTCTATCAACATGACTATTTTGAGACCATACACCAACTAAAATGGCATAAATCCTATAGCCCTTTTGTAATGTGTGCGATATGCCCATAAAATCTAAAAAATGTGATCTTCTTAGTCATCTCACTTAATGTTACAAATATTTATAATCATTTTTATTAGTAATTTATTGGAAGATTTAGCTTGGCCATTGGCCTACATATGATACACAATAATTTTTTGATGAGAGATCATAAATTCTTTAGTCAGAGCCTTGATGGCATTGTTTAGAAAGTGTGTTCCTCTATCACTAAATAACTTTATAAGGCATCCAAACCTTGTAATTATGTTTTCGTATAGAAACTTTGTTGCATCCTTCACACTATAGCTAGGTGTTGCAACAAATTCAACCTGCTTAGTAAAATAGTCTATCATAGTAATGATGTACCTAGCTCTGTTATGTTTGCTCAGTGGGTTGATAGGTCTAAAAAAGTCAATGCCCAATTATTCAAAAGGATGCTCAAATAATAAAATATATAAAGGTATCTCATCTTTCTATAGTAGTTTACCCATGCATTAGTAGATGTTGCAGTGTTTCACAACTCTAGGTGCATCTTGGAATATATTTGGCCACCATCATCTGCTTTATAAAATATTTCTAGCTATAGCATCTCCTGTGAAATGTCCTCCTATGACTCCTTGATGTGATTATTGTAAGAATTGAGGTCATTCATGTTCTAGGACAACCCTATGTAAGACTTTGTCCTTCCCTAAGTGATACATAAGCCCATTAATGATGGTATATGGCAGGGCTTTGGTAACAAACCGATTCTTATAAAGCTCTTGATAGTGCATAGGGAAGACCCCTTTCTCAAGGAAGTTTGAAATGGATTCAATTTTTTTAGGAATCATAGAGACATGGAAAAGATGAGCATTAGGAGATTCTTGTTATAATTCTTCTAGCTCTTCACCATTAGGAATGCAGCTAAGATGCTCTAGTCTTACGTTCTCTCTTCTTGGCTTGATATGTAGAATTGAAATTCTTGAAACAACATTAACCATCAAGAGATGCATCCTCCTAACATAGGTTTGTTGACCTGATATCATAGGGATTGATGATCAATGAAGACTTTGAATGGTGTCATCAGTAGATAATACTAGAATTTCTAAAGTGCAAACACAATGGCCAATGTTTCACATTCCATATTTGTATAGTTTTTTTCTATGTTAGATAGTGTTTTGCTAGTAAAATGATTAGGATGGTCCAACACACCATCTAAAAGTTGTGAAATCAAAAAACCAACTGCAATTTCTAAAGCATCTATATGTACATGAAAAGACTTGCTTTAGTCTAGAAAAACAAATATAGGCACAATAACTAATCTCTGCTTCAACTTGATGAAAGTTGCTTGGCATTTTGAAGTCCAAACAAACTTTGCATTCTTGCATAGTAAATATTCTAATAGAGATGAAATGACTATGTAACCTTTGATGAACTTATGATATTAGCTTGTATGCCCCATAAAGGAGTGCACTTCATTAGAACTAATAGGTGGAAGCATACTTAATATTACTACAATTTTAGCTTGATCTACTAGAATACCTTCATTGCATACTACTTGTCCAAGTAAAATACCAAAAGGTGTGAAAAATAAACATTTATTCAAATTCAAAGTGACACATAGAACTTGGCATCATTCCAACATTAGACTCCCCAATCATCTAGATAAACTTTCAAGAAGTGATGTATAAAATCATTGAATGCTATAACCACTACGTGAGAGAACACCACATGTGCATTATTAAGGCTAAAAGGCATGACCTTGTACACAAAATAACCCCATTCTGCTATAAAAGTAATTTTGGATTGATCTTCTCCTATGATCAAGATATGATGATATCCACTGAAACCATCTATGAAGGAATATACTTCATGTCTTGTGATAGACTCCAAAACTTTGTTTATGAATGGTATTGGAAATAGATCATTTACACATGCATTGTTTAAAATGCTATAGTCCCCATAAATGCAAATTTTTCTTATTTTCTTAGGCTAAACTACCATGGGGCTTACCCAATATACTTTTTTCATTAGATAGATTATTCCTGCATCCTACATTCTATCCAATTCAACCTTTACTTTCAGATTCATATTTAGATTGAGCTTATATGGATGCTTCTTGATTGACCATGCTCATTCCTTCAGTTCAATGTGCATCTCACCGAGAGATGGGTCAACTCCTCAAACCTCTAAAAATTTAATGGGAAATATGTCTTGGTAATCCCTCAAACATTGTAGAGCTTCTAAAATTTTAGTTTTTGTCTAATAATCACCTATGCTTTCTAGTTTTAGAACATCCTCTATTATTATGTTAGCAACATGATTTTTGATAGGCTACTGATAAATATTGCATTTTCTTCATTAGAAGATTCCTATATCCTCCTTTTCCCTTCCTATTTGAGATTTAGATGCTGTGTAGCTTGTCTTATTCAGTTAGTGCTGCACCAGTTTCCTTGAGTGGTTCAATAGGTTGCTCTAGCTCGAATAAATCATTTAGATCTAAATCACCATTAGAATCAAAATCCTTAATGTCTTCTAGCTCATCTTAGATTTGGTACTTTTTTAGTGCCGAGTTAAGATCAAAGGCTGAATTTTTATATGCAATGAATTTTGTTGTGGTGCTCAAGTCTTTTGCGCACCCATGACATAAAAAGTAATTGAGTTTCTACAATGCATTATGGACCATATGATTTTCATATTCAAACATAAAGGTCTATATAAAATCACTCTGCACTTGATCCTAATGCTTGGTTTCCCTTCTAAATTCTTGGTGCATGTACCATGCTACTAGTAGTGGAGTGAGAGTATAATGGAAAATGTGAACCCATTATTTTGGTGTGACACATTCCTCATTTAAAATGTCAACAAAATTATGTATATGAATTTTAGGACACTCACCTTCTTGAAATAATGGCCAATTGGTGCAGATAAATTATGGTAGCTAGAATCTACTGATCATGAGCTCACATGCATCATCCCATTCTAGCTAGTTGTCTTGATGAGTTTTTCACCATGCCATAACAAGTCCCATTAGAGCATAATTTAAAGCATTGACCTAATGACTAATGGTTGGAATATGTACTTACAAGTGCATAATGAAATCATTGATGTCCTTAATTACATAATACACAGGCAATTATCATTTATGTGTAAAGACCATTCATATGAGTTGGAGTTCATGATCCCCTTAGGCCCAGTTGAGGAGGTGGGAATCTGAGTCACTACTGATAGATAAAGCCATTTCCCATGGTAAAGTGCATTCCCTTGTTGGCTTTATGTAGTCTTGCATGTGATCATCAGATTGATATAAGAAATCAACTTTATATTGAGTAGGAGATTTTACAAACATAGAGGCACATTATTTAATGATAAACTGATTTACCACTAGTTTCATAGCTATTGGTTTGGGTCTTCATTGTTCTGATGTTTTGAATTATTTAATGAGTAGTGATTGTACCTAAGGTTTGGTATGTTGGTATAAGAAGTTGGATTCAATTATGTGCAAAGCTTTTATATTTTCCTCTGAATTCACCTTCATCCAACTGGTTTCTTGTGGAACATATGGAGAATATGGTTCAACTAGAATTATGTAAGACTTGTGTGCCTATTGAGAGGGATGACAATAATTTTATCACCTTGATATGCCTTGAGTTGATTGTGTATTATATTAATAGTCATTTGACCATCATATTCCCACTTTTTACCTATCAATTTAGGGTAGTGTGTTGCTAAAATATTCACGTGGATGACTTCAAAGTCATCTAACAGAGATAAATCTATAACTTTAATCTCAACATCTTCTAGTCTACCAATGGGCTCAACTTTTCCATAATCAACTAGGTTGTAGCTTAGAGCCAATCATCCAATAGATTCCCATGTAGACCAAGGAATAATATTAACTATGCTACTAAAATAAAAGATAACATTCAATATCTCATAATGAGAAACCTCAATATTAATCCATGCATCAAAATCCCAAGGCTTCTTCATCTTGACATGCCAAACTAGTTTTTCAATCTTTTGTTGGCCATGCTATGCACATTCCAAAAGATTTAAAATAAATTTGTGATGTTCTATGATATATATTTATTACATAGAGTACTCCAAAGTTTCAAGAGATCTATAAGCACAGTGACAACTCTATCTTGGTGAATAATATACATGATCTGACTGTATATTTATGCATTTATTGTTACAACATCACCATCAGTAGTATATTGATGTTTAATGTTTTTCAACATCTGTAAAACATCATACATGAGGCTCTTCTCAGTGGTTAGGTTTGGATATTTATCTTATTTAACTTTTTTATTGACCTGATCTTGAGGCATCTCAAGTGGAGGCTTCCCTTATTCCACATGCCATTGTTACATAAAATCATTCAAAAATGAATTTTCTTTAGGCTCCACACTTACCATATTCACATTTTAGATGGATTTGTCCTTTCTTTGCTTCTCTAAAATAGGGTAATCCTATATGTCATGTTGGTAAGAGATTCTACAGTATGCATAATATGACTATATTTATGGGTTCATCACGCAGTTTCATTGGACATGATTATATTCTCCACATAAGTAGTATTTCAAGGAAGGCAACTAGTAGTTATTTAATCTACCTCATTGGTATCTTATTTTATAACCACCATGAACTCCTCCTTTATTAGATTGATATCTACCTCAATTTCCTTCTTATTTCCACGTAGTGTTCTATTGTTGGTGCTGCTAACTGTTGTTTCCAATTTTGAATTATTATTGTATAGCTAGTGTGGTCCAACTCATTTATTGTTGTTGTATTATAGGTGATCTCTAAAGTGCTACATACTAGTATTGAGGAGATAGAGGTGTCTAACTTAGTGAAGGAGGTGTCCATCCAACTAGACTATGAGGCTAATACTATGGTGAACTCAAAATCCATGATGGACATATTTGGGTCACACAACCTTTATCGACCTCTGGGCCTGGGATTTTTTGTTTCACTAAGGAGATTTGAAGCATTGCGATGGTGAATAGATTTTTGGAGATTCCATATTTAAGCTCTTATAAATCCCTATAGTTCTTCTCATCATGGTTAGGTGACTTGGAAAAAATTTAATACATATTTTTTAGATTCTTGATATATTACTATAGAAGGTGGCATTGTGCTGTGGCATGCCCTACTACTCGACAGAGTTCACAAAATTAAATCTTAACTTTCAAAAAATCATTTTGATGGTGTCCTTATTTTCTACACTCTATACATCATAAATTCAATTTAGGCTTATATACCTCATGGTATTGATCCATTTTTTCATGAAATCCTATAGTGTATTTTCAATTTTTGAATTATCAATAGGGGCTTCTCCATAATCTTTAATCTATTCTACATGCAGTATAATAGCTCTAGTATCTAATTTTGTATCATATTAAGTTTTCATAGTGGCAAACAAAATCCTGATTCATAGTCCTTCAATGAACCATGATGCTTTGTCTTTATTTGTTACAAAAAATTTGACCTTATTCATTAAATCAAAGAATCTATGGTCATAGTTGTAGACCAATTCTCTAGACTTTTACCTTATCTCCTTTAGGTCCTATATAGTTTGACTGGTGCATTTTTATATCTTATATTCTATGATGAGCCAATCTTAAACATATTTTAGACTTGCCTATTGAATGTCTCTTTTGTATATGAACTCCAATGCTCTCCCATCTAGGGCCCCTACTAATTTATACTTTTGAAAAGTTTCATCAATGATGCCCTTAGCTTACAAATTCATTTTACAAGTTAGCAGGTATTATTTAGGATCCATGGACCCATAATAGATGGATAAGTTTAGGAATCATCCTGGATGAGTCATCATATTGAATGGTGTGGATGGGGTCTTCTATGCAACTATTATTAGAGGCATCTGCATTTTGAGTGATCTTGATTGCATACTACTATGTGCACCAAAATAATTATCATGCACACTTTGTTTGTCTATGCTTCATTCATGTTGTTATTTAATTCTAACTAATCTTATGGCCTTCAAAGCCTTTTTAATTGATCTCATATGAATTTATATATGCCAATAGTTTATGTGATCTAAAAATGGTTTTTCCTTACTATTATCCTCCTACTCACCTGGCTGAAAACCTCTACTAGAATATAAAAGATTAGGTTATAGGGCTGCATACACTTCCAATGAATAGTTTTTTTGAATAAATTTTTATTCTACTATGCTCAAACCTATGATTAACCTATGACTTTGCTCTATTTCTTTAAGTAATTCTTCTTCTTCTTCTTCTGATAATAACCTTTGCTATAGTTGTGCACTACTTATATCTTCTATCTATTCTACTTCTAAACTAACCTCATCTTCCTCTTCACACATCTCATTCTCATCTCATCCTCCATCACTTTGCTCTATCTGTTGGCATTCATCATCCTCTATCTTCATCCTTTGTTCATAATCTCACTCTTTTCATCCTCTCGCTCATTCATCATTTATCATACTACTACTTTTACCTCTACTCACAACTACTTGGGTATCTTTCTTTCTATTACATCTATTCTATTATTGCATTACCATTCTAAATCTAGACTTTTCTTCTAACTCTTCTTCCCTCAAATTTCCATTCTAGATTTAGGTTCAAGATTCACTTACTCATCTACTCATCATTTATCATCATGTGCACACATCCCCATATTCCCAAAGTGACTACTCCATATTGGTTGGAGTAGGCACCATGGCCTTATCCATAACCAACATCTTTAACAAGAGAGGTAGTCTTTGCAAAAAATTTCCTCTAATTCCTTGGATAAAATGGTCTTGCATAAATTTAAATGTTATATATCTTTGTACTGTGAACTTAGTGATGTATCCATCTATGGTGATGGTGACCCAATAGTCTATCACTCTCATCCAATTAGTTTCTAGTTTTAATAGGTAGCCTATTTTCTCTTTATTCCAATTGATTGTTTCTTTTATTATGGGATTGAAGCAAGAGCATTATAGTCTTGTCAACCAGTTAGTTAATAATTCAAGGAGTTTTCACTAGAAAATTTCATATATTTCTCTGTAGATATGCTCCTAAATAATTTCACTCATGGTAAGACCAGTCCTCTTAGATTCTTATTCTATGAAGTTCCATACTTTTTGGTCTAACCATATTTCAATGTCTCACTACCCTGATAACCATCTTAGCATAGTTTCCTCTAGAAGGAGTGTTTTCACACTCACTGCACCATTGTTATCAAAGGTTATTGATATAATAGAACATGCTAATGATGAGGATAGCTAATTTATATTATACTTGCAAGATAGTGTAGAGATTCATATTTAATAGAAGCATGTGAAAGAATAATTCTCATGTGATAGATAATAATTAAGGTTAACTAGAGTTTTCTTAGGGTTTATAAAGCATTCAGATTACTTTAAATAGGTTTAAACCAAACATTAAACATTTTAATACACATAATGAATAACACAAGAAATACAATAGGTAACTATAACTAGAAAGTCTATATTGATCTTAACAAAGGTTCATCATCTTCTTCATACAATCATACATATTTATAGTCATTTTTAGTTCCTAACTATTCACATTATTCTCGTACATTGGTACCAAAAAGAGGGGATTGTTCATCTTTTATCCTTTTACAAGTTGTGGAGGATAGGAAAAAATACATATAGCCAACACTTTCATACATAACACATGAATATCAAAGAATATCATTTGAAAATTTACCTATCCATTTTATTCTCCCAACACTTTTCATGAAGCATTATATTTTATATATGAAATTCATTGCAATCTTGTAGAATGCTCATTTCCTATACAGTCAAACATAAACTGAGTTAGATAACTTGAATAGAGGATTAGAGAAGGATTTCAAATTATTGGATGAATTTTTTAGGGTTGATATAGAGGTGGAAGAACTTTCATAGTTTAAGAAAAGTCCTTGTAGCACTCACAAATCAATAAGAGTTTCCATCATCCATCATCCAGGGTCTATGCAGGGGTAAAAAAGCCATAGATTAGGGTTTATTGATAATAAGAGTTTCCATCATCCAAATTGGTTAATTTTTTTTTGTCTTGTGTAATTCAAGGTGATCTAATATATTATGGTGTTTTTGAGTCTATATGAACCTCATAGGTACGAATATGAGTAGCTATGGTAAAACAGGGCTTAACTAGGCTTAATCGGGGCTAATTAGAGAGCAAAAGAGGATATAAAGTGGTGATATAGAATGAGTTAGGCCTTGAAGCTTTGTGTAGAGTAGCCTAAGGATAAAGGGTGTCTTGATATATGATTATTTACTCAAAACTAGATCATTCCAATCTATACAATACAAATTAGTAAACAAAAGGCTATAAGCTTAATGAGATCTTTGTGACCTTGAGCTATGAGAGTGGGTGGTGAAGTGTGTTTGAGAACTTAAAAGAGTTAAACCAGGTGTTATTTGACCATGTAAGAGTATATATTAAACAATAATCATTCCCTTGAGATCTATATCATCATTTGGTGTATAAGACTTAAGAGAATTGCCCATGACGAATAAGTGAAAGTGCAAGAGGAAGTTTGGGAATGGAATGAATGTTTAAGAGGTAGATAACAAAAGTGAGTTTCATGAGATAGGTCAATTTCCTCAATAAGTGTTTCTAAGAATACAAGATACAAGTACATAGTGAAGGAGACTATTAAGCCCAAGAATTAAGAGAAAGACTGGATTAGAGATGGAAGAGTCAAGACAAAATAAAATAGTTGAATATGATCAATCAAGTTTAGAACCAAATAATTATGGTTTAGAGACTTCTCCCTCTTACCTCTATATAAATAATCTAGGCAATACCTTCATCATTTTTAAAGTGAGGAAAGTCACTAAGCACAACTCTCCATTAGCCTTTTAGCTACAAGTGTATCTCCATGTTAATCTTCCAAGTGTTATAATTTGAGTTGTTGAGGGGCTCAAATAAGTGGGAAGTCATTGTCAAAAAATAAAGAGAAAGTCAAGAATAAGAAGAACTTTTCAAAAAATAAATCCCCTGTGATTTAACTTCTCCCAATGAAAATAATGAACACCCCAAAATTTGTCACTTTATAATTCAGTACATTTTATAAAATAAATGACACCAATAGATTGGGTATAAAAAATATACACTTTAAAAAAAAAAACACTCAATTTTGAGTTTTTAATCAAAATATATAGTTAATACATATTTCCTATCATAAATGGATCAAATATAAATGCATAAAATTTAGATGTTTAGAAAAAAATACATTTTTAGAGAGATTAACAAAAATGTCAGGGGATAGAAATTAAGCCCCACTAGTAGGAATAAAAAATTAAGCCCCCTCCGTGTGACCACACCATATGACCAAGGGGCTAAGGGTGAGGATGAAAATATAAAATATCACATGCAACATGGCCAAAATATAGAGCAAATAAAACTAAATTTACAATGATAGAACAATTGTGGTCTTCTTCCTTCCAGATCATTGCTGTAAATAACGTGAACCAAAACCTATAATAAAAAAATATAGAGATATTCCTGTCAGATGTCGCAATAAAAAAAATTAGATATATAGAAAAAACCCTTGTAAGATATTTACAAATGAATGTCTACAACACCTTCAGCTCTGGTAACATGAAAAGAACAAAAAATAAAGTGTTCCAAGCTATAAGATCTTAGATGTTAGCATAACATCCCATTCATAACAAGAATATGAAATAATAGACTTACAGATTCACTAAAAAATAAAGAGCATCTATATTGTATATTACGTCTCTAGAACTTTAATGAAATACAATGAATCAGCCTTGTATATATAGGTAAGGAAGATCAATCATAACTAAGAGATCAAGCTAAGTGATCAATCCTAACTAAGAGATCAAGCAAAGTGATCAATTATAACTAAGAGATCAAGTTAGAGATCAAACTTAGGGTTAAGAGATAACTATCCCTAAATGATATAAATAACTAGAAATTATTTACATAATATATAAGAGATAAATATGTAATATCTCATAATATCTAAAATAAGATAAATAAAATATCCACACATAAGTGGGTAGGAATAATAAAATAAAAAACCTAGGTAAACATGAGTTAAGATAAATGACCTTCTCTAATAAAGGGGACACCTTGATAATTATCTTGAATAGATGGCACAATCTCACTTTGCTGAGATCTTCCCTAAACATTGTTTCTATAAAAAAGTTGAGAACCTTTACTCCAACTCAACATTCTATTTCTAAAATGGAGAGAGAAAAGAAAAATAATAAACCATTTCTATGCTTGTTTATATATATTAATATAAATTCCATCTCTATTTTTTTTCCAAATGAAGTCAATACTTCAAACAAACTTTAACAATCAAACATATTTCCAAACATTTCATTGTTTACTCAAAAACAAATTCTTTTCAACCATTATGATATTTTCCAACTGTCATTTTCTAAAAATACAATAGTTAAGAAAATTATAATTAAGAATTTTGTATTAGAAAATCAATCATCTAAACCAAATTTTATGAAGTATCAAGAATCTAAATAAATAAAATTATCATTATTTCCACAAAACTTTCTAGATAAATAGGCATGTAACTTATCAAAACCATTTGAAAAAAACTTATATCCAAACTGCCTGCTTTCAACATATTTCTCCTTTTAAAATTTTCTATAAAATGAAATGTTAATGCAAAGCTTGAAATAAATCAAAACTCTTTCCATTGTACTTATGTTTGCATCTAGAATGAGAATATAAATAATTAAGAATCTTATTCCAATGTTGAGAAAATAATAGATAAAAGTATAATTTTGAATCCTTCTAAGAACAAAAACTCATAAACGTAAGTAAGATTTGAAATATATCATGTTTGTATGCAATTAAATATGTTTATGTATTCAGTCTTCAAATACACAATAATTTTAACTATCTATTTACAAGAAAAATAAATCTAAATATACATGCATGATATGCAAACAAGTGTATTAATGTTATCTTCATGCTCAATTAAACATAGAATATAATAAACTTATCTTATCTAGAAACAACTAAAAATAACCAAGTATAACCAAAGGAACCCCAAAATCCCTTTCAAAAATTTATATCGATTGGGATAGATATATCATAAATGATCAATAATAGGACTAGAAATATGTATATAAGTCTTCAATTTGTAAGATGTGAAGAAATATGTCCAAATATCTATCTATACATTATGTATTACATATAGAATTCTAGCCAATTTATTTGAAAAATTGAATAAAAAAGTAATTTTAAAAACTAGAGAGGTTTGACTGTGTGATTATATTCGAAACCCCTTGCCAAAATTACAAATATGATAGTCAGATCAAAATCCATCAAAATATGAATCATAACTATACATGCAAGAGTTGAACCTTATTAATTTATATGCAAATAAATATATCCATATTGCATAAAATTTACATATATCAATTGAACCTTGAACAAAAAAATAATTTTAAATTATTTTGACATTGAGATTCTAAGAAAACTGAGAATGCATGTAAGTTTTGAACCTCATAATATTTACATGAAAACAAAAATAATCAGGTATTTTTCATGTAAACTAAGTTTCAAGAGTTATTATGTTCACAACTTCTCAAAATTATCAAATAAAACCTTTTTAACATTAGATATTCAATCATGGTGATTACAATAAAAAATGTGTTAAAAAAAATATTATATAAGAACTTGAGTTTGCATACACAAATTTTGAAGAAAAAGTTAAATTTGAAAATCAAAAGATAAGAAGGCAATGACCAAGGGGGATGAACTAAAAATAGAGATATATGGATTTGAATATGTCTATCAGCTGAAAAAATAACAATAATACCCATATTATGTTTAGAGTTATACTGTTTGAAAAATGACCAATCTACATGCAAAGAATCATAGTTTCAAAATACTTATAACAATATAAAAAGTGAAACAATATTATTTTGAAACATCTTAAGACTACCAAATTTAATTCAAAAAATTATCATTTTAAAACTACTCAATTTGCAATAAATTCTTGTATCATCTTAAGGGTAAGAACCATATCTTTAATTCAATAAATCTCGATACTACTAGGCTTCATAAAAATTTCTAAGAATTTATTTAAAAAAACATTAGTTCATACCTATAAGTTTCATTTTTAGATTTTTTTAGTGTAAAATGTCTTCAGATACCTTAAGAAACACCACAAAACTACCAAAAAAATTATTCACCACCGGAAAATGTCTCAAATTGTTCGACAACTATACTAGACATTGACACAAGATATCATAAAGCTAGAAGAGTCAAAAAGTTCCCTAGAAAAAAGCATCATTTGGCTTACATATAGAAGCTTTTTAAAAAAATGAATGACTAAATGAAAATGAAAGAAACTATCTAAATCCCTATTCCAAAGTTGCATTGAATGTGGGCTCAGGATCCAAGTGGCTCATTTAATGCTAGACATGTACATGTTGTGTGGATATGGTGGTGACAACCTTTATTTTAACCAAAAACCAAAATATAAACCTTTTACAATAATCATGCTATGTTTAGTAACATATCTAAATTCATTTCTAATAATGTTAACCATTAAAAAAAATTACCACCGAATATATCTCATTATCTATTCTACTAGAAACATCTTCCATAAATTTTATCCAACTATCTATTATACCAAAAGTTTATCACCAACAAAAACTTTCCAATTCAAAACATTAAGATGATAAGACCAAAAGTCTCATGAAACTTTTAAAAATTCCTTTTGGACTTTAGTCTATATCAAATGGATTAAAAACTCATTCAAGAATCTTCAATACAACAAGGACTATACATATCTGAAGTCCCTTGGTACAAATTTGAATATCTTTAAAATGAATACCTTAATAAATAAAATGACTGAAGTTGATGCCAAATACATAGGTTGAAACCATGTGTTGATAAACATAATTATCATTACTACAGTCACCAATACCATATTTCAAAGTTACATTTTATGAATATAATCAAATATGAATATATTCAAAAACCACTTAAATCATCATCTTAGATAGGTTTAGGTTTTTAAGGTTAGGCCATTAGGGTTTATGACTTTAGTAAATTAGGGTTTCAAGGAATATTTAAATCATCAAAACCATGGAATAAATTGCATAATTAATGTTAAAGCTATGTATTGGAAGCAAATGTGTCATAATAAAATGTCAAAATTGACATGATCTAGCCTCAAAAAATTGTTGTAGAGATGGAAAAATTTCTTAAGAAGACTGAAATTGCACATCTAAACTACCCAAATGTTCATTATAGTCTAAATTTTATCAAATATTTGACCAAGTATGACTTCTCGTAAATATGATCAATTGCATTATTGTCAACACATCATTGTTTAAAAAAATAGAGAATATAAACTGAATAATATTATACTAAATGGAATCAAACTCACTTCTTTATTTACTTCCTGATAAAAAATGCTATGAAATCATCTAGTAATTACATTATAAATAATTAAGTACAACAATAAACACAAAATAAAAAAAGTATAATGACAATCAAGTGTTTTAAAATAAACTAGTCCCTAGTATATGTAATTTTCTAGATGTGATATAGTAGATGTTTGAAATTTTTCACGAAGGTTTAAAAATACCTCATAACACAAGCGAATTTACTATCTAGTTTTTTATGTGAGATTAGATTATAATAAAAAATAATAAATTTTAGAACTTAGGAGTATAATTCAAGTAAGTTTTTTATAAAGTAGCTAAGTGTGAATCTCTTGAAGATTTCTTGTAACAACAAATGGCTTGTTGGGTTACTATGGCATGAATAATAGGATATAAGTGATTGGGAAGTTTGGGCTACATTAGCATTAATATAACAACCTAGAACATAAAATATGAAAATAAGTGGTACTTTAAATAACATTATTTATATTGTTATTTAATTCTAAGCTCATTGATCAATATAGGTTAAGAAATCTATCATTGATTAAAAAAAACTACTTATAGTCATATCAAGGTTATTTGGCTTGGTCCATATGAATAGTACTTTGTAAATGCAACTAAGATATTTAGTTTTAAATAAACATACACAATAAAAAAGATAAACAAATAAATAAAATGAACAGATAAAGTAAACAACAAAACAAGAAGAAAACAAAGAAAACCAAAATTGAAAAGAGAAGCGATCAATCATTGAAAAAAATTAAATGATGGCCATTAACTATATGAGGCAACCAATTTCCATCTTGATCTTGTAATTTAAAATCATTTTATCGAAGAACAATAACTATTTTATATGGTTATAGCCATAAAGAGTCAAATTTATGATGTTTTCCAGGTATGTTACGAGCTTTATCTCATTATAAAACCAAGTCACCAACATTAAATGCTTTCATACAAAATTTATTATCAAAGAAAATTTAAGTTTTTTTTAACATTTTCAAGTTTTTGTAATGTAGTAAATTTTGCTTCATCTAATTCTAAGAGGTATTTTAATCTTTGTTGCACTACATAAGTATTTTTACAAGTGTATTGGAGATTTGTTCTTGCTAAGGTAATCTACAATTCAATTAGCATAACTACTTCAAATCCAAAATAAACCATAAAGGGTAATAACATGTTATAGATTTGACTATAATATGATCAACACATAAGGCTTCAAATAGTCTAATATGCTAATTTATTTGTTTTTTGCATACAATTGTATTCATAATTGAAATCAATTTTTATTAGTTGATTCAACTTGTCCATTTCCTCGAGGATAATATTTATATGAATGACTTGAAAAAATAGAGTAACGTCTTAAGAATTATACATATTTATTTGAAGTAAATTAAGGATCATTATCTAAAATTATTTCGTAAGGGACTCCAAAACTTGAAAATATCTAATTTTCAAAGACATTAATGACTTATGGAGTGATAATTATTTTGAGAGCTACAACTTCAAGTCATTTTATAAAATTATCAGTTGCAGTTAAGATATATATATATATATATATATATATATATATATATATATATATATATATATATATATATATGACCAACTAATGATAAAGGATGTACATCAAAGATAAATTCTATGCCCCATTTGGTAAATTATTCCTTAGAAATAATTAGATTCAACATCATTACAGTTAATCTATATCTTTTTGCAAATATTTGACAAGACATACACAATCTAATTAGGTGAAAGACATCTTTGAAGAGAGTTGGCCAATAATAACTAGCACCAAAAACTTTATTTGATGTTATTTTTACAATGAATTGTCCTTCATAACTACCTTTGTCATAGTTTCTAATATTTTTTTGAGTTTGATCATGCGTTAGACATCGTAAAAAAATTATCTTTATTTTTATAAAACAAAAAAAATTCAAGCAACACAAACTTTAAATCTTATAACTTGAGAGTTCTTTTTTGACATTTTCTAATGAGTCAAAATAATTATGATTTTAAAAGTAATAAAAAATATCATGATACCAATCATCTTGTGAAATTAAACAATACCATTCTTACATTTCAAAGCCAATTCTAAAATTTTGAATAATATCAAAAACTTTTATAGTTTGAAAATGCAATTTAACATTTAAATTAATGTCAATAATAAGAATTAAAATATTAATGTCAAAAGTTATATTGATTGTTATTAACATATAAATTATTGCAATTTAAGATGTTTAGCTAAGTCATTTATTTTGATTATTATGTAAGTTTAAAATTCAAGATCATACTATTGGATTTGAAAATCCAATACTAGTCTACCATTAATTGTCATTTGTTTTAATAAGACAAAACATGTACATTTGAATGTATGATCATTTTATTTACTATCAAAAGATATTTAATTTACTTAATATTGAAGTTAATAAAATAATAAAGTTTTTGATTAATGGATGCCTGATTTAAGCATTTTTAAGACTTGGATCATATATGTAATGGGTCTTTCATTATGATTCTAATCATATTGGGTAATGAAAACACTTATTGCCTTAACGTATATGATGAAATGATTTTATTTTTTCAATTACAAGAGCACTTGCTATTGAATTTTTTAATTCATCAAAGGCTATATCTGATCCTACATCCTACATATAATTCTAATTATTTTTAAATATAATATGCAATGGATTAACTTTATCAAAAAAATTAGAAATAAGTTCATAAATAAATTTGTTTCTACCAAAGAAAGACCTTAAAACATATTGGTCTTTAGGAGATAATTATTTTATGGCTTTGTTGTGATCAAGGTCTATATAAATTTTATCCTTAGATATTATGTGACCTAAGAGTTTACCTTCAGTCACACTAAAAACTGATTTTTTTGGATTTAATAATATATCATATTTTCTACACCTAATAAATATCTCACACAAGTGATCTAGGCATTTATTTTTTATTAGAATGAACAATAAGATTGTCTAAGTAGACTTGAATGATATTACCAATCAAGTCATCAAAATCCACATGTATTTCTCTTTGAAAATTGGCATCTAAATTTATTAGTCCATAAGGCATTATATTAAAAGAAAAAATACCTCTATGTGTAGTGAAGGTGGTTTTATGATTATCTTATAGATTAGAAAAAAAATTCAATTATAACCTAAAAATCCATCTAGTGATGATATCATTTCGCATCCAACAACATGTAGAATCTAATCTATGTGTAGAAAAAAAATATTTTTAATATAAGTATGATTATGATCTCTAAAATCAACACAAATATTAATATCACCTTTATTTTTACAAACTAGGATAAGATCAACTACGTAATACAAATATATAACTAGATAAATGACACCATCATCCAACATTTTATCTAACTCTTTGTTGATATTGTCTTCCAACAAGGGCCTAACTCTACGAACTTTTTTCCTAATAGGTTTATTATGTATATTATGATAAATTATAACATTATCATAGTATTTTAAATATTTATATGACCAGGAAAAAATATCAATGAATTCTTTAAATACTTAAATAAAAAGTATCTTTTCTTGGGTAGTACATTGGATGCCTGTATAGACATACTTAGGATCTTCATCAGTTTCAAAACTAATTAGAATAGTTTCTCCTATAATATTTCTTGAATAGTATCTTTCTAGAGATTTTAGGATAGTAATAAAGAGAAAACATTGATTCAAGACTTACCAAACAAAGAGATAATTTATTACCATTCAGTTGTAAGTATTCACTACAATTCAAGTTGTATTCATTGAGATCAAATTAATTATGTTGTATGAAACTATCGACATGTTCATCATAATCAAAAACATGACAAATTTTTTCCAAATTAGGCATCTTATATTTTAAAATATAAAATAATATAATCAACAGAAGGTTCTATGTCACTTAAAGTTGGAATAAAAGTATAAACAACAAGTTTATCAGCACATGTATTAAATTCTCTCAGAATGTGTGAAATATTATATGCTTAAAAAAATAGTAGTGACAATTTTTTTGTGTATATTTATGTAGACGTGATTGATTAGTCTTACATATTTTTATTACTTGTCTAACAACTAATTCATAATCACTAAAAAGCTCTAAGTATTTGATGTTTAGTCTAATGGATTTTTCAAGACCAAGGCATAGGGCTTTTTATTCAACCATATTATTAGTATTTTTTAAATATAACTGATATACATATATAAAAATACTACTTATAAGAGTAATAAGAACAATACCAACACCACTTCCATGTTGGAAACAAGCTCTGTCAAAGTATGAAGATCAGATTACTTATTTTGAAATAGTTATTAATGATCTAGTTCATCTAAAATTAAAATACCACATGTTCTAATTTGATGTAAATTAGAAGACCCTACACACAATAGCAAACTTAAAACACATTAGGAGAACTGAACATATAGAGTATAGTAATAAAACCTCACTATATTATACTCATCCAAGACATTATAAATATATAGGAAAGTTAATCCTATAATTATGGAGATCATATCTCCACCAATAT
Source organism: Torreya grandis (assembly GCA_037957365.1). NCBI lineage: Eukaryota > Viridiplantae > Streptophyta > Pinopsida > Cupressales > Taxaceae > Torreya > Torreya grandis. The sequence continues at coordinate 1,702,016 of JARHVA010001744.1, read as the reverse complement.
CTCTTTGTATCTTTATGAATACTCATTAACCTATTTACATAGTATTGTTGTAGCTCTCAAAAGTAAAACTAACCATAACAAACCTATTTATGTGAGTATATATTCAACTCATCAAATAAGATTAACTACTTAACAAATAAATATCTTATTGTGAATTTTTACTTATATAATTATTCACATTATAATATTCACTCAAATTATATTCGAGTGTTATTTTTCCTAACATTCCCCCCCCTTAGTAATTACATGGTAATTTGTGTTTCACATTACTTAATGAAAGTATAGAGATAACATATCAATATATTATTGACCATTCACTATCAGGAACACATATACTGAAATAATGTGGGAACTATGAACAAGAACCATTTACCATCAACCATTCACTACTAGGAACACATCAACCTAGTCAATGTGGGAACTACAAGTAGGAACCGATTGTTCACCTTTCACTCTTGCATCTCCTAAACACCTTTTTCTGCAATACACTATGTGTGAAAATAGGAAATACACATCTTATTTTCACTCATACACACAAAGAACTAAAATTAACAAAATATATGTGCCACTAAAGCAGAAATGGCCCCATCAAGAGTGGTTAATGAGAGGCATAGAAAGCCTCCTTCTTGTAATGCCTCTAACCTCCTTCATGTCACTTCTTACTTAACGAATTGTAACTTTGAAACTCATTTGTATATCTTGTCTGATGACAAGAAGTGCCTGTACACATAACTAACACATTTGACTTAGGACATCAGGGTCACTCGATAATATGTCCTTTACAATGATCGATATTTTGAATTTGACAATCAAATTTGAATTATAATATTGACATACATTGATAATTTTTGATAATGAATCCACATATATTGAATCATTAGTCTTTTGATGACATACATATTTGACTCAATGACACTTATAAAGTTATTAAAATTTTGAACTAAAATTTTGACTAAACTTTGAGAATTTTTAAAAATTAGACTTATATTGATCAATACAAATTTTTTCTACCCAAATAAATCCCAAATATGAACTTGTTCATAAATAATATTAAGAAACTCACATTCTCTCTTATAGAGTTTCCATTTGTTATCCTTTTTACTTATTCTAAAAGTTATTTGGATTTCATCTAATGATTCAATCAGTTGAATTTGTAAAGTATAGACATCTCTCACCTTATCATTTTGGGAAGAAGGAATTGTTATTGTCACATTATTTATATATATCTGTCTACTATACCATTGATGGATCTGCCTCAAAACATAATCTAGAAGTAAAACATAGAGATGACCATCTAGTAGTGTTTTACATAACTCAGGTGTAACTAAAGAATTGTCATGGATTAGATTAGAAGTTAGATCTAAATTGTCAGTACCCATGAAGTTATTTTTCATACTTGAAGTTACCTTGTAAAGCTTTGAATGGAATAGAGTAGAGTCATTAATTAGGGTAGTTATCTTTTCATGCGAGACTAATTTTTTCTAGTCTCTCCATCATCTATAATGAATAATATAAACACCACCAGGGTCTTTCATGGTGCCACCTAAAAATTATTTATCCATTCCATTAAACTCTCCTAGATCATTAACATCATAATATACAAATCACATCTAGTCCATTAACACCACCTATCATCGCACTGAGTGAACTAAATTTTATAGATTTTAACATCCATGTAGAGAGGAGTAGAGAAAAAGATGACCCTTAGGGAGAATGATAGGAGATATATATTCATACCAGGTGACTGATCAATCTTAGATAGGTGCTTGAAATCAAAGCAACTACCAAGCAAACTAGAGAGAGGTTTGAAGTGGATGGTAAAGAGATGACTTGGATGGAAAATAGGATTGTTGTAACATGTAAAAGTGAATAAAAGTGTATGCAAAAATAATTTAAGCACATAAATAATGACAAAGGTGACACGACTAGTTGTATTTTAAAGATGGTAGTCATGCATAATATAACATGCATAGACTCTAGAATGATACATGGGTATGGAGCATATCTCACAATAGGTAAAATATTATGGTAATGAATAATAATATATTAAAATATTTATAAAAAATATTCTCTTCTCATCCCATGGTAGAAGCATAAAACAATTGCCCCTCACATGTTATTCATAGACCCATCCTTGCTTTGATACCACTGATGTAAATTAGAAGAGCTTATGCACAATATAAAATTTAAAACACAATAGGAGATCTGAACACATAGAGTATAATAATAAAACCTTGATATATTATATTCATCTAGGACATTAGACATATATAGGAAAGTCATTCCTATAATTATGGAGATCATATCTCTACCAATATATATTTGTATCCCTATGAATACTCATTAATCTATATGCTAGTATTGTTGTAACTATCAATAATTAAAGCTAACCAAAACAAAACTATTTATGTGAGTATATATTCAACTCACCAAATAAGATTAACTACCAAACAACTAATATCTTATTGTGAAATATTACTCATGTAATTATTCACATTACAATATTCACTCAAATTACATGTGAGTGCTATTTTTCCTAACATAATTTATTTTTATGTAAAGATAATGTTATTTAGGATGGGTTCAATATGTGTACCATTCCAATATTCCATGTGCATAAATACTATTTCATTGCCTATAGCAACCAAACTTGTATCTTTCTTGACATAAACACCAATAACTTTAGACTAATCCCTTCCTAATAACATTGCATAATTAGTAACAATATTTAAAACTTGAATGTTACTAATGCATTTAATTATTTCATCTCGTGATACCTTTATGACTATATCTTAAAAGTTACAATAATTTTTTGTCTGATGAGAGTTAGAACCAATAAGTTTCTAATTATCATGTTCATATAGAATGCCTAACTGATTGGAATGAACTTAGGCATAATAGTTTTGGATGCTTCTATGTCAAGAATGTAATTATGAATAATCTTATCAACAATTTTGATAGACACATAAAATGGAGGAATGCAATAAGAGGGTGGGTAATTATATTGAACAAATGTGTATTTATAATACCTCACATGAGGGACCTCCTTCCCTTACCAATTGAGACATTCAACAATACAATTGTCTGGAAGTTAAGAATTTATTTATATGAACGAGCACCAACTCAAAATACAAAGTTTACAAGCACCAACTTGTAGGAGAACCAAGCCCTTTGTCGAGCACCAACATAGCAACTATTTGTGAGCACTAAACCACAGGACCACCAACCCCTTACAAAGATTTGTGAGCACCAACCCACAAAAGCACCAACCCCTCTTGTGTATAAACATAACTATCTCTCAATGTTGCTTACTCAACAAATGATAAAACTCTACAATATCTCTGAATTTTCTCTCTTAAAAAAAAATACAAACTATGCACTCTCTTGCATATTACAAATGGCTTCTCAACCCTTTATTTATAGCTTTCCAAAAGACCATTGACATTCACCTTTTGTGACCCTTCAATCCTCATAGAAAATGGCACCAAAATTGCATGACCCTTCGAATGCTTGCATTTGAAAAGTCATATGGTGACCTTTCATAAGCAAAAGCATCCTTTCCTCTTTTGTCTTTATCTTGGTGACTTTTCATATTCCTCAAAGTTTCTCTTCATGGAAAAATGTGCCATACCCTCTTTTGTATTCACATGGTGACTCTTGAAATTCCTCAAGATGACTCTTCATGAGAAAATGTGTTCCATTCCTCTTTTGTCTTTTACCCCGTGACTCTTTGACTTCTCCATGGGCCCTCTTTTGACTTATATGCAACCAAAAATATATTCATTAATATTAAATAAATATTAACACACATTAGCCAAGATATGAATATTAAAAACACCATTAAATGCAATGGGGCCTTTATCACCAATAATGCTATATCTTTGACATCAATGACAATATTTCCAACAATCTCCCCCTTTGTCACTGATGGAAACCTCAAACTAAAACTTTTATATCTTGAAACTTGTACATACTACCATCTGAAAAATATATTATAACTTCCCCTTACTATAACAACTGATACCTATTCTTTGTACCTATTTCTACACCTATACCTATACATGTTATTCTCCTCCTTTGAAATCAATGGCAAAGGGACTACTTGGAGCTAACACTTAGCTCCCCCTCAAACAATGTTAAACCTTAGTGGCAGGAAGTAAAATAAATTACTTCCAATTTCTCTTGTAGATACTCAAATGTGTCTTTTGGTAGTGCCTTTGTGAAAATATCTATAATCTGCTCTGTAGTACTAATATACTCTATCTTAACCTGTTGATTTGCAACCTGCTCTCTCAAAAAGTTATATCTAATGGGAATATGTTTTGTTCTTGAATTCATCATTAGATTCTTCAAAATATTTATAGCACTTGTGTTATTACAAAAAATTGAAATAGGTTCATCATACTTTACCTTGATAACTTCCAAAGTTTGCTTCATCCAAAGAACTTGAGTACAACATAATACTACAAAAATATATTCTACTTCAGCTATAAAAAGTGATATTGAATTTTGCTTCTTGCTTAGCCATGATACTAAGTTATCACCAAGGAAGAAAGCTCCTCCACTTGTACTCTTTATGTCATCCAAACACCCTACCCAATCTGAATCTGTATAAGCAACCAAAGTGAAATCTCTACCTATGGGATACCATAATTCATAATCCAATGTCCCCTTGATATATCTAAATATTCTCTTCACCAACTGAACATGACTATCTTTTGGAGATGATTGATATCTTGTAACCATACCTACTACATGCATGATGTCTGGCCTCGATGCTATCAAATATAAAATACTATCAATCATAGATTTATACAAAGATTGATCTATAACAGGTGAATTTTCATCTTTACTCACCTTATTTCATGTACACATTGGTGTGCCAATTGGTGCATAATCCTCAAAACCAAATTTCTTCAACATTTTCTTGGCATATTTATTTTGAGATATGAAAATTTCTTTATTTGACTGATATATTTGCAATCCTAATAAAAATGATAATTCTCCAAGCATAGACATCTCAAATTCTTTTTGCATATTATCAAAAAATTATTTTATCATCTTTTCAATATTTCCTCCAAAAATGGTATCATCAACATATACCACAATAATCAATTGATGCTCACCTTTTATTTTGATGTAAAGATTACTATTAATAAATCCTCTCTTGAAACCTTGATCTTGTAGGTACTTATCAAGTCTTGCATACCAAGCTCTGGGAGCTTGTTTCAATCTATACAATGCTTTCTTCAATCTGCATACATGGCTACTAATATTTGAGAGAATAAATCTCTCAGGCTACTCAATGTAGACTTCTTCTAGATTTCCATTTAGGAAGGTAGATTTGACATCCATCTAAAACACTTTGAAATTTTTAAATACTACATATGCAAGAAACATTATAATAGACTCTAACCTTGCCACTGGTGAAAAATTTTCTTCAAAATATATTCCCTTAATTTGAGCATATCCTTTATATACTAATCATGCTTTATTTCTGGTCACTTCTCTATTTTCATTCAACTTATTTCTAAACCCATTTTATTCCTATCACATTATGATCTTTTGGTCTAGGTACTAATTCCTAAGTATCATTCTTTTCTATCTAATTTAATTATTCATCCATAGCCTTAACCTAATGCTTATCATGTCCATCTTCTAAAAAAGTTCTAGGTTAAATTTTGGATAGTAAAGAGAAATTAACTTTCTCAGATTCACTTACCATTATTCTTCTGATGTGAATTCCTTTATTTATGTCCCTAATGATGTCACTTTCATTATGATTTATCTAAACATATTTAGATAAAGTTTTGGTGCCCTTTTTCTCTATCTTCTCATCTTCATCTGATTCTTCAAAACCTTTCTCTTCAATGATTTTAGGAATGTCTACTGGATCACTGATTCTTTGTGTTCCATCTTCTTCTATCCTGACACTTGAACTTTCAACAATTTTCTTGGTTCTTTTGTTATAAAATTTATAAGTTTTACTTTTTCAAGAATAACCAAGAAATATACCTTCATCTACTCTGGATTCAAACTTACCAAGTTTTTCATCGATTCTTTTTATGAAGCATTTGCTGCCAAAATTTTTAAAATAATCAACTATTGTTGGTTTGTCTTTCCATTGCTCATAAGGAGTCTTATCACTATTGAATCTCAATAATTCTCTATTATAAATATGCACTACTGTAGCAAATGCTTCTCTCCAATATTTATTTTCTATTTTGGATTCATTTAGCATTATCTTTACCATCTCCTAAACTATTCTATTTTTCTGTTCAACTACTCCATTTTGCTATAGATTTTTGGCTGTTGAATAATGTCTTTTTATTCCATGGTCTTCAAAAAAATTAGTAAATTGATCTGACATGATTTCTTCTCCTTGATCTGATCTTAGACTCTTAATCTTCAAACTAGTTTTATTCTCAACTAATGCTTTGAAATGTCTAAAAGCTTCTAATTTTTTCTTTAAAAATATTACCCAAGTCATACGTGAAAAAATTATCAATAAGCAAAATTAAATCCTTCTCACCTTGAGTAATTTGAGTTTTCATAGGTCCACATAGATCAGTGTGAATAAGCTCTAGAATCTGAGTAGTCAAGTACTCTTTTGTTTTGAACCACCTTCTAGCCTGCTTCCCATGCTGACAAGGTTCACAAAGCGTGTCAAATGGCTTTGTAATTTTTAAAAAAAATTTGACTGCTTACTTCTTGCTTATGTTGACAAGATTATCAAAATTTATGTGCCTCATTATCCTGTGCCATATCCAATTTTTTTAATTTGAATCAAATAATATATTTGACTTTTGATGTCTGATAGCATATACAAATTATTGCCTGTTCTCTGAGCATCTGCAACCAACACATCTAAATATTTTCTTCTAATTTCACAACTTTTTACATAAAATTTTAGTGTGTGCTCCTAATCAGACATTTGACTTACACTCAAAATATTATGCTTAAGACCTTCTACATATAAAATATTTTCAATTTTAGTTCTACCATTATCTAAACTTAGTGTACCTTTTCCAATAATTTTGGCAATACTATTGTATTTGAATTTCACTATGCCACTATTGATCTTCTTCAGGGTTATGAACATTATCTTATCTAATGTCATGTGCCTCAAACATCCACTATCAATGAACCATGGATTTTCTTTATTTCTTGCATGCAAAGTTGTCTGTACCAACATAGATTTTTTAGGTTGTTTCTTTTGCCATGAACATGTCTGAATTTTATTCTTGATGAATGCAGCCTTGAAACTCTGGTCCTTCTTGACTGACTCAAACACACTTCTACAATACCAGGATATGTGTCCAAAGTTGTTGCACTTGTAACATATTATGGCCTCTTCATTAAAGCTTGATGGAGGAGTAAAAGAGTTGTGGCTTTTGCTTGACTCTATATGAATTTATTTCTCCTTATTTTTGAAATTATTATCTCTTTTTCAACATTCTATTTTATTATGACCATATCCATTACAATAAAAATAATAACCATAAAAATAAGACCTATTTGTGTATCTCTGACCTGATTGCCTTTTGTAGCTCTATTCCCTCCAGCCTTCTTTATTTGAGATGTCTTCTATATTCTTAACTTCTTCCCTTTTTATTTCTTCTTTTGTAAGATATTTAACATAGCTTTTTCCTTTTTCTTTCTCTATAAAGTAGTGACCTCTTTCTCTTTTTTAAATCTAATACCTATTTTATCTTAAATTGATCTTTGATTTTCTAATATCTTATTCAACATATTAGTGTTATTCTCAAATTTTAAATCATTGGCTATTCTATCATTGATTGCTTTATTTGTTTTCTCAAGATCTGCTTTTAAAGAAGCAATTTCAATAATATGTTTTTCACATTATTTACTTACTATTTTTAACTATGATGTTAGATCTTCTTCATTTTTTTTGGCTTCTTCAAAGTGTTCGTGTAGATCTTCAATTATTTCTTTTGACTCCTTTTCATTTTTCTTGATCTGAAGATTTAATCTTTAATTTTTCTTTTCAATAGCTTTTAACTCTTCTAAGGCACAAATGAGTTATCTTTCCAAATTCACTTTGGCTTCATATTTTTTTTCCTGATTATCTGTACTTTTACTTATGGAGGCCTCTTTATGTGTGGCCATGAATAGAATCTCTTCTTCTTCTGAATCACCGACTCCACTATCTTCGACTAAGCTAGAATTTTTAGAATACAAAATCTTCTTGAATCCCTTCTTGAATTTACCTTTGAATTTCTTATTTTATGTATACTTTCATTCTTAATTATCATCATTACCCTTATTTAGGAATTTAGCTACAAAATGTCTAATATTTCCACAATTAAAACTTTTAAAAAGTAATTTTCCTTGATATTTACCTATGACCTTTTTTGGCTTGTGAATGAAAAGAGCTCCATTGTCATATTCATCATTGATAGAACTATCACTTGATTCTTGAATCTTAGCCTTCTCTTTCTTTGATGTCTTGAAAACATCTTCTCTTTTTGAGGGTTTATCTTGTTCAGTCAGCATCTCATATGTCGTAAGAATACCATAAAGCTCATCCATCTTTAGCTTAGATAGATTCTTCATTTCTTCAATTACTAAATTTTTTGCATCATATCTCAATGGTAGAGATCTCAAAACTTTTTAAACCATAGTTGATTCTTCTAAATTTTCTCCAAGACCTTGAATTTGATTAATTATTTGATCAACCTGCAAAAGATAACTTGCTATATTTTCTTCTTATTCCATCTTCAAACTCTCAAACTATCTTCTAAAAGTCTGAAGCTTAGCTTGTTAAACCTTTCCATCACCTTTGTAAATATTCTCAAGTTTTACCCAAGTTTCATGAGTAGATTTACATTGCATAACTTTAACAAATTCTGATTGACATAAACCACATAAAATAACATTTAAAGCTTTAGCATTATTTTCACTTGCCTTCTTTTCTGTCAGAGTAGTTACAAGTGTTTGTAGCTCTTCATATTCCTCCACCATTTCTTGCCATATGTTGAATCCAAGGGCCATCAAATAAGTCTTTATCCTTATGCTCCAAAAAATATAATTCATCCCATCAAACAAAGGTGCCTTATTTGTAAACAATCTTTCATGTGATCCAACCATCGTGCTTTCCTTATCTATCTTCAAGCTGTAAAACTTTTTCAAAAAGAATCTGCTCTGATACCAATTATTAAGTACAAAATATACTGAGAGGGGGTGAATCCGTATATTATATATCTTTTTACTTAATCTGATTTCTTTTCTTTAACCACTTAATCATACATTCAAGATATGAAATAATAATTTACACCACACGAGAGAGAGAGAGAGAGAGAGAGAGAGAGAGAGAGAGAGAGAGAGAGAGAGAGAGAGAGAGAGAGAGAGAGAGAGAGACCAAATTTTTACATGAAAACCCAACATTAGAAAAATCATAGAGAATAATCTCAAGTATATGAATGAACACTAACTCAAAATACAAAGTTCACAAGCACCAACTTGTAGGAGCACCAAACCCTTTACCGACCACCAACACATAAACTATTTGTGAACACTAACTCACAGGAGCACCAACCCCTTATAAATATTTGTGAGCACCAACCCACAAGAGCAACAACCCCTCTTATGTATAAAACACAACTATCTCTCAATATTGCTTACTTAATAAATGATAGAAATTTATAATATCTCTTGCTTTTCTCTCTTCGAAAACAAATACAAACCATGCACTTTCTTGCATATTACAAATGGATTCTCAACTCTTTATTTATAGCTTTCCAAATGACCTTTGGGATTCTTCCTTTGTGACCCTTTAATCCTCATAAAAAATGGTGCCAAACTTGCATAACCCTTCATATCTTTGCATTTAAAAAGTCATATGGTGACCCTTCATAAAAAAAATCATCATTTCCTCTTTTGTCTTTATCTTGGTGACTTTTAATTGCCCTCAAAGTGTCCCTTCATGGAAAAATGTGTCATACCTATTTTGTCTTCACATGGTGACTCTTAGAATTCCTTAAGATGACTCTTCATGAGAAAATGTATCCCATTCCTCTTTCATCTTTTACCCTATGACTCTTTGACTTCTCTATGGACTCTCTTTTGACTTATATGAAACCAAAAATATATTCATTAATATTAACACATGTTAGCCAAGATATGATTATTAAAAACACCATTAAATGCAATGGGGCCTTTATCATCAATAATGCTAGATCTTTGACATCAATGACAATATTTCTAACAATCTCTCCCTTTATCATTGATGTCAACCTCAAAATGAAACTATCACATCTTAAAACTTGTGTATACTACCATCTAAAAAACATACAATAAATCCCCCTTACTATAGCAGCCAATTCCTATTCCCTATACCTATTTCTACACCTGTACAATTATCTATTATTCTCCCCCTTTGACATTAATGGCAAAGGGCCTACTTGGAGCTAACACTTAGCTCACCCTCAACTAATGCTAAACCTCAGTGGTAGGAATTAAAATAAATTACTCCTAGCTTCTCTCACAGACACTCAAATGTGTCTTTTGGTAGTGCCTTTTGTAAAAATATCTACAATCTGCTCTATAGTATTGATATAGTCCATCTTAACCTGTTGATTTATAACCTGCTCTCTCAAAAAGTGATATCTAATGGGAATATATTTTGTTCTTGAATACATCATTGGATTCTTCAAAATATTTATATCACTTGTGTTATCACAAAAAATAGAAATAGGTTCATCATACTTTACCTTGATATCTTCTAAAGTTTGCTTCATCCAAAGCACTTGAGTACAACACAATACTATTACAATATATTCTGCTTCAGTTGTAAAAAGTGATACTGAATTATGCTTCTTACTTAGCCAAGATACTAAGCTATCACCATGGAAGAAGTCTCCTCCACTTGTACTCTTTCTATCATCTAAGCACCCTACCCAATCTGAATCTGTATAAGCAACCAAAGTAAAATTTTTACCTGTGGGATACCATAATCCATAATCTAATGTCCCCTTGATATTTTTAAATATTCTCTTCACCAACTGAACATGACTATCTTTTGGAGATGATTGATATCTTGTAACCATACCTAATGCATGCATGATGTCTAGCCTTGATGCTATCAAATATAAAAGACTACCAATCATAGATCTATATAAAGATTGATCTATAATAGGTGAATCTTCATTCTTGCTCACCTTATTTCTTATACACATTGGTGTACCAACTGGTGCACAATCCTCAAAACCAATTTTTTTCAATATTTTTTTGATATATTTACTTTGAGATATGAAAATTCCTTTATCTAACTGAAATATTTGCAATCTTAAGAAAAATGACAATTCTTCAATCATAGACATCTCAAATTCTTTTTACATATTATCAATTTTTTTTATCATCTTTTTAATATTTCCTCCAAAAATGATATCATCAACATATACTACAATAATCAATTGATGCTCACGTTCTATTTTGATGTAGAGATTACTATCATCAAATCTTCTCTTAAAACTTTGATCTTGCAGGTACTTATCAAGTCTTGTATACCAAGCTCTGGGAGCTTATTTCAATCTATACAATACTTTTTTCATTCTACATACATGGCTACTAATATTTGAGAGAATAAATCCCTTAAGATACTCAATGTAGACTTCTTCTATATTCCCATTCAAGAAGGCAAATTTGACATTCATCTAAAACACTTTGAAAATTTTAAACATTGCATATGCAAGAAACATTCTAATAACCTCTAACCTTGCCATTGGTGCAAAAGTTTCTTAAAAATCTATTCCTTAAATCTAAGCATATCCTTTACATACTAATCTCACTTTATTTCTGGTCACTTCTCCATTTTCATTCAACTTATTTCTATAAACTCATTTTATTCATATCGCATTATGATCTTTTAGTCTATGCACTAATTCCTAAGTATCATTCTTTTCTATTTGATTTAATTCTTCATCCATAGTCTTAACCCAATGCTTATCATGTCTAGCTTCTAAAAAAGTTCTAGACTAAATTTTGGATAATAAAAAGAAATTAACTTGCTTAGATTCACTTACCATTATTCTTCTGGTAAAAATTCCTTTATTTATGTTTCTGATGATGTCACTTTCATTATGATTTCTCTAAACATATTTAGATGGAGTTTTAGTGCCCTTTTTCTCCTTCTTCTCATCTTCATCTGATTCTTCAAAACTTTCCTCTTCAATGATTTGAAGAATATCTATTAGATCACTGATTCCTTGTGTTCCATCTTCTATTTTGACACTTGCACTTTCAACAATTTTCTTGGTTCTTTTGTTATAACATTTATAAGCTTTACTTTTGAAAGAATAACCATGAAATATACCTTCATCTACTTTGGATTCAAACTTATCAAGTTTTGTATTAGTTCTCTTTATGAAGCATTTGCTGCCAAAAAACTCTAAAATAATCAACTATTATTGGTTTGTCTTTCCATAACTCATAAGTAGTATTATCACTATTGACTCTCAATAATGCTCTATTTTAAATATGCACTACTGTAGCAATTTTCTCTCTCTAATATATATCTGCTATCTTAGATTTATTTAGCATTGTCTTTGCCATCTCTTAAACTATTCTATTTTTCCATTCAACTACTTTATTTTACTGTGGAGTTTTGGCTGCTAAATAATGTCTCTTTATTGAATAGTCTTCACAAAACTCAATAAATTGATCTAACATGAATTCTCCTCCTTGATATGATCTTATACACTTAATCTTCAAACTGATTTCATTCTCAACTAATGCTTTGAATGCTTTGAAATGTCTAAAAGCTTCTGATTTTTTCTTTTAAAATATTACCCAAATCATACGTGAAAAATCATCAATAAGCAACATGAAATACTTATCACCTTGAGTACTTTGAGTTCTCATAGGTCTACATAGATCAGTGCGAACAAGCTCTAACATTTGAGTAATTGAGTACTCTTTTATTTTGAACCACCTTCTAGCCTACTTCCCATGCTGACAAGGTTCACAAAGTGTGTCAGATGGCTTTGTAATCTTTAGAAGATTTTTGACTGCTTGCTTCTTTCTTATGTTGATAATATTGTTAAAATTTATGTACTCCATTATCCTGTGCCATAGCCAACTTTATTCAATTTGACTCAAACAATATATTTGACATTTGATGTCTGATAACATATATAAATTGTTGCCTATTCTTTGAGTATCTGCAACTAACATATCTAAATCTTTTCTTCTAATTTCATAATCTTCTGCATAAAACTTTAGTGTGTGCCCCTGATCACACATTTGACTTACACTCAAAAGATTATGATTAAGACCTATATACAAAACATTTTTAGTTTTATTTCTACTATTATCCAAACTTAGTGTACCTTTTTTAATAATTCTGGTAGTAGTATTGTCTCCAAATTTCACTATGCCACCATTGATCTTCTTCAAGGTTATGAACTTGCTCTTGTCTACTAGCATGTGCCTCAAATATCTACTGTTAATAAACCATGGATTTTCTTCATTTTTTGCTTGCAAATTTGTCTATACCAACATAGATTTTTCACGTTGTTTCTTTTACCATAAACTTGTCTGAACTTTCTTCTTAATGAATGGAGCCTTAAATCTCTAGTTCTTTTTTATGACTCGAACATACTTATACAATACTAACCTATATATCCAAAGTTGTTGCACTTGTAACATATTATGGCCTCTTCATTAAATCCCGATAGAGGAGCAAAAGAGTTGTGGCTTCTGCTTGACTCTATATGAATTTCCTTCTCCTTATTTCTAAAATTGTTAGCCCTTTTTTTACATTCTATTTTCTTATGACCATATCCATTATAATAAAAATAGTAACCATAAAAATAGGACATATTTGTGTATCTCTAACTTGATTACTTTTTATAGCTTTGTTCACTCTAGCCTTCTTTGTTTGAGATGTCATCTATATTCTTAACTTCTTTCCTTTTTATTTCTTCTTTTATAAGAGCTTCAACATAACTTTTTCCTTTTTTTTTGTCTATGAAAGTGGTGACCTCCTCTTTCTCTTTTTCAAATCCAATACTTATTTTATTTAACATTGATCTTTGATTTTCTAATATCTTAATCAATATATTAGTGTTATTCTCAAATTTTGAATCATTGGCTATTCTATCATTGATTGCTTTATTTGTTTTCTCAAGATTTGCTTTTAAAGAAGCAATTTTAATAACATACCTTTCACATTCTTTACTTACTATTTTCAACTGTGTCATTAGATCTTCTTCATTCTTCTTGGCTTCTTTAAAGTGTGCTTAGAGATCTTAAATTATTTTCTTTGACTCTTTTTCATTTTTCTCAATTTGGAACTTTAATCTTCTATTTTTATTTTCAAGAGCTTTTAACTCTTCTAAGACAAAAATGAGTTCTCCTTCCATATTCACTTCGGCTTCATCTTGTTCTTCTTGATCATCTATACTTTTTATTGTAGAGGCATCTTCATGTGTGTCTATGAATAAAATATCTTCTTCTTCTGAATCATTGATGGCACTATCTTCAGCTGAACTAGGATCTTTAGAATACAAACTCTTCATCTTGAATCCTTTCTTGAATTTACCTTTGAAATTCTTCTTGTATGTATACTTTCCTTCTTCATTGTCATCATTACCCTTATTTAAGAATTTAGCTGTAAAATGTCTAATCTTTTCATAATTAAAATATTTAAAAGGTAATTTTCCTTTATATTTACATGTGCCCTTTTTTGAGTTGTGAATGAAAAGAGCTCTATTGTCATCTTCATCATCACTAGAACTATCAGCTAATTCTTGAATCTTAGCCTTCTCTTTCTTTGATATCTTGAAATCAACTTCTCTTTTTGAAGGTTTATCTTGTTCAATCCACATCTCATATGCCATAAGAATACCATAAAGCTCATCCATCTTTAGCTTGGCTAGATTCTTCAATTCTTTAATTGCCAAAACTTTTGCATCATATCTCAATGGTAGAGATCTCAAATTTTTTTGAACCACAATTGATTCTTCTAAATTTTCTCCAAGACCTTGAATTTGATTAACTATTTAATCAACCCATAAAAGATAACTTGCTATATTTTCTTTTTCTTCCATCTTCAAACTCTGAAACTATCTTCTGAAAGTTTGAAGCTTAGCTTGCTGAACCTTTCCATCACCTTTATAAATATTTTCAAGTTTTACCCAAGTTTCATGAGCAAATTTACATTGCATAACTTTAACAAATTTTGATTCACATAAACCACATAAAATAACATTTAAAGATTTAACATTATTTTTACTTGCCTTCTTTTCTATCGAAGTAGTTACAAGTGTCTGTGGCTCTTCATATTCCTCCACCATTGCTTGCCATATGTCAAATCCAAGGGCCATCAAATACATATTCATCCTTATGCTCCAAAAAACATAATCCATCCCATCAAACAAAGGTGCCTTATTTATAGAAAATCATTCATGTGATCCAACCATCATGCTTTCCTAATCTACCTTCAAGATATAAAACTTTTTCGAAAGGAACCTACTCTGATACCAATTGTTAAGCATAAAATATACTGAGAGGGGGGGAGGTGAATCAATATATTATATATCTAATTTTTTTTATTTAACCACTTAATCATACATTCAAGATATGTAATAAAACTAAAATAATAATTTGCACCACATGAGAGAGAGAGAGAGAGAGAGAGAGAGAGAGAGAGAGAGAGAGAGAGAGAGAGAGAGAGAGAGACCAGATTTTTACGTGGAAACCCAAAGTGGAAAAAACCATAGAGAATAATTTCAAGTATATGAATGAACACTAACTCAAAATATAAAGTTTGCAAGCACAAACTTGTAGGATCACCAACCCATTTAATGAGCACCAACCCATAGGAGCACCAACCTATAGGAACACCAACACTTCTTGTGTATAAAACACAACTATCTCTCAATATTGTTTACTCAATAAATGATAAAACTCTACAATATCTCCTACTTTTCTCTCTTTGAAAACAAATACAAACCATCCACTCTCTTCCATATTACAAATGGCTCCTCAACCCTTTATTTATAAATTTTCAATGATCTTTGGCATTCACCCTTTGTGACCATTCAATCCTCATGGAAAATGGCACCAAACTTGTATGACCCTTCGTATTCTTGCATTTGAAAATTCATATGGTGACCCTTCATAAGCAAAAGCATCCTTTCCTCTTTTGTCTTTATCTTGGTGACTTTTCATATTCCTCAAGGTGTCCCTTCATGAAAAAATGCACCATACCTCTTTTGTCTTCACATGATGACTCTTGGAATTCCTCAAGATGACTCTTCATGAGAAAATGCATCACATTCCTCTTTCATCTTTTACCCTGTGACTCTTTGACTTCTCCATGGGCCCTCTTTTGACTTATATGCAACCAAAAATATGTTTATTAATATTAAATAAATATTAACACATGTTATCTAAGATATGAATATTAAAAACACTATTAAATTCAATGGGGCCTTTATAACCAATAATGTTAAATCTTTGACATCAATGACAATATTTCTAACAATATCCTCTTTTGTCATTAATGGCAATCTCAAATTGAAACTACCACATCCTAAAACCTACACATATTACCATCTAAAAAACATACAGTAACTCCCCCTTACTATAACAAGCAATACCTATTCTCTGTACCTATTTCTACACCTGTACATGTACCTATTATTCTCCCCCTTTGACATCAATGTCAGAGGACCTACTTGGAGATAACACTTAGGTCCCCCTCAACTAATGTTAAACCCCAGTGATAAGAAGTAAAAGAAATTACTCCCAACTTCTCTCATAGATACTCAAATGTGTCTTTTGGTAGTGCCTTTGTGAAAATATTTGCAATATGCTCTGTAGTATTGATATACTCCATCTTAACCCATTGATCTGCAACTTGCTCTCTCAAAAAGTGATATCTAATGGGAATATGTTTTGTTCTTGAATGCATCATTAGATTCTTCAAAATATTTATAGAACTTGTGTTATCACAAAAAATAGAAATAGGTTCATTATACTTTACCTTGATATCTTCCAAAGTTTGCTTCATCCAAAGCACTTGAGTACAACACAATACTGCTGCAATATATTATGCTTCAGCTGTAGAAAGTGATACTAAATTATGTTGCTTGCTTAGTCAATATTAAATGGATTGTTTAGTGATAAATTTAAGGATTTAAAATTATGTGTCCAAATTTATAAAATGCATATCTTCTCCTTTGCATCTTAGAGAAACTAAATGTGCAAGTTGAAATTCATGTGAAAATATCTGCCATAATTTTTGTTTAGAATTAGCTTTCTTAATATTGAGCAAGAGTGTGATAAATTGACTTTATTCATTTTGGAACCCTACTTTGTTTATTTATAATTTCCTCTTATATCTAATATTTAGGGTTATTACTATTGTTATTGAGATTACGAAATCTAGTTTTAAGCAGATTATTATCCATATGGGACTAGGCTATTCCATTATGTGGACTGTGACCTTGTAGTTATTGGTTTATACCTTACATTTTTTGTGTTGAGGGTAGGAAGCCCTAGTAAAATTACTATTTTGTTGAATGTTTTACTAATTTTACTTTTTGGTTCCTTTTAGATCTTTGGTGTTGTTATAGTAGTTGTCCTTGGACACCTCTCTACTAGATGATAACACCTTTCTTCTTACTAATTTTTTAGCATATTTGCTTACTTCATCTCAATTCCAGCTAATGACTTTTGTTTTGCCTTAAAAAGGCTGCATAAGAGTGGTTTTTAGTGATTGGTTTTCTATAGATGAATGGAGTGAGTTAATTTTTGTATATGGCTATGCAAGAGCTTATAATTTCTAATAAATTTCTACATTTTGATCAATGCATAGGGATGACACCTTAGATATTAGTGTTTGGTGAGCAGGTGTCTTGTACTATTCTTATTTTTATTTCTATTTTCTTCAAAATTTCTACAACTATCTTGAATAATGATTACATAAATTTTGGATGAGTGGCACCATAGATCTATAGTTGGGTGAACAAAGAACAAATATAATTACTCTAATTTGATGAAAATTTATTCACATTTGTCCATTTAAATAAAGAACTTTATTCCTTATATTCCTTATGTATAACATCCTAAGTTTTGGAAAATGAATTAAATTTTGTTATATTTTTAATGATTTTGAAAAAAGGAAAAATATACAACAAAATGGAGACATTCTATTGAAAAACATGGATGGAAGAATAAACAAGCAAAATATTGTTGTAGAAATGGCTTGGTTGGAATTTTCCTTTTATTATTTGTGCAAATTTGCAAAATTATTTTCTCTAAACCATTTTAAATACCCCACTTTGGCTAATTAAAAAGTATTATTTAAGTCCCTTATGAGAAAAATTGAAATAATGGGGGATCAATGCTTTAGTAGACAAAAATGTGGTCGTAAGGCCAAATTACACATGAACTAGTATTTTAGCTTATTTCAATCTATCGAGATCCATGATAAACCTAACATGTTGGAACAAAACTTTGTTACTTCAAAATAACTACACAAGTGTTTTTCCTCCTCATTTAACTTGATTTTAAAAAACCCTTTTGGCAATTAAACTAATTAAATACCTAAACTGGGAAATCATCAAAACTAAGAGTTGAAACTAATTTCAATAGGATATAAAATATGCCAAAAATATTTAGATAAATTTTAAACCTCTCAATTTTTTTTATTTTCTTACCTTACCAGATGGATTTTGCAAGAGCAAATTTGCAATGACTTTTCTCGCCCCCAAATTAAATTTAGGTCTGACTTTCAATAAATACTTAAATTTAAGGTTTTCAAATTCTAAAACTTGGAAGTAATTATTTTTGGATATGAAATGTGCAATAATGATTAAAATAAATTTTTTTGCTATCAAGAGTTGTGTTTTCCAACCATTTTCATGAGATACTAGAGCAAAATCTCAATACCTTTTTCTTGTTTCTAAAGCCGATTTAGAATCAAAATAAATGAAATACTTAGAAATGAAATTTCTCAAAACTGAGAGTTTTAATCAATTTAAAATAGCTTAAAATTAACAATATAATATTAAAATAAAATTTAACGTAAGTTTTACTATTTTTATCAAGGTGTTATCTAAAGTTGATTTATAGATAAATTTTTGTAATGCAATTTTTGGTCTATTAAATTCAATTTAGAATGCATAGTAAAATTATCATTTTATTCCAAAATAAATTATTCCAAAGCTTTAAAACTCTAATTTTATCTTAAAAAATAGGTTCTACATGTTATAAAAAATTATTTGTTTTGTTATAAATTAAAACAAAGGTGTTTATAGACCTAATTTACCCAACTTGAAGTTGATGTGTTTTGTTGCTCTAATAAACTTTGTAGTTCAATAAACACTGTTTAATCATAACCTTTCCAATATTTGGTGAATTTTAGTGTTTATGATGTATCCTATTAGCCTAAAATAAATGTTATGATCTTAGGTCAATTTTAGGGCTATAAATTCTTTTAGTTATTTTAGGCCTTATATGTACCATGTTAGGTCAAAATAGGTCATTTTAGTATTTGAATTGGAATTCACCATGGGAATAAGACTCATATTTTGTGCTCAAAATTATAAGTCTAAATTCAAGTGATCATTTCATGAGATGCTCCTTGTAACTCTTGGTAGTGCCTAGATGTCATGGGCCAACTAGTGGCCACAAGATTACCCATATGGTGTAACTATACAATTTAATCATTAAAATACTTGACCAAGGTAAAATTATTTCACTTTGTTCTAACACTCATTTAAGAATGGGTGAACTATAACAACCTTTATTCTACATGTGATGGGATCATTATAGATATGTAGGCAGTTTAGGGAGTGGGTGCGGGCTTATAAAGATAACCCTAAGGATGCCTTCCTAGTGTGGGAAACTAAAAATTAAATTTAGTGTTGTATTAGAAAACATGATTAAAACATCTAATCCTTAGTATGCTTGATTAATCATAAATGGTATGGTATTCTTCTTTGTTATGTGTTTATCATCAGTTTTGACTACATGGTTTTTCTTAGTTGATTAGTTATTGAAAGAAAGTGACCCCCATTGATTATCAATATTTTAGATTTTTCTATCCTAACCTTGGACACTTTTAGAGACTCATTTAGGAGATGAAGTTTCTCTGATCAGCATAAGTCAGAGATTATCGAGTCATTGACCACGTTAGAATAAGAAGATATAGATTTTTAGTCATACTTGACTCTCACTATGACATTATGTGAAAGTGTTGGATAAGCACAAACACCTTATGATGTTGTAGATTACGAATGATGAACTTTAGATGTTTTTTTTCTTTTGAGTAGATGGCTAGATCTTTAGAAACTCACCTAAGTGATGTATTAGTTCCTTTATTATCTTAGATTTCCAACCTTTATTTGGTGATGATGTTGCATGGAGGAGGCCATCACAAGTGTAAGGAGAACTACATCGGATCCTAATTACATGGAGTAGATATGTAGGCTGCCCAAGTTGTGGTGGGGCATCAGGTATAGGTTCGTAGGTTAGGTTAGGGTTGTCATCTTCCTTATTATTAGGACTATACAATAATGCTTGGATTAAAATATCTATTTAATATAAATTAAATATTGAATTAAGTCATTACATAATTATGTGTGTCACACTCATTTGTAGCATTTAAATATTAATAATAATATTAAACAAAAAAAATTCTATGTTTTTCTCAAATTCTAGTTAAGTTTTTGTGTTAAATTATGGGCATGATAGTATTCAAATTTTTCATCACCAGTTTATTCTTATAAATCTATAATATTCTAGGGATACATATTTTTGATAATGTCATTAATCTTTTTAGGTTGGCTAGGTAGATTCATAGCTTGAAGTAAATAAAAACCAACTTTAGTCTTAGCTAAAACATTGATAATAATGTAAGGTCCAATTTAGTATTATTTTGAGGATAAGTTTTATGTATTTAGATTGGTTGATAATTCATATTATTTTATCCTATGAGTAAATGATTAATTTTTTGTGGATTATTTATAGTTGCACAATTTTGTATTATAGTTTTACCTATATCTTGTGGTGAGGGTCTTTAAGAATAAGGTTGGTTGTTATCAACTTTTATGGTAGCATAATTATATTTAAGGACATAAATCTAATATTTTATTTTTATTTGGATAATTTAAGAATTAATATTATGGATAATTTCACAAACATGACAATAATGTACTTTATTTTCAAACTTATTTTTATGATTATTCAATATTTTAGCTAAAGTCATGGGTTGATCATTTAATTTCCATTTGATGGTAACCAACTCATTTCTAAGGTTGTAAATAGCTTTCAAAATTTATGCATTGTTGGAAGTTAAACTAGTATAAGCCCTATATTTAAAAGTTATGCATTTGAGATTTTGATCATAATTAATATATGAGGTTATGGTGGCATCATATTCAATAATATATTTATATTCTAATGCCATTTTTTATTTAAGAGGTAATGCATTACAATAGTACAATCTTGCTAGTTTCTTCATAGGTTTCATGTCATGTGGATTTTTCTATTCAAGTCTAGTAAACCTGGTAGTGAAACTATAAATTATTTCACCTATATCAATGAACATGTTTGAAATTTCAATAACCAATCTAAATATTCTTTACATATTTTGAAACACAATTCAAGTCATTAGTCAACATCTTTCCATTCACAAATAACTTTAATGGGTAAATTAATAAATGCTTGCTATGATTTACCTTATAAATTTTGAGAAAATAGCCTAAGAGATTTTTTTCATTCATAATGCTAAGAGTTGTACATATTAATTTGAAATAATCAAGATGATATTTCTATGACACACCTATATCACTAGAATAATTAAGAATGTTAGCTCCTTTTAATGAAAGAAGTTTAGAAGAATGATTCTTAATATCAAACAAATTTCCACACATCCACTGATTAACCTTTTCCATATTTTTAACATCGAAATCTGCTTCATTATTAGTTAGCTCCTAATTATATCTATATTCTTATAGCTTACGTATGGATTTCTAATTTAATTTATATTTTGATAATCCATTTATGAAAATTAATAGTCTCTAGGTGGTTTATTTGAAAGAAATCTTATAGTAGGTTGAGGATTGACAGTCAAGATCTATTTTCTTTCTCACATCAGATGTAGATTTATCTAAAATATATGGTATTGAGTTTGAAGTGTAAATAAAAATTATCTCTCTATTTCAAAAGCTTCTTCTTCCTCAAAATTTATAACTCTAAGTATACGTTTTAGATTTTTAGGATGATTATACCAACTTAAACCTATGATGAAAGATCAACTTATTGTTCAAAAATATCAATATCAGGCTAAATCATATGCATAAGAATAGTAATATTAAAAGAGGAAATGGTAAGAAATAATATTTGATTTAAAATTTTAAAATTTTCTAGTAGAGTTGATAAATTTCTTGATGATTAAATTTGTATCTTTAATGAATCTACCCATTTACCTATTGTGAAGATTAAAGTAGAATCATACTAGTCTAAGCATAGGGATATGTGACTGAAAATCAATGCTAAGGCATGAAAATACTATTTAATGGTTAAGAGAGTGTTTGAGAATTAACTAAATTATGGGGTTCAATTAAATATTTTCTTCCAAATAATCATTCAATCTTAATAAAATGAGAAAATTGCAATGAAGCTATCACAACTGATCTAGAATATTTAAAAGTTATCTTTGTTTGATAATTGATATCAAATATTTATCAAGTGTTATTAATCCTACCAAACAGAGAGAACCTATTGAAGAGGTGATCCTTTAAAAGATAAATACATTGATGTTCTATCAGTGATAAAAACATCTCTATATATTAATAATATCCTTTTATTTTTTATTTATTACTTCACTCAAAGAACATGAAAAAATAAAAGAACAACACAAGATAAGAAAATGAACAAATATATTGGAATGAAGACAACAAACACTAATCTAAAAAGAAAAGAAAACTACATAAAGAAAATAAATTATATCAGTAATCTAAAACTGAAACATGAAGGTAAAGAAGTGATACAAGAAAAGGAAAACTAATCGGGAGTTAGTTAACAAACTAAATATTAAGTTAGTAAATATAAAATAAAAATGAATATTCAACTAGATAGACAAAAAATATATGCATAGAATCAAGAGTGAACTCAAGTTATAATAGAAAAATTGAAGTTTTATTGAAAAACTATGAATTTCATAACTAACTTACAAAAATTCTAAACACAATATTTTGTAGATAAAAAATACTCAATAATATGTCATATAATGTACGAATTATTAGTCATTATTTAGGAAAAGACAAATATGATCCATGTATATGAATTTATTAATCTATAGTCATCAAAAAATTAACAATCTTATCCATATTCAAATAATCAATTTATAAATCAAAGAATCAACTTGGATATACTTAATTGTACCAAACATGATAATTCACCATCAAAAAATGTGTTATTTGGTATTCCTACAAGTAATAATTAATCTCATAGATTTATAATAGAAGATAAATCACAGTATGAAACTTGAACTTAAGAGATCTTGTACCTATATGAGTTCCTCTATCCTAAATGATGTTCTTCAGGACCTTTTAAAGCCTTCACTTTAGAAGTTAATTGTACTAAGTTATAACTAACTTTTTAGTTAACTTAATATAAAGTTAGGTTACAAAATTACTTTATATTAAACTTTTAAATAATAAGTTTATAAATTGAACTTATAATGACTTGAAGTCTTAATTAAATTAATAGACCAAAAACAAGATTTTTCTAAAGGACTAAGGCCCACTTGTGAATTAGTTAATCATTAATATGAGTTAATGAATCATAAATAACTAATATTTGAATAATAAATCCTTAAACTTTACTTTTTATTTATCAAATTTATTCATCAAGAATGATAAAACATAATAAATAATAAATATTGTTTAAAAATAACCAATTATAATAAATCAAATGAAATATCCTATTGAAATTGATATGAAATTAATCAAAAATATTCCACTAAAAGTCATCTAAAATTAAATTAAGATTATGCAGATAAATAAACCATAACTGAGCCATTAAAAATAATGGAATAATCTATCCAGTGTCAAACCAAAATACTGAATATTGAAATTAATCAAGTTAAATTAAAAGAGATTATCAAAGTTTTGAGAATCTCTATAATATCAATAAAAACTAAAAAAAACATTCTTAATGTGAAACCAAGTCAGCTAAATGTGCCCCTTGTTTGATCTAGTACACATTGTACTCAAAATATATAGCTAACATCTCAATCTTAGTAATGCATCCAGACTCATCATCCACATCTAACTTAATTTTATTTATAATTTGAGTTACCATAGGTGGGGATGAATGTATAATATAAAATTTATGAATCAAATAAGTGGTTTTAGCTGGGTTAATGACATGATTTGAGGTCTCAAGAGTCAATAAGTCATTATTTTCAAGTTCACAATGAACATACAAAGTTATCACATTATTTGGAGATTTGATGTGTTAAATTATTTGGGGAATGACATCCAAAATAATGAGATCTCAAGAACCTCTTCTAAAAGGTCACCAAGTATGATTACCATGAGGTGATGAAGAAATATAAGACACACAATTCAAGATATTTTAAAATAAAGAATCACTAGCATCAAAATGAATGCAAACATGAGTGCCATGACTAAAACCACATGTAAATGTGTTAGAGGCCCTTCAAACTCTAAAAGGTCTATATCGATAATTGTCTTTGCCGATTGGTCCTTTGACACAACTAAAAATTAGGCATGGGTTATTAATCCATATCTCTCCTAAAAGGAGATTTGTGTGAGAAAATTTTCCCACGGTCTTGGTTACCAGGTTTTGGTACACATGGTATCTCAATTGTCTCATTTTGACCATCCCATAAAAGGGTCAAGTGTGAGTATTTCAGACAAATCAATATGTATTTAAATTATGAGCTAATGCCTAGAGAACCATCATAATGATTTAACTATGTGAATGTAATTGATTCAAACACGTTTATAGCATAGGAGATTCAATAATGTGAAAGCATCTATAAAAAAACTATAATTAAGATAAAACATTAGATTTAGATTGCAAATCAGAAACTAAACTAACAAGGTTGATCAGAAAAATAAAAGAGAGGAGGACAGGGAGAAAAGAAGATATCCCACTTTCTAATGGATCCGTCTATTCCTATAGAGTAGATAAATTCTTGAAGAAACTAGTTCTTAGCTGAGATAGACCTATCAAAACTCTATATAAGGATGGTGCAAGAGTTTTTGGAATGAATTAACAATGATAATTAGGAAAATAGGGTCACCATATACATGTGCAACTATTTTTTTCAAATGACAAAGCTTTTAGATTAATATATTTTCATGAAAGCTCATTTGGGATTCATCAATACTTGGTTAGAGTATAAAATCAGCCTCAAAAAACCTTTAGTCAATAACCTAATATAGAAAATAAGATGCTACATCAAAGAATAATGACTAGTCCACCACTCTAATGCTAAGACTAAAAGGAGTTAGCTAGGCATAGCCTTATCTAATACTAAAAAAGACTAGCCCTTAATACAATGCATGCGATGATCTTATATAGACAATTTAATCTATGAAATTTTAAATTCATCCCATTATTGGGAAAATTACAATGAATCATCAATGTGATTGGAAGGTACAACTAAGGCTATGACAAACATGCAAACTCAACCATGCTCTTGAAGATACTAAATTAAAATCTGGTAATAAAGAGTCATTGGGATTGCTTTAGAATTTCCATTTAGATGTGTTTTATATATTTAAGCACCCTACCTTTTGAAGGCAAAATTTGTCTTATACTTTTTGCTTAATCCCAATGTGCATGCCACACCCATGATTCATGCCTTATTCATGATTTTATTCAAATCCACCCCATTTTAAACATTGTACCAACTACAACACCTTAAGTTCCATCATTGATCATCATGTTGCTGAGCTATAACCTAATTTTGTCATTGAATTAAGTGTATAGTCCCATCTTGGCTTTAAATGGTTCTAATGCCCAGAGGGGCTGCCAATCTTAGTCTCATTGATTTTATAATGTCACTTCTACCACATGGATCTTTCTAAGCTTCACATTTCTTTTCTTTTCATAGGTTATTGGATTTTCCCATTGGGTCCCACTTTACCACTTGGTAACTTGTCAGTGTCCCCAAGATTCAATCTACCATCTATCGTTATCATTTCTATGTGGATAATTTTTATCTTCTTAGGCTCTTCATGCTTTGGGCTAATGTTGTAGTCACTTCGAGCTCCCAATATTTTGAGAGGGTGCCACATGGTGCCTTTTTAGGGCCTCAGGGCCATGGACCTTTGGCTTCTAGTTTAATGCCTTAATGCCTCTGAGGTTTTGAATTTCTAAGGTTCTAAGGTTTTTGTTAATGCTTTATTAGTTATGAGGTTCTAAGAGGGTGCCATGTGGTGCCTTCTCTGGGTTCTAAGGCTTTAAAAGACTTATTCATTTTTATAAAAAGTTTTGGTTATGAAGCCATGTGATGATGATTTTTGGATACATGGAAGATTATTAGGGGTCTTAAGAATATTTTGAAAGCCTTCAAGAAAATAAGAAAATCAGCTAAGTAAAGTTTTTTGAAAAAACTAAGTTTTGCCAAGAAAATTTTATGCAAGAAGTGGTCAATTAATACAATAATTGAAACTATTTATTTGCATAAAATAAAGACTTAACCCCAAACATTCAAATGAAAAAGTCTTTATTAATGATAAAATGACTTAAAACAAATGGAAGTAGACTTTATAGGCTTAAAATCAACTTGCAAGTTAGATATTAATGTTCATAGATGAAAGCTTAGATTGAATTGAATAAAATGTAAAGACATTATAAATGAACATGAACAATCATTTGTAACTTAGAATCTAGTAAACTACCAATATAGACGATCTCATTTAGACAAACCATCATAACTCCATAAAAAAGTTTAGATAAGAAAAGAGAGTCCCCTTTTTCAGTTTGAAAATGGGGTATGTTGGTGAAGGCAATAACAGATGATGACTCTTGCTAGTAGATACTTATGAGTATCTAAACAATCTAAAATCTCTAGTTATTACATTCAAACAAAAATCATTAATTACAAATTATTACTTGAGATAAAATTAGAAGGATAAAATCATTAAATTTTCCCTCAATATGTGGCATACTCACCTTCAATCTCGCCAAAAACCATATGTGTATGTGATAAAGTGATTCATTCATTAGGTTTGCATGCACACATAATAATTTAGATTTGTATTAATGATTAGAACTTTTGAAAAGGAAATATTTCACTATTTGGCATGGGGGGAATGGTGTGGGCATTGTTTTTCTATAGGTCAGGCATCCATAGTCCTAAAAAATATACCTTTGGTCCCTTCCTAAGGCCTTGCTCCACTACCAACCGGGCTAAAAATCCTATGGTGAAGGTTACTAAGATCACCCCTTTGAGGAAGACTTTTAGATTTTACATTTTGGCTTAATTATTTTATAAAGGAAACATTTTTTATATCCGTGGAGGGTTGGGACCAATCCACGGGTTTAGGGAAAATTATAAAATTCTTGATCAGTTAAGACAAACCCAAAAATACAATGTTGCATTTTATTCATATGTTTCAATTAAATGTATAGATGGATTTAAACAAGAAAATAAACCTTTCTAAATCCACACATTTTATTTTGAATTGTTGGCCTTTATCAATTTAAAAATTCACAAGAGAATCAAGATAGTTTTATGCAAGTGTTCAATAAAGATTAACTTTTATGCCTTGAGTGCCATTCATGTTGTTTACTTACCAACAGGCCTTTCATTTTATTTTTTGATTAATGAGGGGAACCTCAAGGTAAAAATATAAGGACCAAAAAAAATAAAACAAGAAAGGGAAACTAAACTAACAATAAGGGATGGGAAAGAAACGAGAAAAAAACAAGAGAAAAGTATATATAGAGGTTTTCAAGCAAATGCATGCTTGAAGCTAGTTAGACACTTGTTTTATAAGATTTTGATAAGGGCAAAGGACAATATTAATTTATTATATGCCATCCTTTATGATATAATGCACTATCCCATAATGATTTATCGATGTTCAGTTCATACAATTTAAACAAAATTAGACCACAACATTGAACATTATGTTTACATCTAACTTGCATAAAGCACGAGGGATGAGTGAAGAGAAATACCTCTGACCATACTTGGAATTTATATTAGGAGTAAATTTGAACATCCACACATACCAAAATGATGTGTGTATCTAACCTGATAGAAGCCTTTTCTTGGTTGCAACCAATTAGTACATCAATTATTGATTGTTCTTGGACTAAAAGGGACACTTTGATTGTATCCTTTACATTTTTGTCATCTGAAAGGCATGGGATATGGTCATACCATGTCTAATACCTCCTATAATTGTCATCAGTAGCCAAAGTATGTGGGGAATTAGGCTAAATTAAACCATTTATAGCATTGGCTACCATTGGCTTCACTTATTCAATTAGGCCACTATGTTCATGATGTCCATTTCCAGCTTGACTTCCTCTTAGGCTGAGAAGAATGAATGGATAATTTTAATTGATTTTAAATTAAGTCCAAGATTAGGAGAGAGATCATCTACTTCAAGCTCATCCAACTCATTTTCCTCAAAGGGACAACCCCCTTTTTCTTAGTTTTATTCTTCTTGACACCAACATTCTATCTCAACATTATTTTCTTAAAGTTCATCCTCTTCTATTAATGAGGGGAAAGACAAATTAATTACACTAAGTTATTTACCATCTTGGATCAATTTTTTAAATGTAGGGCTAGAGGTGGTGAAGGAGAAGGATGCTTTAGAAGAATAACATGCATCTTTCTTGTCTATCTCTTCTAGTTTTTATAATTCTTGCTCCAATTGATCACAAAAGGCTTATGATTCTTTTTGGAATAAAAATGACTGAGAGTGGGGGGGTGAATAATTCTTTAAAAAATTTCTTAACAATCTCACTTAAGCAATCATGAACCATCCAAACAAGCATATAGATATAACAAACATAAACACCTATCCACAAGAGCATGAAACACAATAACACATCACATATGTGGGAAAACCTCAAGGATAAAAAACCACTGATATATAAAAATATACTATAGTCCTATAGGATAAACACCAAATTTATTGAAGCACCAACTTCACATGGAGCACCAATCCCAACTAGCTAAACACCAACTCAACTAAGTTTTAACAAGTACCAACTTTCAAGGAGGCACCAACCCCCTAGATGACTCAAAACCAAATTATCCACCTAATTTATTTTATCATATTCAAGACACCTTGTTTCTCAACCAACTAATGATGACCACCTATTCAGCTCTTCACACTCTTATCCCTCTCAAACTACCTTCTAGGCCACTTAGCTCAATTAGGTCTCTTCAAGACTGATTAGGTCATATGGACTTGATCCTCATACATATAACCTCTATAAAATATTCATCATAGATATTATATACTCCTCTGATTGTATAAAATACCTCCTTCTACTCTATAATATATTATTTTATTCATGTGTTCTCTACATCCCAATAGGCCTAAAACTACCTTGCATTTATACAAGTCTTTTGTTCACATCCTTATTGGTTGGACAAACACCCTTAAAATCTTAGGTCAGACATGGAATATATATTAGGATATCTCATAAACATTAATTAAATGTGATTTGAGTCCCTTTAGGTATGACATACCTCAATTAGGCTTCATTTCATCTTTAGGTCTCATGGAGACCTATTCCATTAGGTCTACTTTAGGACATGCTACACTTTGCCTTCCTTAGAACACTTTTAAAATACATATATGATATTAAAAATTCATATTACATTCAAATATACATATAATAATATCATATTAGGTACATGACACTTTTTAGCTCCAACTACCACTTGAAATATGCCATTAATATTGTTCATGATTAGGCTTGTGCATACCCAAAAAGCCTATCTTAAAAAATTGAAGATAAAACATGAATTAGATATAAAATCATAGGAAAAAATAAAATATTCAGAAACCTCATGAACTTAGGTTCATCATAAACTTCATTAGATACTTCAACTCAAAGTATACAGGCTCAAACTCTTCTTTGCAAAATGCTCTCTCTGCATTGCCAACTAGTCTCAAAACACAATCATGGAAACTTGAAATTATAAATCATAAAAGAACATAATCAAGGAATTAAAATGAATGAAAATTATCCTAAAACATCCTTATAATAAACTCTAATAAAAGTATCATTATCTATATTGGAAATTATTGAACTTGTAGACCAATTTATTAACCTTCTCTCTTATAGACCTCACTCAGCTAGTCAAGCCATTTTGGCTTCAACATTTTTACTACTTTCACTAAATACTAGAAATTATAAAAAGAATGGATAAGACATATTATTCCAAAATAAAAACACCATGTACATTATATGCTTCAACTTAAGGCATAGAGTCTCAAACTCATCACTACAACTTACTTACCCAAAACTGTCAGTTTACCTTAAAGCACAATCATGGTGATAATGACCTTTAATCACCTATATGAACATTTACATAGACTCATAATGCATGTAATGATTCTATGAAATAATTATACCATTATTAGATATAAATATAATATCATCAAATTTGGTCTTGTAAACCAATCTCATAACCTCACTGTACATAGATCTCACTGAGATAAACAAGTCAACGTGTGAGCAACTTTTTACTATATACAATGATTTAAAAAAAAAATCAACATTAAAAGTATTTAAAAGTCTTTAAAAATGTATTAATTCACTTGTATTCATCCCTATTCCATGATAACACATCCCTAATCATCTACTCACTACTAGTTAGGTTTTTCACTATTTCCACTATTAGGTATGTTAGCGACTGGTCAACTTGGACAATCAATTTAGAAAAATTAAGGACTATAAATTGATTATAAACCACCATGGACATAAAATAAAAGTCTCAACCTCATCCATCTAATGATTTATATATTTTGACTTGGTTAACTCTGACTACTACAATAAATTTATAAGAAATAAGGTCTTTTCTACAGGGTCTACTCACTCACCTGAAGACTCAATCAAACCTAGAGGTGATTGAGAGAGTTGAATAAAACCTATAATCAATTTTATAGCCATAAAAATCTATTTTTTTCACTTTTTATCAAAATCTTCAACATCAAGCCCTTATTAGGGTTTTAGGAGGGTTTAATCCTATTTCAAATCTAAACGATCATTTATAAAGCATAGCCCTTTAATCTAAAAACTAATGCCTAAAATTTTGAACTAGGACCCTTCCCCATATAAAATTAATAGCTTAGGTTATAATGTAGAGGTTAAACATTGAAATTAAAATTTTAAAGTCTTTCTTACGTTGAGAACCCTTCATTTTGTGCACTCGAGAGACCTCAAAACCACTTTTCATGCATTATCTTTCAAACTGTGACCTGAAACCTTGTGAAAATACTTTAAATAACATATCATACCTCTATACATGATCATATGAGCTCAAACATATTTAAATATTATCATGACCCCTCATTAGGCCACACTCTCTTTCTTTACTCTCCCCTTGACCTATAAAACACATTAGGCCTTAAAACAAACCTCCATGCCTCTTTTTATGTGCTATCCACCTTAATAACAACTAAATAAACATATATAATGCTTATACATAGCCATACATCCTTAAAATGCCTTGAAAATAGATCATGATGCCTTATTAGGCCAGGAAGGGTCTATAAATAGTCTAGGTATACATGCATCCATATCACCAAGCTACCATGCTCAAACCTTCCCAATAGGACTTTACATGATATGATTAGTACCATGACTAGGCTTCTCAAGTATTTGAAACTTGACAACTGACCTTGAAACACTCTTTGATGATTTTACTCCTTACTCACATGCCTTAACTTCTCATCAAATAATGTCATACCTTTGCACATACCTATTCATTCTTATCATGCACATGCTCATGATATGATTATGCTTGTTATGACTGGGCTTCTCAAGACACCTTATTCTCAAGGACTAGTACTCAACCATGCTTATCTAAATGATGTTATCAAAAAAAATTATCACACCACTAAACCAACCTTGAAAATAACTAATAAAATAATCATTAGGTTTCCTTCAATTTCTATCTCAATATAAGAGACATTAGGTTGCCTTCAAATTCTCTCATGTCACATGAATTCCTTGTCACATCAAGCACACAAGCTCATACCTCAAAGACCACTCACCATGCATCTTAATCAGATGAATCTTGAAATTAATGAAAAGACTTCTATAAAAACTCCCCATTTTTCATTGATGGCAAAACATTCTTCAATCTAATCATTCTCATCTCTCTAATCTGGTCAATCTTCCTTCTTGAACTTTCTTCCCCTTTGACATTAATGATAAAGGGTCCTCCATAAATTACCATCTAGAATCATAACTTCTTGAATTAGAGGATTAACACATAAAATATGAATAATTATTGGAACATGATCACCCTTACTCCATTCATACCTCCTTTAAATGAACTTAGCTCTCAAGACCACTTACCTTATCCTTGACATGACTGATATGATACAAATCTTTGATCACACACTAGGTCACCACATTCTTGTCATCAAATTCACTTAGATCTTATGAACAACATGAATATATCCCCCTCAAACTAATCATCCATCAATATTGTTATAGCTAAAAAGTGTCTCCATAAATCCTAATGGATTCACCCCTTTCCATAGGGAACTAAAACAACACAAGCTCTAGAGATTCCCAAATCTCCATGTTCTCACAAGACTGAATATCCTTTAGTATCCTTTTAGGATTGATTGGTACTATAGGCTTGACCTCTTCATTTAACCATTTGATAATAAATATGAGCTGAAAATAGACATTCTTGACTTGAGTTCTCATTTAAAGTATGCTTAACCATAACAAACATTCCATTTGAGCTTGTAGATTGATCATATTAACCTTTACTGTCTTTGGTTTACACACATTCATTTAACTTCTCTCTTACACTTTAGGATCTTCAAATCTCTTATTTTGACTTGATGACCTTATAAATCTATTAGGGTATAATCTTTTAATATGTCCCACATTATGATAAATATCACAAACAACCTCATATATACCTCTTAACTGATGTGAATTGTGACTCCTTCCATAGTCCCATGAGTACTCATTTTTAGAGGGTATTTTAAACTCTCTTTCTCTATGATCAAAATAATTGCATTTATAATAGTAACCATTATATAAATTATCATACCTCATAGAATTAGGCTATCTGATTGGTATTTTCATGTTGACCTTATTAACTTAATTAGCTGTCTCCTTGACTTGAGTTGCCACCTTTTGGTCTTCTTTGAAACTAAGATCTGTCTTATCACTTGCATAATTTTGGCTACTCAAGATGTCATCTAGATCCTTCATGCTATTTTCAAACTTTAAAAATGTATTTACCTTGATATATGCTTGATCTAACTTATCTTTCAATGATAACACTTCTAAAAAAAAATTATTCTTGGGAAAGAAACTCTCCATCCACTTGCTTCTCAACCACTAGGTTTCTTGCATCCTTCAATGTAACTTCACCGTTAGAGTCCTCATCATCACTACTATAGCCTTCAAATAATAGATCATATTTTTAAGATGACATATTCTTGATGTGAATGATCACATCAACCTTCTCTCAACATCCATATTCATAGAGTCCCAATGATGTATTTAGCAATGCAACCTCATAACTTGGGTCATATATTGTATGAGGTTATCCTAAAATAAATGATAAGAAATTAATATAATCATCAAAATAAACTTGACTATAATCACAAATAAAAACAACATGATGATCACATATTGTATTAATAGAATCATATGCATTAAAACTAACAACAAGTTTCTCATTTGTTGGAGGAAGACTAATTAGGTTCTCATTGAGTAAAAACCAAAGAAGGTAAATGAATGTGTGGATTTACATTATATGGTGCATGATGACTCATGCAATGAATTAAAATCATGTAACTTGAAGGAATTTGGGCATAGACCCTCAATTGTTTTGATGGACAAGAAGGCTGAGTACCATAGCCAGAGGACATCGATTATTGCTCTATTATGCAAGCCTCTTCATAAGTCAAAGCCAAAGATATGAAGGCATATATGTTTCTTATAATGAACATAACAGTCAAAGGATATAGATAATTGAGGTAAAATTATATGGTTTCATCCACCATTTGTAGGAAAATATCATTCAACCTAGTATATAATTGATGGAATATATGGTTGAATGTACTAATTGGCTCACTAAGCTCTTTACGGGATATGGAAAATTGATAAAAGAAGATAGAAGGGTCAATGTGCACACTAAAGTGGTTGAATAACATATTTTCAAAGATGTCCTAAGTGGTGATTCACCCTTTTGATAGACCAAGGTACCAAGAATAGGCCATTTGATCTAATGAATAGGGGAATAGGTGACAAGTCACATCCTCATATTGAATATGCCTTCTGATAATGGTTTCTTTAAAAACTTGGAGGTGTTATTCAATAGTATTGACCCCACCATAGATATAATTTACATAGAATTTGTGGGGGTTTTTAGGTAAGTCATGGGATGGTACTTGAACATTCACAATATAGTTATGTCCTCCTAACCAAGCTAAGGTCATTAAAGGTCTTAGTTAATAAATTTTTCTAGTCTAAGAACCTAGAAAACAACTTGGAAACTCCTTAAAAACATAAGACAAGTCTAAAATACATCAGTCAACCCTCTTTCTATAATTAAATATGTTGATTACATCAATTAAATAATAGAGAGAAGTTGTAAAGGAAGGAAAACAAGATTCAATCAATAAAATATTCTTTCATGGCTCAAATTCTTACTCATTCATGCCCTCTCTAGCACCAGACATGTTGATTACATCAAGAAAATAATATAGATAAAGTTTAATAGAGGGGAAATAAGATTCAACCAATAAAATATTTTTTCAAGGCCTAATTTATTACTCATTCATTCCCACCTAGTGCTAGACATGTTGATTGCATCAAGTAAATAATAGAGATAAACTATAAAGGAGGGGTAGTAAGATTCAATTTATAAAATATTCTTTCAAGGCCTAGATTATTACTCAATCATGTACTCCTTATAACACCAAAATTTTTGATTGGTCCTTTGACACAACTAATAATTAAGTAGGGGTTGTTAATCCTTATCTCTCCTAAAAGGAGATTTGTGCAAAAAAATCTCCCCAAAGTATTAGTTACTAGTTCTTGGTACATAGGGTAAATCAGGTGGCTTGTTGTGACCATTCCATACAAGGGGCATGCATGACTATTTTAGAAAAATAAATATGTATTTAAATTATGATATAATGCATATAAACCTAACATAATGATTTAACTATGTGAATGTAGATGATTCAAACATGTTTATAACATAGGAGATTCAACAATGTAAAATTATCTATAAACAAAGAACATGCAATCAAGATAAAGCATTAGATTCAGATTACAATTCAAAAACTAAACTTAAAAATTTGATAAGAAAATAAAAAGAGAAAAAATAAAGGAGAAAAGAAGAGAGCCTACTTTCTAATGAACTAGTTTATTCCTATTGAGTAGATAGATCCTCAAATAAACTAGTCCTTAGCCAAGCCAGACCTAACACAACTCTAGCTAAGGATGATGCAAGAGTCTATATAAATAAGTATTAGTGATAATTACAAAAATAAGGTCACCATATACATATACATACCAAGTCTATCAAATGATAAAGCTTTCAAATTAAGATATTTTCATGAAAGATCATTTGGGATTCATCAATACTCAGTTGGATTATAGACTTGATCTCAAATAACCTTGACTCAACAAGATAATTTAGAAAACAAGATGATACATCAAATAAGAATGACTGGTCCACTACTCTAATGCTAAGACTAAAAGGAACTAGCAAGACATAGCCTTATCTAATCCTAAAAAAGACCAGCCTTTAATATAACACATGCACTAATCTTATATAGATAACTTGATCTATAGAGTTTACAATTTATCCCACTACTGGGGAAGTTACAATAAATTATCAATGTGATTAGAAGATGTAATTGAGGCTCTGACATATATGTTAGCTCAACCATGCACTTGTAGATAATGAATTAAAATCTAGTAGTAAAGGGTCTTGGGATTATCTTATGCTATTCATTTAATCCCCATGCGCATAATACACTTATGATTCATGCCTTATTCATGATTTTAATTAAATCCACCCTTTTTTTTATCATTGTGCCAATTGCAATGCCTTAAGTTTCATCATTGATCATCATGCTATTGAGTTGTAACCTAATTTTTCCATTTAGTTGAATACATAGTCTCATATTGGATTTTGATAGTTTTGATGGCTAGATAGGCTGTCAATCTTAGTCCCATCAATTTTTTGATGTCACCCTACCACATGGCTCTTTATTGGATTTTCATTCCTTTTCCTTCTCTAAATTATTGGATTTGCCCACTGGGTCCCACTTTACCACTTGGTAACTTGTCAACATCCCCAAGCTTTACTCTATTGTCTACCTTTGTCATTGCCACATAGATTCTTGTCAACTTCGAAGGCTCTTCATGTTTTGGGATAATGTTTTAGTCACTTCAAGCTCCTAAACTTCTAAGCAGGTGCCATGTGGTGCCTTTTTAGGGCCTCGGGGACATGAGCCTTTGACTTCTATTTTAATGCCTTAATGCCTCTAAGGTTTTGAGGCTTTTGTTAATGCTTTAATGGTTCTAAATTTATGAGAGGGTACCACATGGCACCATCTTAGGTCCTGAGGCTTTAAAAATACTTAGTCATTTTCCAAATATTTTTGTCTTTGAAGCTATGTTCTGATGACATTTAGATGCATGGAAGAATCTGGGGGTCCCAAGAATATTTTGAAAGTCAACGAGAAAACAAGAAAATTGGCTAAGTAAAGTTTTTTGAAAAAACTAAGTTTTGCCAAGAAAATATTATGTGAGAATCAGTCAACTAATACAAGAATTTAAACTATTTATTCACATGAAATAAAGACTTAAGCCCAAACATTCAAATGACAAAGTCTATAGCAAATGAGAAAATAATTTAAAACAAAGGGAAATAGACTTTATAAGGTTAAAATAAACTTTCAAGTTAGACATTAATGTTATAGATGAAATATTAGACTGAACCGAAGAAAATGTAAAGACATTAGAAATGATCACGAAAAATCATTTTTAACTTAGTATCTAGTAAACTGCCAACCAAAAAGAGCTCAATCAAATAAACCATCACAACCCCATAGAAAAAGATTAGATAAGAAAAGTGGGTCCTCATTTTTAGTTTGAAAAGGGGGTGTGTTGGTGAATGCACCACCAATCTTGAACACACAACATAGTCTCATTTTGTTGAGATCTTCCCCAAACATTGTTTCTCTCAAAACTCTAAGAACCTCTACTCCAACCTGATATTCTATTTCTAAAATGAAGAGAGAAAAGACTAATATTAAAAACATCTTTATGTTTATTTATATATCAAATATAACCACCATCTTTAAAAATGTTACTAAAATAAATTGAACACTCCAAACAAACTTTATAATTCAAAACCTATTTGAAAACACATTTCATTTTTTACTCAAAAACAAAAAAGTTTCAACTATTTTCAGATTTTTTTTATTGTCATTTATTAAAATATAACTTAGGACACTATAATTAAGACCTCTGTATCATAAAATCAATCATATGAACCAAATTTTAACCATGAAGTGTCAATAATGTGGCCAAACATAATTTTCATTATTTCCAAAGAACTTTCTAGATAGAGAAGCATGTAACTTATCAAAACCATCTAACAAAACTTGTATCCAGACTGATAAATTTCAAACATATTTATCCTTTTACAAAGTTTGATAAAATGAAATGTCAATGCAAAGTTTCAAACAAACTAGAACTCTTTCCATTTTACTTATATTTGGATATATAATGATAATAGAAGCAATTAAGAATCTTATTCCAATGTTCAAAGAATAATAGATCATAGTATAATGTCAAATCATTCAAAGAACAAAAACATAGAAATGTATGGAGGATTATAAATATATCATATTTATATTCAATCAAATGTGTTTATGTATTCACACTTCAAACACAATAATTTTAAATTTTTATTTTCAAAACCAAAATATGTAAATATACATGAAGGATATGTAAAGAAGTATATCAATGTTATCTCCATGCATAGTTAATATTTGAATATAATCAACTTATCTTGTCTACAAAAATTTGAAAACAACCAAGAATAACCAATGGAATCCCAAAATCCTTTCTAACAAGTTATATTGACTAGGACAAATACATCATAAATGATCAATAACATGACTATAAATACAAAAAAAACACTAACTTATACCTACAACTAATTTGAAGACACCTTAAAAATGAGCAAGAAAGGACAATGGGCATGGAAGATTCTCCTTCAAAATGGCATCATGCACAAGATTTGATAGACACAATTTAGAGGGGAGAGATAGGTAAAGAAAGTCTTTATTTCTTTAAGAGGTCTTTCATATAAATTTTGACAAGGTCTAGCCTTATCAAATGAGAGTCTCTACTCTTCCAAAATTAAGAGAGAATTTCTTATCAAAAGTGAGAGAGATTACAATGTAGAAGAAAATAAGAGATATAAGAGAAAGGGAAGGAAGGAGGGGGATCACACCATCTGAGATCATTAATTGAGTTTCCACTACCTTTTGATCAAATCAGGATTAGTAAATTATAGACAAAATAGCCTTTATTTTCCCCAATAGCCTCTAAATCTTCTCAATGGTTGAGCAATATACTAGAGGACAAGAATGTGTTTAAGATGACGAATTATGATCCTATTATGAAGCAAAAATCCTTATAGACCTTGAAAATCCATTAAATGCTCCAACTGATTCCCCCAACCACCAGATCTCCATCTTGGGATCTATGCCATCTTCTACTTGGCTTTCTTATAAGGATAAAATCTTTATATACGTCAACCTAACTAAACCATAACTATGTCTAATTTTAGCAGCTACAGGTACCTATTTGTCAAGGTTATAGCTATGTAGAATGACAATATGCCTTCCCATAATCACAAATATCTACCCTTACTTTAAAATCTAAACCTAGGTCTACTATAGAAGAAAACCAATCTTAATTATTGATTTTCTTAGTCTTAATGTCGATGAAATGAAGCTTGATAAGTGTTTGAACTTGATTTTAAAATAGTTACCACCCTTTTATTTATATTAGGTCTAAAAACCTATTCTACCTCTATGGAGATCTAATGGTGATGTTTGATCCCTGAAATATCCATTTTGGTTTAACCTAGATCATCTTCAAACTTTGATCTTATGCATTTGCTTACCTGGGTCAAAAACTTCATCAACCTCCACTAGAAGTACCCTAGGCTTGCCTTTGTTCATCAGCCATTAACTTATTGATTTAGGACTATAAAATTTAGACACTTTTTATCCTTGCACTTGATTTGATCTCTATTAACTTATTGACCTTGCCTGCACCATTGATCTTTCTCTATATGAATGAACACGAGTCATAGATCTTATGCTAGTTTAACGTGCTTAAGAGATTTCTCACCCACACATTTTCCCTTTGGATCCACTAACCTTTTGACCCATTTCTCACTGTTAGATATGTTTTGTATGATTTAATTTGCATCATCAATATGTTTGGACCCCCTGATTCTATCTTTGCTCATGTGTTGTTGGATCTACTTTGTTCGATTACACATGTACCATTAATCTACTTGGACCCACTGATTCTATATTTGCCCACACACCATTATATATTCATATGGGAAACTAATATCTTGACACTTTTTAGATCTGTGTTCATCCTTTAGAAATTTTGAATCTAAATGACTATTTTATGAGGCTTAAACTTGATGTATGCATGCACGTCTCATTATGCTTGTTCAAATTTGAACACTTATATATTGAGATAGGCAACTCATCTAGATATGAAATTTGTAGAGAATGTTTGAGAGGCCCAAAATACCATGTTCATGCATTCCTTTGGATCTAGGTTACTTCCCAAGTGTATTTATGAAATGTGCAATTATACTAACCTATTTATTTATGCATGATGTGTTGTGATGGTCTAGTCCTTCTAGACTTGCTCTTGTCATCTTTTGATCTGTCAAAGCTTTGAAGAACTTTTTTAACTTCATGTCAACCAGATCTATGCACTCTAAATGTCATGAACACTATGTAAACCTTTTGGGTCTTCTTTCCTTGCAACTTTATACCTATTTCAAGACTTGCTTCTCAAAGATCAATAAAACACACTTTAAGCTTGATTAAAGTGTTTCAAAAGCTTTGTAAGTGGCATTTGATATTATTATTCATTATTTGGCCACCCATTCAATCAATAACTCTTTTAATCTTATCACTTCATCCTATAACTTCTATAAATTGATCTATTTAGGTAAATTTATGTATGTGGGCCAATATTTTTGGTTACAAACTAGGTTTGCATGCCTATTATGTAATAGACTAGTTGCCTTGACTATCCATTAGGCATATGAAATCTCAAGTATTTCCTTCCTATCTGATATAAATTGATACAAAGTTTTCCCTTTTTTGGAACTCCTCTCTTGAATAAAAAGGGATAAAAGGAAACAAAAATAACAACTATGCCCAAGGCACGTATTGAAGGGAAACACAGAACATAAGGGAAACTAAATAGCCTAAACACAAAGTATCCTAAAATAAAAACTTCATCCTAAATCAAAGGGGAAGTTTGAAAACCCTCTTGCATCATGGAATGAGGGATTGAATGAGGCATGTAGCCTTTTGACCCTTGGCCTTGATGCTTCCTCCTTATTTATGGCATCTACCAACTTTATTGGACGATGTTCAATGACAAGAAAGTAGATCCAACTAGGTCAGCTATGGAAATGAATTTTTATTGCATCCAGATAGTCTCAATTTTATCATATGGCTCCTCAACTACAACCTCCAATAATGGTTCAGCAAGACACACCTTATTTATTTCCATGATGCCCTTAATAAGACTAGGCTTCTTATTAGCTACAAGTTCTTCAAGATCATCCAAGAGCTTTGTATATTCTGCCCAAGTTTGGTCATTGCCTTCCATGGAAAACCTCTTCTCTACCTTCTCAATTACTTGAACCTTAATCTACAAGATTAAAGATATGGTAACCTTTTCAAACTTGATTTCCTCTGTGACTAAATGTATTTGATGTTTGGAAATATCAACCTTCACTTCACCATGTCCTAAATCCCTAAAAAGGCTTCAACCTTAGATAGAGATCTTTACTGTCCTTAAGGAACTTCAACTTATACCTTGGCCTCATCCTCTATGTTCATAACTTCTTGTGCAAAAACTACATCAAACTCTTTCATGACTGTAGGCTCATGACCAGCAAAAAGACATTCACTTTCATGTTCCAATTTTTAAAATTCCTTGCATATGGCATCGAACCTTTGCCATAACCCATATTCCTCATGAATGTCACCTTTAATAGATATATCATCATGGAAAACATGTAAGAGGTCTTTATCAAGTACATCCTCTTTCACATTAGATTCTATATCGATAACTT
This sequence comes from Torreya grandis, assembly GCA_037957365.1. Lineage (NCBI taxonomy): Eukaryota > Viridiplantae > Streptophyta > Pinopsida > Cupressales > Taxaceae > Torreya > Torreya grandis. The sequence continues at coordinate 1,660,378 of JARHVA010001744.1, read as the reverse complement.
TAGTAGGATCTTTAATGTGTTCCTCTTCGTTCAAGAAGGCAGAGTTGAACTTGTGTTCACCAAGGGGATTCCCTATGGTTATTTCTTCCTCATAGTCACTCATGACATCTTCTTGATCAGATATAACTTGAGATCTTTCCTCTTCACTTGTTTCTCTCAAGATGGGTTCATTTTCAAGAAAGGCTAATGTGGAATGTTGATAGATAGGCTCATGGGTTTGAGGTAAAGGATGAGATGTGATGGGGGGATGATGATTTGGATATGGAGTATGAGGTATGATGGATGGTTCATGGATGTTTATTGGGATGGAGGAAACATTATTGCAACTTGAAACTTTGAGAATGATTGACTTTTGAAGAAACTCTTGTAGGGAAAGCAAATTAAGTTGGGTAATGGAAAGAACATCTTCTTGATTAGCTATAGGTTGAGCTCTTTCCTCTTCACTTGTTTCCCTCAAAATGTGATCCTACTAAATAAAGGATGGGATGGAAGGTTGATGGATAGGCTTATGGGTGTGATATTTATTGTGATGATTAGAAGGAGGAACACCTACATAAGCATAAGTTGCACCTTGCCAATAGCCTCTTTGAGGCTCTTTAGTAGTAACATACTCATTTTAAGGTTCTTTGTCTTCCCACATTCTTAGCCTATATTTTGATAATTTAAGGAACTTCTTTTCCAAGTCTATTCTATATTTGATCTCCCATTGAGTTCTATCTATCCCTTCAAACATTTCTAACCTCTGCATACAACTTTGGGTAGCACCTCTTAACCATCCCATGAGATGATCAGGGAGCACATCATACTCATCATCCCATGTTCTCGTAGTATATTTATTAACTAGTAACTATGGTATGGATTCCAACAATAAATTTATATAAGATGGAAATAATTAAGGAGGGGGAGGGTAATGATGGGGATCAAGGCTAGCTTTAGCTTGTTATATTTTAGCTTGTAAGAATTCACACTTTATCTTGTAGTATCTTTGTGTGCCATTAATGAGATTATCATATTCCTCATGAGAATACTCATGAGTTTCCTCTTGAGGTTGATAGGCATCATGATAACCTTCTTCATAGGGCTATCTAAAAATATGGTGTCTATATGGAGAGGGAAATGGAGGACCATAGGGCTGCCATGGTTCATAGGATTGATGGGCATTTTGATAGGACTACTGAGGAGTATAACATGGGTTACAAGAAGGTTGATAAGGAGGTTCATGATAGGGATATTCACCTTAGATATTCATATCAAAATCATATGTCAAATGAGATGTAAAACTGATCAAAATCTTTAATGATACATACTTAGGTTGCTTACAACTAAAAGCTTTGATTCATAGTTACCATTGATGCTAACTTTATTTCTTCCAAAAGATGATTAGAGGAAAGACACACCAATAATATTTCCATGCTTTTGGATCTTGGTCCCACAAGGCATGACATAAAAAAAATTAGCATCAATTTTCACCCTTAGAGAGGGTTCTTTAGGTTATCTCTAATTGAGCTACATTACGAGAGAACAACCCCAAGATGTGGGTCACCTATGATGGGGTGGAACCTCTAGAGAAGGTCAGCTTCCTCTTGATGGATCACCTATATTAATGTGTGTACTAAGAAAAAGGTTTGAAAGGGGAAAATGGATCCTAATAAATTTAACAAGGTGATGCACCAAATTTAAATGAGAACTCACATAAGCATGAAGTAAACTCTAAGGAAGCATAAGACAATGATATCTCACATAATCTCACAAAACTTAGCTAGTTGCATAAGTGTTTCATAAACTAGGTTAAAGAAGTAATGAATGAAGGCAAAGAGGAGTTCTAAGACTCACTGAAAGATTTCATCAATGATTGAAATAACACTAATTTAGACTTGTAACTAATTTGAAGACACCTTAGAAATGAGCAAGAAAGAAGGACAATAGCCATCGAAGATTCTCCTTCACAATGCCATCATGCACAAGTTTTGCTACACATAATTTAGAATGGAGAGATATGTAAAAAAAGTCTTTATTTCTTAAAGAGGCCTTTCATACAAATTTTGATAGGGTCTAGCCTTATCAAATGAGAGTCTCTACTCTTCCAAAATTGAGAGAGAATTTATTATCAAAAGTGAGAGAGATTACAATGTAGAATAAAATAAAAGATATAGGAGAAAGGGTAGGATAGAGGCATATCACACCATCTGAGATCATTAATTGAGCTACCACCACCTTTTGATCAAATAAATATTAATACATCATAGACAAAATAGCCTTTATTTGTCTTAATAGCCTCCAAATCTTCTCATTAGTTGAGCAATATACTAAAGGACAAGAATGTGTTTAAGATGATGAGTCATGATCTTGCTATGAATCAAAAATCCTTAGAGACCTTGAAAATTCATTAAATACTCTAACTACTTCCTCTAACCACTAGATTTTGATCTTGGGACTCTATGCCATCTTCTACTTGGCTTGTTTATAAGGATAAAATCTTTATGTCCATCAACCTAACTGAACCATGACTATGTCTACTTTTATCAGCTATAAGTACCTATTTGTCAATGATATATCTATGTCTAAGGATGAGACACCTTACCATAATCACAAATATCTACCATTACTTTGAAATCTAAACTTAGGTCTACTATAGATGAAAACCAATCCTAGTTATTGGTTTTCTTATAGTCTTAATGTCGATGAAGTGAAGTTTGTTAGGTGTTTGATCTCACTTCAACAATAGTTACCACCATTTTGTATATATTAAGTCTAAAATAAATATTCTACCTCTATGGATCTATAATGGTTATGCTTGATCTATAAAATATCCATCTAGTTCAACCTGGATCATCTTTGAACTCAAATCTTATGCATTTGCTTGCTTGGGTTGAAAACAACTTTATTGACCTCTATTAGAAGTATATTGGGCTTGCCTTTATTTATTGGCCATCAACTTATTTATTTGAGACTATAAAATTTATACACTTGGTAGCCTCATGCTTGATCTGATCTCTATTGACTTATTGACCTTGTTCTCACTACTGAGCTTTTTCTATACAAATGAACATGAGTGATAGATCTTTTGCCAATTTAATGCACTTAAGACACTTATCACTCATGCATTTTATCTTAGGATATTATAACCTTTTGACCCATTTATCATCATTAGATATGATTTATATGATTTCATGCACACCATTGATCTACTTTGACCCACTAATTCTATCTTTACCTATATGCTAGTGGATCTGCTTTTATGATTGCACATGCACCATCGATCTACTTGAACCCACTGATTCTATCTTTTCCCATGTACCATTAGATATTAATATGGGTTACCAAGATATTTAAACTTGTCATATCCATGTTCATCCTTTGGAACTTTTAAATCCAAATGACTATTTTATGAGGCTTAAACTTGACATTTGTGCGCATGTCTCATTTTGCTTATTCAACTTTGAACGTTTATATCTTGAGATAGGCAACTCGTCAAGATATGAAATTTGTAGAGAATGTTTAAGAGGCCAAAAATACCATTTTCATGCATTCCCTTAGCGTTGGTTGAATTTCTAAGTGTATTTATTAAATGTTTAATTAGACTAACCTATTTAATTCTACATGACGTGTTGTGATAGTCTGGTCCTTCTAGACTTGATCTTTTCATCTTCTGATCTATCAAAAATTCAAATAACTTTTGAAAATTATTGTCAACCTACTCTATGAACTCTAAATGTCATGAACACTATGAAAACCTGATGGGTCTTCTTTCCTTACAACTCTAGACTTGCTTCGAGACTTGTTTCTCAAAGATCAATAAAACACACTCTAAGCTTGTTTAAAGTGTTTAAAAAGACTTGTACATGAAATTTGATTTTATTATTAATTATTTGGTCACCCACTCAATTAGGAACTCTATTCAGCTTGTCACTTCATCTTGGAACTTCTAGAAACTAATTTATCTAGCAATATTTTTATGTCGGCCAAAATTGGTTAATAGTAACCATTGTAAAATATCATCATTTCAAGCTCAAAGGTAAGATAGACAAGTAACATGTCAAAATGCAACCACTTATAATAAATAATAATAATTTAAAATTCCATGTTAATATGTAACTATAGAGACTATGAGGATCAATAAATGGGGCAAATATATGTTCCGCTCATAGGCAAGGGGATAGATAAGTAATACATCCATGTGAAATCATATAGATATCATTATTTGAAACATAGAGTGCATATGCATCCTTTTATGAAGATGAATTAAAGAGGGAGGAATAACATGTCCCACTATAGAACCAAAATGAGACATTGAAAAATAACATGTCTATATAAAACCATGTATTAAGGATCATTAGAAACCATGTATTAAGAATCATTAGAAACCATACTTGGAACATTATTATGTGCAAGTGGTATATCCTTTGGAGGTTTTTTTTTTTTTGTTAATGCTTATTATTCTAGGCTTTAAATTATCAATCTTGATTGCATCATGGTTGATGATTTCATGGATTTTGTTTTGTAGATCAATGCCCCTCTTTATTGCATGTCTTGATTTTTGAAAAAAATTGGAGGATGTTGTTGCACAAAATTTGATGACATATTTATTTCACAAAATCAAACTATTGATGTTGTTGAGTATTATTGTTGATGTTAAAGGTGTATCATGTCAATATTGACTATGTGTGATATCAAGAATCATCTTGTGAAGATTGATGTCAAGGTTAATGTCAAAGGTGTATCATGTCAAGATTTACTGTGTGTGATATCAATAATCATCTTGTGAAGATTGATGTCAAAGGTAACTAAGGATAGATGGCAGTATGTGATAAGGTACATGAAAGAGTAGTTGCATGAGATAAATTAGTGTTGACATGAGAGAGAAGAGTGTCATCATAAGAATATAAGAGTGTGATCATGAGAGTTGTCATGAGTAAGGTCATTCATGAAAGAGAGAGAGTGGTGCATGAAAGAGAGAGTGTTGCATGGATAAGAGTTATCATGAATGTTTTGAGAATAAAAGGTATAGGTCATGGAAGAGTGTTTGAATACAACTAATATCTTCATAGGAAGCATAGTGTATGAAGAGTTTTGTATAAGTCATTGATGTCATGATATGAAGAGGTATGTGCAGAGGAATATATATACATAGTATGGCATAGTCATGACATGAAGAGTTTTAGGGTGAGACATGTGAAGGAATCATCATGGAATGAATGAAAAAAGTCATGTTAATATTTTATACATTGTTTGAGCATGTGATTAAGGTGTAGAAGCATCCATGAGTCTCTGGGTGAGCCTACAAGGGTAAGACCTTTAGGCCAAGTCTACACCTAAACCTCTCTTAGACCCTACCTAGCCTAATGAAGTATGAAGATCATATTTCAAGTCAATTATGCATATGTGAGCATGGAAAAAGTTAATATAAGTTTTTTTATGCATGTTCATAAAGTTCAAGGTCATGGTTTGATGGAAATTGCATGAAACACTATTTTAGGCCTTCTTGAATTCATAGAATGAGGTATCAAGACCCAAAAATAACTTTCATAAATTCATTGGTATGTGCAACCTTTGCATTAAAACTTGAGATATTAAGGAGATATGGGGAAGTTTCCTATCTAAGATCTCTAGGCATTGGTTTTAGATTTAAGGGGAAGTCTTTTAGGAATAATTGTTAACACTAAAACATGTGTTAAACCTCCCTAAAAACCTAATAAGGAAATGATGTGAAATATCTTGTTCAAATCAGCTCAAAATGGATTAAAATTCATAAAAAACTATTATATCACATATTCAACTCTCCCGGGTACTTCCAGGTGGTGGTAGCTAGTTAGATGAGAGAGAAAATGCATAGATACAAGCTTATTTGTCAAGAAGTTGTTATAACTCTCAAAATTTTCATCAATCAAGAGAAAGTGGATGGGAAAATAATATAGAGACTCATACTACATGTCCATGATGGTTTTTGGATAGGTTCCAACCTTCAAGTATGCTAAGTTGGTCATCTAAGTTAGCCAGTCGCAGATAGACCTAATGGTGTGAATAATGAAAAATCTAACCAAAGATGAGAAGATGGATTTGAGGGCCTGAGCATGTTAGATTGATTCAAAAAATTGAATTAATATATTATTTATGACTTATAATTCATTCTCATACATTTAATAATCTTTTTAATTCAAGTATGTGGTGAAATTTTTACTCAAAAAATGGCTAGTTTGGTTCAGATAAGACTGTGAAACATGAGATCAATAAATTAGTCAACAAGACCAATATTCATCATTATACAATATGATTTTTCCATTTTAGGATGCCTTTATGATATATAATAACCATTTTTATGCTTCATGAGTCATGAAAAGTATCTACATAGGTGTTGATGGTCTAATCCTTCATGACTAGTTTTTGAGATGGTTTGACAGTTCTGAGTAAGCATGTTGCAAAGATGATCTTGAGCGTTTATGTCCTGAGTGAAGGTATTAAAAGAATTTGGGGATGATATTAAATTAATTTATTATATTTATACATGTTTCATTTTTCATGAGTAATTTTCTTAATAGTGTTTGAACTTCATTCTTGCAAGACACATTTTTTATTGTACAACCTAATAGGGCAGTTTATCCTAAAGAAGGTTTCACGGTATGAATGAAAGACAGGTATAATAAATCATGGAGGGGGTCATTATATGTATTTTTATAATTGATTTAATTGTTTTAAATTGTTTAATAAGGCCATATGGTCCTAAGAGAATCAATTCTTAGCATTAAGATAATAGACCTAATGAAGTAGGTCTCCCTAAGACCTAAAGGATGAGTAAGACCAATATTGGTCATTAAGTCAGATTATTATATATTATTGAAGATTAAATTAGGGTTTTATATTTATTGTAAATATGATTTTTATGTCTTTATTACATGACATGAAGGTAATTAATCATGAGAGAGATCAGCTAGACTTTTGGTACTCACAAGCTTAATATGACAGTTTACTGCAAAGAGTGTTCTTATAAAGTGGTTGGACCTAAAAAGTTTTGTAAAAATAGGATAATGTTAGATATGTTCTATTTTATTTTATTTTTAAATAATATTTATGTATATATATGTGAAAGGTGTTCCAAGGGATCAAGTTTACATGTTACTAGATAGACCTAATGCAATTAGGTCTCCATGAGTCCTAATAGAGAAATGAGGCCTAATTGAGTTATGACCAACCAATATGGATCAAAATTATGATTTAATCATGTTCATAAGATATCATAAGACCTAATATATGACTTAAATAAGATTTTTAAGATGTATGTTCAACCAGGTGGTGTGTGAACATGACTAGTATATATACAAAGTAGTTTAGGTCTATTTGAGAATGCAAACAATGAGCGAAAAATATGATGCATGGTTTATAATAATAAGGAATTTAAATGAGTTGAAAAACTTCATAAGAGAGTATATAATTATACATGATAATTTTTTAGGTTGTCCACATATGAATATCAGACATACATAACCTAATCAGATTTGATGAGGATTAGACAAATGGTGTGAAAAAGAGGGTACACATATAAGTGAGTAAAATAGAAGATGAATGAATATAAAAATGTTTTGAAACATGTTTTAAATCCTTAGATTAAATAATATAAGCATTAATTAAGTTTTTAGGTTATCTACATTAGTGATCATGGTCTAATCAGAGTTGATGAAGGCTAGACAAGCAAAGAAGTATGTATGCAATCGAAGCAAATAAAATCTTGTTTGGTAGAGCATAAGGAGGTCTTGAAGTGAGTTTTAAATGCTCAGAGGAGATCATTGAAGTTTTTATGAAAATATTTTAATTTATATGAATATTAAAGATACATGACCTAATCATAATTAATGAGGGCTTGTCAAGCAAAGGTGAGTATGCATTAAGATTAAAGAACAAAGAGGGTAAAATAAGTGTGGTCATAATTTATTTATTAAATAATATAAGTTATGATGGCAATCAAAACTTAGAAGTGGATGAGTTGGTGCTAAGTCACTTAGGGATTTATGCTTCCTTGCAAGTGGGTGCTTGACTATTTGGAGTTGGTGCTCTAAGTTGAGTTGGCACTCTAAGTTGAATTGGTGCTCAATAGAATTTTATCTTTTGTTACATATAAATTAGTTCATTTTTATACATTAGTGGGTTTTATTCCCCTTGAGGGTTTCCCACTTATATATGTGTATATGTGTTATGTTCTTGTTTCATGTTCCTGTGATTGGTTTTTAATGCATTGTTAGATCACGATGTTGATCTCATAGCTCATGAATGTTAGAGTATAGTTGTAAAAGTTTTTTAGGTCACTAATTCACCCCCGATCTTAGTGAATTATGCTTACAACATATGTATCCCTAGTATGCACATGACTAATGATAAAATGTGATTCCTTATGAACTAATGTAAAATCCCTAGGCTAATGTAATTTATCTTTGGTAAGTGTGGTATCTATAACACAAAGATAAGTGAATAATTTGCAAGTATTTCTAATAAATTTATCTTTAACAGGTGATAAAATAATATTAGTAAAAATATGTTGCATTTGAAGATCATGAGTTTAATATATTAAGTGTATATGACACTAAAATCTAAAGACATGATCATACATATCCGCTTTGGAAATTGTTAAAGGGATTAAATATTGTTAAATGTGGTAGAGGTCGATTATTAGTGATTAGTTGATCTAATAAATATTATTTTTAGCATTGAAAATAATGTAATGATCCACTATTTAAATCATTTAATCACTATAAGGCATCACCAATTAAATTTTTGAGAAATAACTTAAGTTTAATTAACCACTCTTTATAGTATGCTATAGAAATAAACATGTAATGAAGATACCTTGAGGATATCCATGAAAAATAATTTAATTAGAAATTTGTTTTGATAAAGTAATGTGAGATACATATCAATTACATCTCTAGAATTAGGATTGAAAGATATAACACTTCCCATCCTAACATTATAAGTGTTTAAATTGAGGGAAGTATTACACACTTTTCTTTGTAATTCACATATGAACTAAATCATAGTCACTATCTCTTGTGTAGGAATAGTATAACACTTAATAGGTTCATTAAAAATGTCTAATTGATTATTCAATTCAAAAATGGAGATACTATGATAGATAGGATTAGAAAGTGAACAAACATTAACAATTGCATAAACATCATTTTTTAATGAAAAGCAACCACTTCATTCAGCATTTCCATGAAATCAAGAAGAGTAGGATTTTTTAAAATGAACTATACCATTTTATCAACCATATCCTTAATATTCTTATCATCACATATAACATCAATATTTTCATCAATCAAGGAAATTTTATTTATATCCCAAGAATCTATATTTCATTTATAATCCATGAAGAAATATAATAAAAAGTGCAAACAACAAAATAAACTAAGGCAAGCCTTAACCAATGATATGTTAAATATATTTAATAACATAACAAACCTGAGATGAAAAGATGTAATGAAACCCTAGGTTGAGTGATAACTAGGTTTAGATATTCTGCATATTAGACATAAATGTAAATCCAGATTAAAATGAAATTTAGGGTTATGCTCAATGAAATATATAAAAAAATGGCTTAAATCAAAAAATAAAAAATGAAATCCTATGGGTAACCTTATAATATATAAGAATTCAAAGAATTGAGATTCACTAATTTTTTTTTGGATAAAAGTGGATTAGGGATAAATAACCTAAGCAAAATAATCTAAAACATATGATAAGGGAGATCTAACCTATAAGAATCCAAAATAGTAAATCATATCTACCCTAGTCATGAAAAATAATAAAATAACATCAATGAAACCATCTCACAAGTAATGATATAAAAATATCAAAGTGATCAAATGAATACACCTACATAAAATATTGGGTTTATGAGAATTTAGTATTGGTTTGGAAGTGATGATAAAAATCTGTGCGATGTGGAACCATAATTGTCAATAAATAGATTTAGCACCTATAAAACTTATAAAAAATATGCCTTAGGTAAATGTTGTTTCCTACTATGCCCCTATGTTATTTCCACCAAATATGTTCTATTTCATTGAATATATATTGTGACCTATCTTATATTATGAGTTTTATTGGGCATGTACATTGTCAATGCCATAAAGTCTTATGTAATCACTTTAGTAAATTTATAGTAAAATTTGTTTGATTTGATATTCATTATCCTCTTGACATAATTCACCACAAAACACTTGAAAATGGATAAGGGATGAAGTATTGGATTAGGAAACCTCAAGGGAGTTGTAAATACATATCCAACATGTTATAATTAGACCCCATATAACTATTATGTATTGTGCATTGATATTTTGAGTAATGACCTCAACCTCCTCTTCCTAGGTGGAGATGAAACTAAATGCATGTTCACCTATAATTATTTTAGTAAAATATACAAATGAAATATTTGATGAAAGTCATTAAGTAGTGATAAAATAATGTGGAATGTGCCTAGATTTGAGTATCCTTATGATTAGCAATTGGAAATTCTTTGATGCTTCTCATTGAAATACCACCATAAGATTTGTAAATATAAAATTATCAAGTTTGAATTAAATACTTATTGACATGCAAGCATCACAAAGAAAAGGAAACTAAATAACATACATAGATATAAACATCGCAAGGACCCGAGGAAAGGTAGAATGACCCACAAAAATATAGGGGATGGAATTTTTGGACCATTACATCTAGCCAGGGTACATTCAATGAAACCAAAAAATATGTCTCAGAAGAAGAAAGACTAGTGAATGAAGTTAAAATAGACAAAACATGCCTATAGGAAAAAAATCACCTAAAAAAGGAAAATAGCATTAAAAATACCAAGAGATCACATAGAGAAGAAGGAGAAGGAAAAAAACATATATACAAGCATCATTAAGACCTTAATTTAAATTAATGATCCATATGCACAAAACAATATTAAAAACATTACAAAAAGTCCTTGTATAGAAATTAAGTTTCTATAGAATGAGTGTTGCACATGCTCGACACTAGACCAAAATATTTCCCTTAATTAAATGAATATTTGCCCAAAATTTAATACAAACAACATATTTAAAATTTTTCTAAATGCCCTTAATTATTTTTGATAGAGTTGTGTTTCTCATGATTTGATAAAACTAAATGAAAATGAACATTATGCATCTAATCAAAATGGGGTGGCTTCTATAAATAGTTTTTAGGTTTCAAACAAAAGTGATATGAGATGGTTGTATGCATGTGCAATAAATGTAATGAATTATGGTGACTTATTGAAAAATTGAATCAATTATCATTTCAAATAGCTTCAAACAAAATTTCATGCCAAGTTAGAGCCTAATACTATATGTAAGTTGTGTTTCTTATTACAAGTAATGAAACATTAGGATTATACATTATAATTATGTATATAGACTAAATCTTATGTTAACAACACACCAAAAATTTAGTGAAAAACTTTGTCAAAAATATACTTATCAAGGTGTCTCAATTGTTTTTTTTTTTGTTAAGAGTTTAGCCTTTATAAATATATCTCATTTACCTTTATTTCAACTTTGTTCCTTTTTTGTTTAACCCTAAATTGTAGGTATGGATCCCTTTATGGTATAGGGTCAATAATATAGAAATTATAGGGCACAAGGGTGAATATCATATATACAATAGGCTAATTAAATTCTAAACTCATATATACCATATACTTAATTTATTAAACTGATATAGGCTATCATTGGAAAATACAACTAAGCTATGTATAGAAATGACATATAAAACAAGGTGCTTAGATGGTTCTGATGCTAACACAATGTTGGATCTAGAACAAGTTGAAATTAGGTGGGAAGATAATTTTGGAACAATCATCAGATTTTGGATATGGTACATCTGGCTCTATGGATAGTAATGCCAAACCTAGATGGTTGTGTCGACACTACTATCTGGGTTTGATGCTAGTGTCATATATAGAATATATATTGAAAAAAAATGTGACCACTTGAATGATTTTTGGTTTTGATATACCTTTGCTCTAGTGCATTTAGATCTAGGTCATGGATTGTTTCTCCTCATGAAATGGGAAAACCCTAGTTTTCCACCTTCATAGTGACCTTGGGGTAAAATGGGTTAGTGGGGACATGGTGTTGAGCTGACCCTAATGAACCTATTGTCAAGGGTGATACCTACATAGTCAATACCCTAGAAGAGGGCATCAAACTCTTGTAGTTCTACCCTATGTGTTGGATTGTGTGTGAATCAAGTAATGTGTGTAAAGTAAGTACAACATGACCTAGCTTGTAACTTGGCAAATCAAGATTGTAGGTTGCTCCTTTATTACTTCAGACCTATAGATGTGTTTTACCTATGAATGGTGTGGAAATAAGGAATATTTTCTCAATTAAATGTTTAATAGAGTGATTTTGATAAGTTGTCTTGGTCTCTTTGGTCTTTTTCTAGGTGAGGAATGAATGAAGATTGATATTGTATTTATACCAATCATATCATGAGATGAATCACATTAAAGCACTTAGGCTGACCACTAGAATACATTTCATTTGAAAATCAAATGACTTTAGGGAACTAGACACTTGCATCAGGTCATGACAATAACGTCGATGTTAATGTCTATCCTAGATGTTAATGTCCAGGGAGAAGGAAAGTAGGTACATGTTTAAAACTTAAAAAATGTAAGATAAGTACAATTTAAGCATTATAGGTAAGATAGGATATCATTTTTATTAATATAATACTTTTTAGACTAATAAATAAGCTAAGAGGCATAATATAGAGTAAATGTGAGGTTTTTAGAATCAAAGGCAGTGTAGAACTAAGAGGAACAACCAAGGTCTAAGTTTCCCAAGTGTAAAATATTAAGGAGCTACATACTCACAAAATATCATCTACATTCTTGAATCATGCCAAACATGAACCTAAAATAAACACTCATAATAATGACAACCCAAAACTTGTCACACCCTAAATGAAACAACTCAAGAAAAAGATCAATTAACATTAAGTTATAAAACCCTGAGGAAAACATTGTACTAATAAAATTTAGCCCCTACTATGTAAATGTGATTGTGCTACTTAATACGCTAGAATCAAATGATGATTTTTTATAAAAATGGCTAGGTCAAATTTTGGAAATAACTCATACCAAAAGAGGGATATTTTAATTAGTGAAAGAGCATATAGATATCTCCATAGTTGCATATTGTATCCCACATCATAGGGATAAGAGATGAAATTATGATACACATGGGACTAAAGGTTGATGTGTTGAGGTCAACATTCCCCCATCTATAGAAATGGTGACCCTTGTTTTAAATTTGGATATTTTTTGTTAAGAATTAAACATTTAACTTGAATCAGGAACCAGTATCGAATATATTGTGTTAATCTAGTTTACATGGGTCTATTAGCACATATCATCATTTGACCTTGATATTATTTGCTAACCTCATATCTCTATTTCAAGTTGTAGGAGTAATGGAATCCATCTGGAATGGACAATGTCTGATCTTCATGATTTAATGCTAATTTGAATCTTTACTTTGAATAACCCTTAGTATTTGATTAATTAATTGAATATATGTCTAAATCATGTAAAACCTTAGTATAAAAATGCTTTAGCATAGGTATTTTAAAATAAAATTCAAATTGATGTGGGTCATTTGATTTAAATTTACACAAGAAGAACTTTATTATAAACTTCATTTAAACTTTAGCCCAAGTCCTAGTCATATTTATTAATACAACTCTAACCTTAGTTTAAAGTTTAATAGTAAGTCCTTTATGTCTTAGGGTTCACAGGATCAATTAAATACAAGGGATTTTTTATTATAAAAAAATAATTTAGGCTAATATTTATATCCTAGGTCTTTTATATTTACTTGAGCCCTTACTTCATATATTTTATTATTCATAGGAATATCTTGAATGATAGACTTCCAAGTGGTGAGATCTCAGAGCCTAGTGTAAAGAGATCAATGATCCACAGAGGATCAATAAAGTTTAAAGGAAGATCGATGGTGCATATTGATTTTCACACCAAAGATCTAATGGCATGGGGTAGAGTTATGAAGTCAATAGATCTATGGAGCAACTTGAGACTGCTAAATGATAACATCTTAGGATCCTAGACTATAGATCAATGATCTATGATACCTTCTCAGAGTCAATAAGTTAATATATTGAGATCCCATGGAGTTGCCAAGTAGAATGGAGTGAACCTAGATGTGACAAGTGTCACCATCTCAGTGGGAAGCCTAAAGATCTAATGGAAAGGATAAGTTCAAAAGTCAAAATCCCTGAGAGAAGTGAGGATTTTCCAAGTGGCATGATCCCAAAGCTCAATGTCAAGATCTTATAGAGCATGTTCGCTGAAGTGAATAAGATTCGATGGACATCATCAACTCAAGCAAGGATGATCTAATGACATGAAGTGAGGGTTGAAAATTCAAAGGAGCTCAGATTGAGTGAGAAGCTTCCATGTGGCATGATGGTACTTGAGTGATGAAGATATCTCAGAGAGCCTATAGAGCTACGAATTGGCACACTCATGTTCAATCATAGAGAAAGAAATTGATGGTGCATATTTAATCCAAGTTCAAGAGAGCATGAATTAAGGACACATTTCCAAGGTAAAAGTGGTCACATTTTTTAATTAAATGGATAGCTTGGTATAGGCATTGCCACATTGACATGACAAGTTGGATTCTTGAACCAGTGAAGATCAAAAAATTGAAACAAAGCCATGAAGATCAAGGATAAAAGAAAAAGGCTGAAATTACAGAGTCTCAAAGTTAATTAACACATTATATTTTAAAAAAATACCCTATAAATAATTCAAAGGGAGTACTTCATTTTGTAAAAATAGGAGCAATATGGAACATATATATCTTTCAGGTTAGTCATAGTTAAATAGTGTCATTGGTTATAAGGCATTGGTAAATGGATATTTGTCTTGGATATTAATCTTAGTTCCATTGGAAAATGGATGACCCATATATCTCATAACCTATAAAAGGAGGTATTGTCAATTGTAAAAGGGGGGAGTTTTCATAGCCAAAATTACTTTGTAAACTTGGAGCAAGCAGTAAAGCAATGAATTCTATAAATTTATCCAATACTTGTCTATATATTTGTTATCATGGTTGCTTCCTCAGTTATCTGGTTTGATATTTAGATTTGAATTATTTTTATAGATCCTAGATGTGTATCTTTAAATGTAGAGTTGCTAATTTGTGCTATTGCTAGATTAATTGAAAGTTCTTAGGTTTACTTCACTCTCTTTTCTCTTCTTACATCTGGGCTAATATTATTTTCTTGCAAGGTAAAATTATTAAACTAAATCTTGTTCTTATTTTCATCTTTTCATACTTTCCTTAGATGTTTGCCTAATGTATAGTAGGATTTGAGATTATGCTAATTCATGTTACACATTGGTTAAATGCATATCTAGATGAAATCTAATCTTTGTTATAATATCTTGGTTGAAGATCAAAAACACCTTATTTCTACCTTACCCTCCCTTTTTCTCCTTTTTGACCAATTCACTTTAGTTTAGCCTATCATTATAAATATCCATGTTAGCTTAAGGTTAGGAATTTAGGTTTTTGACATCATTCATTAGACTTAGTTTAGATCACTTTCATATTCATAAATATTTACGACCATGGTTGCTCCCAACAACCATTTATATGATCATTTTGTGAAATAGTCATTTAGCTTGATCGCTACTCCACCACAGATCTCAAGAAGATCACAACCAGCAACTCATGCAATGGATTCTTTGAATCCAAAAATGAAAAATGTTTTTTAAACACTATATGAACCTACTAATAAATTTAGGTGTATCAACAATATGCATGAGTGTTGATTTCCAATATCGAAAACAAACCTTGTTAGAATGCAATTAGGGGGTTGACTAAGGTAGGCCCCTTAAATAACAACCTAATTTTTTACATCTTAGTAGGTGTGAATTTGATCTTAAGTGAAAGATAAATAATTTTGAAAACTACCGCATTAATTCACTTATTGAAGAGAGGTTTCTAGACATCATCTACTAGTAAAATATTATAGAAAGTATCAAAGAACTTGGACATGCAAAACCACTATTGAAATGACTGTCACTTTTGAAGAGGTCAAATATTGGTCCTATCAGTCTCAAAATAATATGATTTTGGTCAATATTTCAGATCATTTCATATTTTCTAAATGCTTTATGCACTATTCCATAGTCTCCTTTGTTTGTACTTTTAGCTTTTATTAGAACTTAGGTGAGTTAAACATTAGGTATGCATCTCTAATTCCCTTGTCAATTAAAAATCATTCCAAGTAGTTTCATTCATCTTCCCCTTATCAATCTAGGCATACCTTATATTTTATATTTTAGTGTATTTAAGTTATATTTTCCTAGGACCCATTTTATTGTCTCTAGTGTCATGTTGTTAGCTCTAGTGTGCCCTCCACCATAAAACAAAATATTCAAGAAACAACATTAATACCATAGCAAATAAATATTCATAGAGTAAAATGAGTTGTCTACATGATGACCTAATTTGATGTGTGTACATGTGGACTTATTTTGACCAAATTTGATCCTATAAGTCAAATTAGTACCCCTATAGGTAAAAACTTGATCTTTAAATGTTTTTAGGGGTCTAATATTATTTCATAAGGTGTATTATAGGTCATTTTATGTCTTATTAGCCTTGGTCATTAGTATTTTTAATCTTTATGTCTTTTTTAATCATTTTTGGGGTCAAAATAGAGCATTAAATGACTTATACAGCCTATTTGGGAAATGTGAAGGTGTAAAAAGGTGATGTCATGCCCCATGTGTCTTAATAAGTCTTAATTAATTGTTAATAATTGAAAAGTTGTAGGTTCTTCAGAAGAAAGAGTAGTTTTATTAGAAAAATGAGTTTGGCATTTGTACAACCCACAAGGGAGTGTGACATGTGGGAGAAGTTTTTGAGATGACTCTTCAACTTCCTTAGACCCATTTCCATTCTTGAAGTACTCTAGAAGTGTCAAATTTAATCTAAAACCATTATGTTCCTTCTTCACTCTTTCATGCACACAAAACTAGTCAGTAGGGAAGGTTTCAGATAAATTTTTCTTAGGGGTGTCTTATACACTTGGTTAAATTCCATTTCATGTTTTTTTTGTAGAATAATGGTGGCTTGTTCTTTATGAATCATTCTTAAGAAGTTGGCCTATCTATTTTACTTACCAATCTGTGCACCTTACAGGTTTTTCTTTGGTTTGGATAAATCCATACAATCCAACTATTAATATTGATTCCATAGGTCCTTTACTACCCTCTCACATGTTTCCAATCCTTTATTTAAATTTTTTAGTTGATTGGATGAGCCAATCATCTTAGGTTTGTAGACTAGTCCCATTTTGTGTAACAAGTAGGTTTTCACCTCTTCCAACATCTTCATGTCATGGTAATGGTGTTAAAGGATGGTGATGGTTTGTATTCATGTTTAAAATGTTTTTTTACTTTAATTATAGTCTCATTCTCCAATAAATTATCCTTGAGTTTATAGTCATAAAGAATCATGCAGTTAGTTTACTCTATGACTGTCATACACAGTAAGCCATGGTGAATTACATGTATGAAGTTGTCTCACATTGAAAGTGAGGTGTAAAAAATTGAATTGAGATTTTTATATCACAATATATCATTTGATACATTTTTAAGAGAAATTATTTGGTCATAAGGTCGTATTCTTGACCACTACCCAAACTCACAGTCTCCTACCATTAACACACACCTTCAAGTGTCTTTATGGAAGCCAATCATATCAAGAGAGAGTATCTGAGATAATCAATTTTTTTGATAGTGATAATAGTACATTTTAAGTATTGAAAAGGTATAAACTATATTTTAAACCATATACTGTGCACATTGTTCTTATTTTATTCACTACATGTACACATGAAAATGGTCACCTATAGGTGATACCACAAAGAGCTAAGGTATATGTATGGAGAGGTTGGAACATGATGAAAATATTCCTTGGAGTCATAGTGTTATAATAGATTATTATATACATAATTTAATATATATATGTTTTAAAATTTAATTTTAAACTACCCTCAAAAGGTGAGATGACATTATTCAGGGATCAAATCCTAAACATGCAAAATAGAGCACCCTGGCATTTTGATGATATCTTAAAACAAGGTTTCCAAATGCTTTGAGGAATATAAGTGATAAAATATTATATTATAAACATAGGATAAGGAATTTTAAATATATGTATGTTATATGACTAAGGGAAGATGGTTTTTAGATGGTCCAAAGTTGCATTTTTATGCATTGAACTCAGGCAGTGATCACTTATAGGTTTCAACCCAAATAGACTATTCACCTAATGTTACAATACCAAACCATGCCTCTATGATTGAATGATTTTATATGGTTTTAAATAATAATTATGACATATGATACCATCAATAATATTTTATATGCATGATTTGAGTCCCATTAGCACCTACAGGGGTCCTTCCACTTGAAAACATTCACCTACAACAGAATGTTGACCCCTACATCATTCATGGAAAGGACTTAGGCATGGAGTATAAATTTTAAATATTGGATGATGATTTAAAATTAATAAAAGTATACCAAGGTAATTTCAAACCCTTTCCAAGATAAATTTACACTTACAGGACCTTTCTCTTCCTAACGTAGTTGACTGTATTTGACTGTGACAACAGTAAGCAAGTTTAAAGATTGTGAGTGTGGGAAGCACATAAAAATGAAATAAATGGGTAAAATAGGTGTAAAATGATTAAAAGTGACTCTATGGATGTTTTTAAACATATTTCTTAAGATAAATCATGTAAATCAACCTATAGGTGTAATGCTTTGGAGAAAAACACAGTCAAATCCTACACATAGTCTTGTAAATTTAGGTTGTGTATAAGGGTACATGGAAGTTTAGAGTAATGAATGGATAAGTAATACATACATTATGAACATATAATATTAAATACTCTCTCATAATATTAAAATCATGCATAATAAGTACTCACAACAAGCATCATATAGTCTACATATGACAAACCCTACACACAGTTTCTTCTCCAAGTTTACCTTAGGTTATAGTGCTTTCGAAAGGTCAAATGGAATGACCAAGGGACAAAAAATTGTATGGAAAGTATTTTTAACTTATATAATCTATTAAAACAACTATTTTTTTAATATAATATAGGAAGTTCCCTATGTTTTATCTCAGATAGAGGGCACTCCCCTTGAGTGTAAATTGGCAAGTTTTGGAGAAAGGGTGATAAATGGATGAACCAGGGGATAAATAAACCTTAATATAAGGTTTATAAATTTGAGTCACATCTAGTAAAATATTATAACCATGATTAAAAGGTAAAAATTCAATAAAATGGTCTAAATCATCAAGTATGTAGTTAGGCTTATAAGGTAGGGTTTTGGCCTAAAGCCCAAATGGTAGACCAATGTCACTTCCAGATTTAGGAGTGGATTATAATGGAATAAGACATGTTTATGAGTTCATAAAAAAGGTTTTTAATCTCTTGGAATTTATATATACCACAAGGAGATCCACTTTTTTCTTATAACCAACATTAGGCCTGTGTGAATGGAAGAAAGGACTCAAGTGAGCAACTTGAGATGCTCACATCTCCCTTGAGGCTATGCATGGAGATTCAAGGACTTTAGGGAAGTTTAAGGAGGTCATAAAATCTAATCTAGTGGTAATATTTGGTAGTTCCAACATCCAATCTTCATGAACAATCCTTAAGAGCAAAAATGACCTAAAACCCTCATAAACCCTTAGTCTAGACCCAATGTGGAAAATGAAAGATATAATGCACCAAAATGGCATAGTTTGCCTAGAAAAATGATTGTATTTTGTATAATAGTGAGTCAATATCCATACCATTAGGATGATTTATATGAAATCCATATAAACAGGGTATAAAACTAATTTTCTTGACTATTTTATGCATTGTGCAAGTCTTAGGAGGTTTCAATAGATGAAATAAACTTTGGGAAGAAGATACAAACTTAATATAACTCCTCATGTCTATTTAATGCTTCATAAAAACTCTTAATTATGCCTACCAAAGATCTCATCTCAACCAGTCAAAATTGGCATAGTGAACATGATGGTAAGAAGTGTGAAAACTTAAAATAGAAACTTTTTTAAGCTGTGCATGATGCCTCTAAGGCCATTTAGGTCTTTAAAAGCTTAATATAATACATTTTATGGATTTTTATGTAAAACTAATTCCATTTTGGAATCCAAGTGTACAAGGTGTGTGAAAGAGAAGTTTGTTTTGATTGTAGATGGTGATAACTCACTTTCAAAGAAATTTAGATGATTAGGACTAAAACCAATGCATTTATAGGAACATATACAACCCTTCTCCCTTAATCCAATCATTATACTTTTCCCTAGTTAGTTTTGGGATGTTTCAACAAGGGTGAATGATGAAGGCAGTTTTCTTATGCAAAATGAGAACTTCTATGCCACATTTCATGAGTCTCGTGACTTGGAGTGACACTTGTGCTTCCTAAATTTACATGATAAATTTCAAATCATCCTCTCATACACATTTAATTCCTCCTCTTAGAATTAAAATAGTATTTATGACCTATGGACTTTTTTCTCTTCTTATCTCTCTTAAGTTCTATATGAACTAGCCATTTTGGCTTTTGTAAAAGATGCTCCACCTGAGTATGGAAAATCCCTACCCATTTACATAACATGGATCAATAAAAAATACTAATTTTTACCTCTTTTATGACTTTTAATAGTGTGTTCACTTGAATGATTGATCTTGATTAGTGATGACTACTCTTTCCTTAGCATTGTTGTCTCATTCTCACACTTATTTTCAGCTTGAAATCTTCTTCTTGTAGGTCATGTGAAGTGTTCTATGAAGTTTTAAGGTTGAGTGAGTTAGTATATTCAAATAGTGTAATTTTATGCCTCTTGTCTAGTTTTCCTAACCTAAACATTCATCACAACCTCATAATGAAATACTGATGTGAGAAGATTCAAATTAGAGAAGTGTATGTTTAGTTAGTCTCTTGGTCTCATGTGTGACATGTATTTGGTTGGTAGTCATAAATAAATTTGGTGTATCACCACATTTATGATAGTTTAATTTTAGTTTTCTCTCCCTTTTCCCTTGCAAACATAGGTTTAGTAGTGATCCAAAATTGGTACATCAAGGGAGCTAGCCCTATTTAGAGATTCACCTCATTTTTAGGCTCACCCATAGCCTAGCGGTGTTTCAATTGTGCCACTTGGATGAGGAGAGCTGAGACATCTCCTGAAAGGGTGAAAATACTTATCAAATTAAAATAAACAAGTGTAACTAGGAGGGCTTGGAGAAGAACTTGCAATCAAACCTATAAGTATTTCTTAAAGTTAATATTTGATATGATAATGATCTAAAATTCAAAAGGATGAGAGAGGTTATTTTATTATAGATTAAAACTCATGTGACCTAAAAAATAAAATAAATTGTGTCTCCTCATAATCTACATAAGCATCATGATCGATGCTAAGGGTCTTAGAATAAGCATCCATGTTCTTATGTTTGGAGTATAAAAAACATGCAATACCTAAAAACATGAAAGAAACATTTTCAAATATATGAATGTCTATATAAATCAATAATAAAATATTTTTTTGAAATCACTGAGTAAAAATAAAAATTAAATTAGGAATAACTACACCTTGTGGTATGCAAAGTACATCACAATCTCCATAGAATTTAAACTGTATCTAGTGAATACCTTCAATATAGAATCCAATAGGATCATTTATGTGGCATATCCAAATATGTGTTGGGGGTGGCTATAATATATTTGTTGACCACCTCCAACTATGGGAGGGTAAGTGTCTGTAATGTATGATTATGTAGCTGAAGGTAGAATAAATGGATCATATGCCCCCTTTTGATGTGTGGAATGTACCTATATATCACACATCTAAAAATAAATGGATTGTGTGTACTATGTGTAAAAAAGGAAATTATAAATGACATCATTGAAAGTGTGTTTATCACACATTTTGTTAAAATCAAATAAAGATATCATCATTAAATCACATTGATAATAAATAACTCAACTCTTATATACCTTGTGTAGAGTAAATATAAGAAAAGTTAGTTATGTGTTGCTCCTATGTGGGTAGGGGGTAAGTAAATAGGATGAAATTAATATGCCTAAATGTATAAGTGGTAAATGCACCATTAATATTAAGATCCAATGTGGATAAGATATAAGCAATGAAGACATAAATAATAGTATGCTCCAATCTGGAAAACATAGAATCAATGAAACATGGGGGTATCATGCACCTAATGAAAAGTATATAATCAATTAAGAATAAAAATAATATGTCCAAATAGATACATGGTATGATCCATGGAAACATAGGCAAAATTCATATAAGAAATAAAAAATAATGTACATGATATAAAATATGACTCCAATCATAGTAACACGGAGTAAACAAAGCAAGAAAGGTAAGCATAATAATTATAACACAATTAGAGTAAAAAATACAAACAATATTACATGTATATTATACAAGTTAAATAATGTCACATAGTGACCAAATCAAGCAATGTCACATATGGAAAAAAATAGAGCAATCAAAGCATACAAAATAGACATTTGGTAGAGTATACAACTGAAGAATACAATGTAGGGAAGATAAAAGAGGCACATAGAGAAACAAGGAAAATAATGAATGGAATGTAGAGAGAAAACAAGAGAGGCACATTGATAATAATCTGAATAATAAATATGTGAAAGACCCTAAAATCAATGTAAATCACTAAAAAGTGAAGCACACAAGGTATATGTTAGATAATGATATATAATCTAGTAGAAATCTCAATATTATTTTCACCAACTAGCCTAAGTTCTTCCTAAATAGCTTGGGGAAACTAATTTTGAGTCACAAAAATAATAAGGACCTTATTATGGTTTACAAGTAAAGTCTAGTTACAAACTTGTTGATTTATCTTTTTTAGGATGGTGGAATGTAACCCTAAGTTGATAAAGAGTTGAGTAATAAATCAGGGAATAAAATAATATAGTATCAATAACCACTTCTTTTTATAATAATTGATTTGTTTGCTTAGCTTATAAATAACAAAGAACTATAAAATATGTACTTAGCTAGAAAATATGACTGAGAAGGACAAGTGGCAAGTTGGGAATAGATGTAAGAGTAGGGCAGAGTGTTGTCTATGGAGAATAAGTGTTAGAACCTTCTTAAAATAATAGCATGACCCTCTTTTCCAATAGTTCATTACACTCTAGACCTCTGATGCAATGTTATTGACCTTGTGCAAATGAATTAGTGAAATTTAGGACAAACCTTCGATCTATTTTGGAAATCTTGTGCCTACATGATCAATACTTTGATCATCATATGTGCTTCATTTTGACTAATTTTATTATGAAAACCTAAGCCTTCATGTTTGCTAGGGTTTTTATGAACATAATTAAAAAGAGTATGGCATTGTAAGATAGGATGGACATGACCTCAGCACCCTATGTGTTGAGTGTTATGTCCATACTAATACTTTGAAAGGGAATCAAGATTTATGTAGTTCTCCCAATCTAAGTGTTGGTAAAAGTGAAAGTGATGTCAGTATGCCCAAGTGTGAATGCCAATTTTAATGCTTTGAGTGTGACTTGAGACTATAAATCTGAGTAAAACTAAGCTCTAGGTTGTTATAGATGGATGTATGAATAAATAGGGGTAAATAGGGATAAATAACCTTAATTTGCATAATTGTTCCTAAGTCTGTTCATGAGAATTATCATCTATTTGTCATCTAAAGGATAAATTAGTGAGAGTGGTATTTATATAGTGTTTTGATGATTTTCAAGACATGAAATGAGTCTAGGTAGACCCTAGGATGCTTCAAGGAGTGGAAAAATATCCATTAGGGGCAAAGGAATTTAAGGATAAATAACACTACCCGCTTTACCAATAACACATTGCATTATAGACCAAAGGGGATGCACTATTTTCCAAGTGGTTGGAATGTGTGAAAAAGGGTCAAGGATGCCTAAGTGATGGCTCAATGAGTTTCTTAAAATATTTAGACATGGGATAGACACACATAAAAGAAGGGAAAATATTAAAAGAGGCCCTAAGATAGGTTTAGGGATAAGATAACAATAAGGAGATCTCAAATGACATTCATTAAATTAAAATGATATTTTATATGAATACATTCCCCCCCCCAACTTTATTTAAAAATTACAACAAAGTGAGTTGACTAGGATAAAGGAAATAAAAATGTACCTAGACTTAGCTATGAGGCAAAGCCCATAAAATTGGGTATGAGTCTAGAATTGTGCTCCATTTCATGTCCTTCAAATGAAACATGTATGAATCAATCCTTAATAAAAATCAAAATCAAAGAAAAAAGTGGGTAAATAAATTTGAGAGAGAGGAAAGGAATGAATACACCTTTCTATGTATGTGAACCAATGCATAAAACCTGGTGCAATCTTCTATGTGTGTAAATGGTGATCAAATGGTGAATATCTTAGACTAAGTTGATAGATTACCTAATACCCATGTGTGGGTGGCTCAAGAATTCAAACTAGCCTTGACTCCATCATTGCCCACCCCTACTTGATGGATCATGATATGTGAATAACTTGGATTAGACTGATGTCTTGTCCAACCCTCCTATGTAGGTGGCTCAAAAACTCAAGTAGGCTATGACTCCATCATTGCCTACCCCTATGTATTAGAAGAAGCTAAAATTTAAATTGTGTGGTGTCATGAATCTATAAAAGGTGGATCTGGGCCACTTGATAATTCTGAGATGTAAAATGATTTAAGGGCCACTCGAGTACTCTAAAATGTAAAATGGCTCTGGGCCACTTTGGAATGCTAACCACTACACATGGAATGAGGCATTGATTAGTGCAAAAATGGTATATATGGTGTTTAAATTATACAATATGTAGAATGACATGGAGTTGTCATTTCTTCTAAGATAATTGGTGCAAACTGAGCATATGGAAATAATGTGTCATGTACATGCCCCCAGTTCTAGTATCTATGCATATGGATTTTGGACTGAGTTATAGTAATATGTGTCTATCATATCTAAAATTGAAATGGGAGTGATCATGTCGTGCATGATACCCCTAATCTAAGCAAACCTATGTAATTATATGTAAAAATTAATTATATACTGATCATATTTAATAACATGTGATTAAGACTGTACAAATTTGAACTATACTTATTGTATTTTTTTTATGATTTCACCATTTTTTTGGAAGCTATTAGATAATAGCATAGTGGGTGGACTATAACACACTGCACTCCTGATAGAGTATTACGTTATTATCCAAAAGCATTGTTTTTGATAAAAATTGAGATTGATCTATGTATTACTATATTTCACTATATTTTCCTAATTTTGGGCTTTGTAATCTATGTTTGTATGCTAAAAACTATGTTTTGAGTGCACTAGGATGGCCTGATCTCTATGACAAACCCTTGTGAATGCCCCCTCTTTGGAGGGGAGTTGTTGAAACTATACAATCATTGTCCTAATAATAAAAGATATGCATCATGTGTCTTATATTGAAAATATATGATATCTATGTGATAAACCAATATAATTTGTATACATGACATCAAAATGTAAAAGAGACTGAGCATAAGTTGGCAATGTATGATGTATATCTAGCATTTACAAGGTTGTCAAGATAGATATAATAATGTAAGCATGTATATGAATAAAAAATCTGAATATGATTTGAGTAAACTACTTGGGAGGATGGGGCATGATGTCCATAAGGGAACCCAAGAAGGAAGGGGAGATGCATGAGGTCCCTCATGGCATCACAAACTAGATGTGAAAGTATCAAGTAAGAGATGAGTGTCATGGACATGATGCATACATGAATTCATATATACAAACACATGAGGCATTCAAAGTAGGCCAATATACCATAATACAAGGGACATGGGCACATGCCACTAATTATAAGAAAAGGAACACATACAAGGACATGTTCAAATGTTTTCATACACAAAATAGCATGTAATTTTGGCTTAGATCCATATGGAACGACATGTCCAAATGTCTACATACATAATAAAGAAGCACACACAAGGACATGGGCACATGTCCAAAGAATACACATAATGAAATAAATTGGATTAGAGCCATATAATAATAGCATTTTCAAATTCCCTCAATTAAATGTAGAATCAATGAAACACAATCAAATCTTAAACTAGTAAAGCTAGAAATGAAAGTATGCATAATCATGTGGTACAAATGTGCATAAGAGCAAATATGTACATAAGTTGAGTCTATAGTATTAGTAGTCAAAAATAATAATATTGTAGTTTAGGATGATCAATATATAGATATAATCAATGTTAAATCTATGATATGGAGTATATAAAGGTATAACCTGGTAAATTGGAAGATATGTGTATGATGTCCCAAATGGGCTAATATATCAATGTTAAATCAAAGTTCATGTGTGTGTCTCTAATGGGTGGATAGTAGCAAATCTGTATCTATGTGGAAAACCTAAAACATAGTGTAATCTATGAACACTCAAAGGGAATAAGTGAAACATGTATGTATGATAAAACCAACTACATTAACATATATGGCATATGTAGTACCTAGAAAATAGAAGGAATGTAAACATGAAAATGCATACAATCTAAAATTTGTATTTTCTAAGAAATATTTGAATGTTTTTCTATTTTTAAACATATTATATTTTTTTATGTAAAATATGTACAAGAAACATGAAAATGAAACTATGTACAAGGAGAAAGATAAAGGAAATTGTGTACAAGGAGAGTGTTATGGATAAGAATCTATGTGTTGGTAAGTAATGGTGATAGAAGCCCAACATTTCATCGATGGGATGCCTCTATATAACATTGGTGGAATATTAACTTTCTAAATATTTTGTATCATAATATTTTGTGTTGTTCCAATCATCTTATTCTTATTGATTATCATTGTCTAATTTATTGGTTGTGATCTTGCCATCTGAAATTGCATCCATTGTAGGTATAGCTTGATTTTGTATCTTATTGGGAATAAATTGTATCCTTTCTAGAAACTATAATCATTTATCTCTCATTTGAAAAGGATATGAAACCTTTCTTTTTTTCAAATTTTGATCCTATTATTTTTAACCATGAACTTCCAAGGACAACATTATAAGCACCTGATTGTGAAATAACTCAGAAGGGGAGATAACATTCCTTTGAAGCAAATGAAACTTTTAATTGAATTGAAACCAAGCATGAGAGAGAATAATTTGTTATATATATATATATATATATATATATATATATATATATATATATATATATATATATATATATATATATATATATATATATATATATATATATATATATATATATATATATGTTTAGATTACTTTCCAAGAGAGATAATAAATGATAGTGAACAAAAATTTATTGGTTAATAATCTATGATCTTAGCATCTATGCATTACTTTCCATCTATATAAGTTGTGATAGTGAAAGGATTATGATATGAGATAGGGATTGTAGTTTTCCCCTTTACATTGACTTTTGAAGATGCATATTTTATAGGTATTCCTTGATTGCAAGACTTTTTCATTAGAAACCCTTTTTTGATAATGGCTTTTTGCTTAGCTTGATTATGAATGTGCAAGTTAAGTTCATTTTTTCATAACATTACTAATGTATTTGGATATTTTGCCTTGATAAACTGTCTCTAAGAATGATTTTCCTTAGTATGTTCCATAAATTCCAAACCTTTTTGACCAACATTATCAACTACTAGAATACAGATTTTCCCAACCCTTAACCTTGATAATCAAACTATTGTAGATATTTTTGACCAAACCCATACTACTTTGAAAGTGGGACCTCATTTTGGAGAGGTATATTTGTATCCTTCACTTGATTTAGATGTACATGTTGTATTATTTCTTTCTCTAATTTTAATGTGACCCTTTTATTGTTTTGATTTATGATTTGGTAACCACTTTTGTATTATTTCTAAATTTGTCCCCTTTTTAATATGTTCATATATCATTGTGGATTAATTAACTACTTTATCTTGTATAGGGTCATTATAAATTATCTTTTGTATATTATTTTTCAATTCGAAACATGAATCAATGTGATTCCCATGCATTCTATGATATGTACAATATTATTTGGATCTGCTCACTAAATGTAGAGGAGATAGGTTGATCAACTTAGTTTTAATCATTTACCTTAAAATCTCACTTGAAATTTTATTTTATATTTGAGTAATTTTCAAATCACTATTTGTAGATGTACTTTGTTTTGATTTCTTGTTTTTATATGTAACATCTCTTGCCACCAATTGATTAGGTGAAGATGCATATACATTATTGGCACTATTGTGCCCAAAAGGATTTTATCTTGCAATATGATTTTCCAATATTGTAATATTTTCATGTAATAGCTAATTCTAATTTTTAAATTCTAAAATTAACTTATAATTATAATTTTATCCCTCAGAGTCTCACAAGTGCAAACCATAGTTACTTCTGATTGAACATACAAACACACATCATGAATGGGAGATATGGGAAGGGAAGGTTTTGAAGGATGGATAGGCTGAGTATAGACATTTGGAATAGTATTATAGGTTTCATCACCTCTTATATGAGTAATATCATAGACTTGGTTAGAGGGAAAGAAGCTATCACCCTCTTGGAGATGAGGAGGATGAAAAAAATATTCTTTATCCATGAAATTTGGCAATACAACTTGAAATAGGGATGCTAAGCTATAACATATTAGGTCTAAAAACCTTAACAAAACTACTAGAAATATGAAACAAAAGAATAAAAACCCAAATGGCATCTATGTCTAGGGTTTTTTCATTATTTGAAGTAATTCAAGTTCACCAAATGATTTATCTTTTTTAATATTATGGAATGTAACTCTAAGTTAACAAAGAGATGAGTAATAAAATAGGGAATAAAATACTACAATATTAAAAACCACTAATTTGTATAATAATTGATTTATTTGTTTAGCTTATAAATAATAAAGAATTAAAAAATGTCTACTTAGATGGAAAATATGATCGAGACAGACAAGTGATAGGCTAGGAATTAGTGTAGGAGTAGGGCAAAGTTTCATCTATGGAGAAGAGGTGTTAGAACCCTCTTTGGACAATAACATGACATTTTTTACCAATAATGCACTACACTATAGACCTCTTATGTAGTGTTATTAACCTTGTGTAGCTGAAGTAGTGAAATTTGAGGTAGACCTTCACTCTATTCTAGGAAGCCTGTGCTTGTGTGATCGAGACCTAGATCATCGTATGTGCTTTATTTTGAATGATTTCACTATGAAACCCAAATCCTCCATGTTTTCTATGGTTTTGATGAGCACAAGTAGAAAGAGTGTGGAGTTAGTAAGATAGGATGGACATGACCTCAACACCACATGTGTTGAGCATTGACTACATACCAATACCTCAAAAGGGGATCAATCCCAATGTATTTCTCTCAATCTAAGTGCTGGTACAAGTGATAGTGATGTTAGTATGCCTAAGTGTAAATGCCAATTTGAATGCTTTGATTGTGACTTGAGACTATAAATTTAATTAAAAATTAGTTATGGGATTTCGTAGATAAGTGTATGTAGAAATAAGGGTAAATATGGATCAATAACCTTAATTTACATAATTATTTCTGAGCTTATTCATAAGAATTGTCATATATTTTTCATCTAGTGGATAAATGAGTGAGAGTGGTATTTATATAGTGTTCTGGTGCTTGTCAAGACATGAAATGAGTCTAGTATGACCCTAGGATGTTTTGGGGAGTGGAAAAATATATGTTAAGGGTGAAGGAAGCAAAGTTTAACAACATTTCCTACTTTGCCAATAATGCATTGTGCTATCGACCAAAGGGGCCATGGTATTGTCTATGTGGCTAAGACTTGTGTAAAAGGGTTAGGGATGCATAGGTGATGGCTTAATGAGACTCTTGGTATATTTGGGCATGGGCTAGATGTACATAAAAGTGGTAAAAGGATCAAAAGAGGCCCTAAAATAGGTCTAGGGATAAGCTAAGGATAAGGTGGTCTCAAGTGATATTCATTGCATTAAAATGACATTTAATATGACTACACTTGCATTTTAAAATTAAACCTAAGTTTTTTTTTCCAAGTTTCATTTTTTTCTCCTAACGCTCCTATCTTTCAGTTGAATTAATTAGAATAAGTAGTTAAAAGATTAAATGGGTCTCAATTTTTATGTATATTAGATTTAGTCTTAGGTTTATCTTCATTTTTTAAGGTTTAGTGGAACTTTAAATTTTAAATTTTGATTAAGTCCTTATTAACCTTTTCATGTCCCCAACCCCTTATACTTAGCTCATCTCATATAGTGTTTTCATTTTCCTTAGTGAAATTAAAATAAGTTATGTCATATCCTTCCTCCTCATTTTCCACAAATAGCCTTATGACACTATAACAAAGTAATTAAATTTTAGACAAATGGAGGATGCTGAACACATGTCTTCATTTCATTCACCTAAAACACGAGGTAGTCATCTAGTTTCAAATTTGTTGTTACATTTCATTTTTCGGAAATTGTGCATGTGTAACATGTATTTGATGGAATATTAAATAGTGCAACCTTTTCTTTTCATTTTCTCCTAGTGATTTATGACATGTCATTTATTAGTTTTGATTGATTTTTTCCTTGAGCAAAATCAAAGGTGACTAAAGAAGAGAAACCATGATATAATTATTTAAAATTACAAATGTGGACTAAAATAAATGAATATTTAAGGAAAATTTATATTTTTCATTTTAAATTATTATTGTAATCTATAAAATGAAAAACACTAATACACAAGCGGGAGTCAAGAAAGAAGCCTCTGAATTATTGTGTTAAACCTTTGGTTTGACTGTGGAAATGGGAAAAAATACTTTAGTCTCCAAAAGAGAATTAAGAGATGTCATTTTCATTCTAAATTTGTGTAGCAAAGGTAATTATAATGACTTATATTATTTATTTAAAATTTGTAAAAACATTGGAGACCCTGATGAAGAACAAGAGAAAACATGGAGAATTAAGAGCACATATTTACACGAGACATCAACTAAGCCAAAAGTATTTCCATATAGGTAAATGATTATAGATATATGCCTTGTTTTGATATTAATGATGGAAAAAAAAATCCCCAAGTATGAGATTTGTTACATATGTCACAGGGTTTTCCATTCAGCAAATGTTAAGGTTTACAAAGTCTATGTTAATTTATTCAAAAGAGTGGATTTATAATTGACAAGCAAAGTAAAAAAATATATTTTTTAAAGAAGTGGAGCAATAATCCTAATAATTTGAGGAGCAAACACAACATGTCCTACTCTATGAGGCTCTTAAATGTACCCATTATTGAGGCAATGGTTTTGATAAATATATTATTTGGAAGAGCTTGTAAAGACCATGTTGATATTGTTTAGGTACCCATACTTCATAGCCTATTTAAGGAAACCATAATAACTAGGGTGAGTTGAGTTATGTATATCTTATTAAATCATTTAGATAATGTAATCAAGGATATAATTTCCATATGGCTTCATATTTAGTTGATTGTTTTTGTTGTATATTAAATTTTAGTGTAAACATGTTCAGTCCTTAATCTCCTTTAGAAAAAAATCCTAGTCATTTTAATTTTAGTATTATTTATAATCATTTAAATTTTCCCAATTATACCAATTTTTTCACTAAGATTGTCCCCATCATTTATGAAACCATCCATGATTTCATTATCCCTATAAATTTTGCAATCATGAGAGAGACTATCTTTAGATATGGGAACTGGTCTTACTTTCAAGAAAACACAATGCTAAAGATAAAATGATCTTACCAACCTCCCCATGCCATACCCTTGTTTGGGTTAGATCATCCCATTTTCATGTATATCTCTAATCAGATGTCTACAAGATTTTATTTGTTTTTAAAGTAAAATAATCAAGTGATGATCCTTAGATTGCTTACATCCTTGGGAGAATTTTTGTTTCAATATTTTATCATGTGAAGAATTAGAGGAGAGGAGTTGACCATGCATAATTTCAAAGAAGTATAACATTTTCCATTGGATCCTCTTAAGAAAGTTTAATTTATTTGAACTCAATTTTGCATAAGGTTAATATCAGGTATAAAAACTAATCTCACCACGAGCATCATGTTTATATAGATGTGGTTGACATTCAGGAAGCCATAATTAAATTGGCTAAGGTTGTAAAAGTGGGACATTTAAGGGAAGTAATGGAAATGGAAAAGGTACATTGAAAGAACTTTATGACACTCAGACATTTAAAATTTTTGATAAGGAAAAAATTTAAAAGTTTGGATCTTGTTCAAAAGTTAGTAGTGTGCCCTACATTTCCCCTTCAATCCCCCAAGTGGTTACACCTATTGTAAATACCAAAAAAATCTATGTCCTTGATATTTCCAATGTAAACAATATGTTGACTAAATTATAGTGTCAAACGGTTTGCCTAAAGAATTAATTGATGGTGTTGATGATGTTTCTCCCTTTGTTTCATTTATTTTTACTCATGTTAATTCAAGACCAATTTATACAACCCTTGTCCCTATTTATGATTCAATTTCATGAATTCCACCTCATTCATTTGATACAACTCTTAATTTTATTCCTAGTTCATTTAAATTACTCCTAAATTTTGACCTAATTGGTCATTATTTTTTAGGGTATGGTTAGAAGTTCAGATGATCTTCAAGCCCAATCTAATGTTGTGGATGGTCTTCACAAACCTTATCACCTAGATTGTAGATAGAGATTTGAATTTTTTTGTATGAAATAATAGAATATAAATATGTTTGTCACTGAATAACCCAATTTGGAGCTCAAGTATGAAGATAAGAAGATAAATTCAATTATAAGAAGTAAGAGGAAGAGAGTAGGAGAAGAGATAGTGACTACTCAAACCCAAGGTTTTGCAAACTTTGCCAAAATAAATAAACTCACTACTATCTTCATGCTCAAAACCTGCAATGACATAATTGTTAATCAACTCACAAAAGACTATGAATAATGTAAGAGGAAATTTGTAGAATTGAAGAAGAACTAAATAAAGTTAAGGGTAGCTCAAAAGATTTAACTACTATAAAAAATAATTATCTAGAAAGTATTTTCTAACACAGAGTCTACCCTAATTGAGTTATTTTCTATTTTCTTAAGTTTTAAAGAATATTTTTCTCAAGTAAAATCAATGCAAACTAAATTGAAAGGAAATGGAAATAAAGTTTTGGAACTAAGAAAAATGATTGAAATCATTGATAAAGACTAGAAAAAATGTAATTCAATAGATTTCATAAAATTTGAATAAAAATGGTTCTCAATTTTTTAAATCATTATTTAGGATTGAATAAAATCAAGGTAAACTTTGAGGAAATTATAGATTTACTCTCAAGTATTTTCTTGATAAAACCCATGACTTACTTTCTCTATTTCTTATTCCTAATTTTTAGGATAAATAAGGAAAGTGGGTATCCCAGGTTACATTCAAGGAATTAGTGGAAAAATTATTAAATATAATCAAACCTGAAGTTACCATCTCACATAAAATCCAAGATTATCATATAGAGGGTTATGTCATTTCTCCAAATCAAAAAGTATAATGTGTGTGTGTGTGCTAATAGGAGATGTTACATACATACAATTTTAGTGATTAAAACAGGCCTTCTAAAAGCAAAAAAAGGACTTGAAAAATGTTGGTTAGTGGACATGGCTTACATTGAGGAATATTCTCAAAATTGTGGTGTTTAGTAATTTAAAGTTTAATTGTAGAGGAATCCTAAAATTTCAATAGCTAAAATTACCAATTAGCATTCAAGACTGAAGATGTGTTAGGACTAAAACACTTTAGTTATTTAAAGCCATGATTTTTTTTAGATGATCTAATAGTTTTTTTGTTTCATTAATTTTTCATGTTTATAGATTTTCCATTTACAAGATCTATTCGTCATTTCATTTATTTTATGCTATTCTAAAAACAATGTTTAAAGAAGAATAGGTAGAGAAGAACTAGCTATTGCTTAAAATGGTATTTATGATTTTAAGTTTGGCACATCTTTTTGTTGATAAAGTTTATTTTGATATATATCTCATTAATTTATGTAAAATTTGAGTTATGTTATTTTTGGTTTTAAATGAATGAGTCGATAATCGATAAGTGAATTCCATTCTATTAACTAATTATCAGTTGAATCTGTTGAATCTATGTTACTTGATTGGTAATTTTTAAAGATTTCTGAAAATTTATGAATATTGTAAATTTATTTTTGCTCATACTATTTAAATTACAATGTTTACAATTTAAGGTAGCATTTAATTTTTTAAACTTGAGCCTTTACTATGGTTATATGAATTTGGTTTATTTTTTCAAAGAGTTTAAATTTTTGAAGTAGAAGTTTGATTTATAGGAATCGATTATTTTCATTTTAAAATTGTAATATTAAATCATTGACTTATAGTAAACATAAAAGGATTGAAATTTTCAATATAAGATGACGAAGAATGCTTTTTATTAATTCTTAAATAACCATGATGAGTTGTAAATATTAGATTTAACTCCCAACTATAAAATAAAATAGTTATTTACTTTATATTTTTGTCTCTCTTTCAAGGTTAAGGTGACCCATATGTTGGTATTTTCCTATAGAGGGCCTAAAAAAGAAGGTTTTTCCACCAAACCCCAACTAACCTACATATTTTTCAAAAGACTAACCAACGGGTTTAGATTGGCACTAAAAAGAGTGCAAAGGCCATCCACATTGTATACTCCACTTAGGTTAACTAGGTCAAGGTTAATCGAAGAGAAACTATTTTCACCTTTATAATGTCATATAAAAACAAAAACACACAAAGATATCCCTAGAATATCTAAATCCATATGACCTCACCCTAACTTAATTGTAACAAACATTCAACAAGCACATCAACACCTCACTAATATAATGGATTCTTTATTAAAATGCACCATCCTAAATATTTTGGGAGTTACATATGGCCTAACTCATAACTCCAAGAAATATCTTCTTACGTTCTTAAATTATGGAACAAGGACTATAGAAGAACAGGTAGTTTTTTTTAATGTCTCTTTAATACTTCTACATGCTATATATGAGGATTTTGCTTGCAATATTTTTATTTTCACTCTTGAAGGACCTAATTATGATTGGTTTTTAAATTTGACACTAGGATCTATCACTAATTGGCCATAATTTAAATAAGCCTTCATAAAACAATTTGGAGAAGTAGTAGACCCTAGTGTGACATTTACACAATTTTCCATGATTAATAAGGAAATAAATGAAACCATGAGATACTTAAACAAATGGTTTCAATGAATGTATAATTAAATACCTAATAATCATATACCTACCCCATATTATGGATTTCCATATGTACTTGGATGTTTTAGATCCAATCACTTCAATCTTGTAAAAAGATATGTTATAATTACTCTAGTCCAAACTTATGTAGAAGTAATTTTAGTATAGAGACAACTAATTACCCAAGGATTGAGTCAACCAATTGTCAAAAATAGAGGGATAATATAAAAAATAAAATTAATAACTTTTTTTATAACTATGCCTAATCGAATTGAAACATGAGAATTAGCTTTAGTTCCAACAACATAATCTACACAAGTTATGACTCTAACATCTAGTATCCATTCAATGGAAAGATATCACTAAAATGATGAAAATTTTGAAAAATGATTTCATTATCCTTCAAATAAAGCTCAATTTTTATATACAGAGTGAACAAGAATCAATTATTTCTTTCAAATAAACAACAATCGTAGTTGGAAAAAAAATAACCAAAATTAACCGAGAAATAGTTCTAGGGCTAAGTATTCAAATACACCCCTTTCCATAAATTATATAGAAATTGAATTTACTCATTGGTGTTGAGTCCATTTCAATACTAATCTTGGATAATTAGATTATAAAAAAAATTGTAACACTTTTG
The DNA here is from genome assembly GCA_037957365.1 of Torreya grandis. Lineage (NCBI taxonomy): Eukaryota > Viridiplantae > Streptophyta > Pinopsida > Cupressales > Taxaceae > Torreya > Torreya grandis. The sequence continues at coordinate 1,624,287 of JARHVA010001744.1, read as the reverse complement.
AGATTCTCATGAAAGAGATGGAAAATTATGAGGTCATACTAGTAGAGCAAGATAGCCCTCGGGCTAGTAGTTGTCAAGTTTTTCCCTCACTCTAAGGGTTAAAACTTATGATTTTCCTTTTGAAGATGACAATGAACCCAAAAATAATGTAGATGAAGTGTATTCCTTTGAACACTTTCAAAAAAAAATTTAAGATTTGAGGAGTAAAACCAAAGCACTTAACATGACATCCACTCCACCTAATAATAAAGATATTCCTCCAAAACCCAAATCTAATAACAATCCACTTCCTTTGAAATAAATAAATAATTAAAACCAACCCATGCAAACACAAAGTAATTCTTTTAACTCTTCTGGATATAATATAGTAGAATACATGAAAGATACAAAGGCTAACATAAAACTACATGAAAGTCTAAGGTAACCCACACTAATGTGGTCATATAAATGAAATATAGAGACTCCCCCATTCCTACTCATAGTTATATATTTTTGGAAAAACATAAAAAAATACTTGATAGATGAGAGAACATATCCTAATGTCATGTGACATACTATTTGTCAAAATTTAGAACTAAAAACTACAAGATCCACTACATTAGTAGGAAAATTAGAAAATAAAATGTGGCCACAATGGGAAAACTAAAAAAAATCTGCATGCAACCAGTTTCAAATCTATGAATTTAGAAATAGATGTGCATTCAAGTAGTTTAAGTCTCCCAAGTCTTTGGTTTATTATTGGGTAGAGATTGATCTTGAGCTTTAAATAGGCATGTAGCCATGGATTTTTCCCACATGTGCTTACCATGAAAAGGTGTTGAGAATCATATTTGGATTGAATGAGAGTTACAGATGAAACATGTAATTATTGAATATAACCTAAAGAATGAAAATTTTGAAGTAATAGCTAGAGACATTGGTGTGTTCACCGTAAACACTAAATAATTTTCCATTGAAATCTTTGACCATGGCTTAAGTAGTGAATTTTGGAATTTATACATTGATGGAACCCAATATAAAAAAGGATCAAGTATCAGGGAAAGTCTGATTGATCTCATGGCTTGAGATAACTTGGCTACTTAAAGATTATAATTCATATGCACTAATAATATAACATATTATGAAGCCTTGATCTTTGGTTTGAAATTTTTTGGAAGTCATGATGTCAAGATGGTAAAGTGTATAGTGATTATGTATTAATTGTTAAACAAATTAGAAGCATTTTTAAATGTAATTCCAATTTTCTTAACTATTAAAAACATAGAACCTAGGATCTCGTTGAGTTCTTTTTACCTTTTAACATCCTTGCTATCATAAGATAAAATAATGAAAAAGTTGTTGCTCTAGTTAAATTTGTAGAAAACTTATCACCCTTATCTAGGACAACATTAAAAAAAATTAAATAAAAATAGTCACCGCACCTTCACCACTAGACAAAGTAGAAAAAAATTAAGTTTTTAGTGATGATGAATAATTAATCCAATTTCTCTCTAATTCATACTTATTTAAATATCAAATTTTAAATGAAAAGGAACACATTAACCTAATGCATGATGAAGGATATGGAACACTAAACCAACAAGATCCCCAAGGTAATGAGATGACTAGAGAAAATGTTTGACACCAATATTATAAATCTTGAAAATAATCATTTTTTTTATAAAGTCTACTTTCAAATAAATTTAAGCACCCCAAAAGAATGATAGATGGTAAATGTAGGAAAAACTTATTTTGATGAAGAAAATATAGAATTAACAAAGTTATTAATAGAATTTATAGAAGTCTTAGATTAGTTATACGAATATTTAAGAGTACTCAATACATGAATTATGGCCCATATTATCCCACTCAATCCAAATATGAGACCCTTTAGACAAATACAATGATTAGTTAACCTAATTTTAGAACCCCTCATATACAATGAAATTGATAAGCTCCCTTTAACTAAGATCATTTTTTCCATCATAAAGTATAAATGGATGGATAAATTAGTTCCTCTAAGAAATAAAAATTAAGAAATCAAGTTGTGTCAGTTTTATAAACTTAAACAAATCATCTGAAAATAACAATTATCCCTACCCTCTCTAGATGAAATTCTACAAATACTAAATGCATCTGAAATGATGTCATTTTTAGATGAATTTTGTGGATGCATCCAAGTGTTAGTATATAAAATGGAGAAGTTAAAAACCACATTAAATTATTAATTTGGATAATTTGCATACAAAATAATGCCTTTTGGTCTTAATGCAAGTTCAACTTTTTATAGGAACCAACTAAAACCACCCTAAACTTTTTCTTCTAAAAAGAGTAAAACATGAAATTATTTTGGGTTTCTTTCTTTATAAGATTGAACCTTATTTTAGTCACACATTTTATTTAATTTTTTTATAAATCTCTTTTTTAAATATTGATAAATAATTTTAAAATTTATATAGCATAACGTATCCCAAAGACTTATTTTTGAAAAAAATTTGACCTGAGTAGGTTATTTTACGAATTCAACTCATAGAGTCCTACTTGACAAACATGGTTTAGTATTAAAATATACTTTAACCCATTATTAATAAGTCTTACCTTGTCAAAACTAATTAATTTAAGTGGTGAAATCCCAATCCTAGGCTTATAGTCTATATACTCTATTTTGAATGGATAGAATTTTTTAGCACTTGTCCTTAGGGTGTTCAAAGGTGAAACATTATATCAAGGTAATAAATATATCTTTAAATAAATTCATGGCATATAAATTGTTATAATATATCTATAAACACCTTATTTCCTTATAATTCATATTATCACTTATATTCATTAATTAACGAGATAGAATTCAAGAAATTAATAAGCAAAATAACGTATGAAGGCATTGCATTCATATTGATTATTTAAACATAATCATAACTACTTTCTAAGAGATTGAGATCATAAATACCTTTTAAAATTGAGTTATTCCTCAAGTATTTGAATTTAATAATACTCTAGTGTGAAAACCCAAAGTTTATATAGAATTTATACTTTCCAAATCAAACATATTATGATTTGTTTTATCAAAAATTAGTCAAAAGGTGAGTGTTTTATTCAAATTTATGGACCATGTACTTAATTTTTTTCTAGAGAAAAAATTATTGCAATTCATTAATAAATGAGATTATATTTTGTAAATGTTGATAATAAGCATTCTAGAAAAAGTTCCAAGTAAAGTAAGTTCAACAACAAAAGCTCAAATGAGCCTAGACAAAACAATGTAGTTTAAAAATAACCACACTGTAAAAAAAAACCACAACAAATATAAGTGTTCAAAAGAATAGGAAAGAACATAGAATAACCCACCAAAGCAAGCAGATAAGGTTAAAATAAAGGTGTATGTTCATAATCACCCATGTAACCATCATGAAGTTCTGATATTAACCATCATCCAAGAATTAACTGAATATCACCTTTAGATAATTCATCAACAATCTTGTTTCTCTCTGTAGATATGTTGGAAAGAGACATTTGTGAAAAGATATTTTAAGGAGGTAATCTCTTCTAAGATAGTCTGGAGTCATATATTATCCATCTAAAACACACCATTCACATAATTTATCATAAATTGGGAGTCATCAAACACCTATAGATGAGTAACACCCCTCTCAATAGCAATCATCAAAGAAAATTTTAATGCCATAAGTTTTGTATAGTTGTTTGTGCCACTCCCCAATCTTGCCCTAAATTTAAACAAGTGTTCATCTTTACGGAATAAAATACCTCCAACCTCACATTTCCAAGGATCTCCTTATGCCACACCATCAAAATAAAGCCAAACCCTTATTTTATTGATAACCTCCTCAAGAATTTGTCTAGTATCTTTGACTCTCCTTAGTTGAATAAAATTTTTAATGATGTTAAAACTTTGATAAGCCAACTGATAAGGTAATATGACCTTATTAAAAATGTAGGCATTTTTGGATAGCCAAACTCCCCAGAGAACAAGGATAGGTAAAGCTTTGAACTCTTTATAATCATGATTCCCCATCCAGCTAAAGAGAGCTCCATCTATATTATCACCATTCCATATAATTCACTTTCTAGTAAACACCCCAATCTCCCTCCAGACTTGACCAATATAATCACATGTGAGAAATAAGTGATTAACATTTTCTTCACAAACCTTACATAAAGGGCATCTATTCAGGCCATTTCATCCCCTCTTTTATAAACTATCCTAGGTTACAATCTTATTATTGAGAACTAACCACAATAAAATATGCCCTTTTAGAGGGCACCTCAAATTCCATAATATTCTCCACCACCAAATCTGTACATTCACTTGGTCAACATTACAAATATATTTATACCCCAACTTTGGTGTGTATATGCCACTAATTTGAATTTTTGACTAAATTAGTTCATCAGGAGCATTTTTTTATCTAACAGGACAGATTTTTAAGTTTCTAATATAGTCAACCCATACCTCTTTCTCAACATCTTTCAAACCCAATAGCTTGACTAATTTCCATTCTTGAATCCATATAGTTGTGAGATTTGGATCAACTACTTGAGAAAGGTAGAAAATGCCCTACCCTCTAATATGTTCAATAAGTAAACTAGGGAGTCTAAAAGCCTCATCACATCCAACCCAGGGGTCTTCCCCCACTTTGATTTTTCCTTTGTCACCCACTTTCCATACTAACCACCTACCAATAATTTGAAAAATAGAGACCATAGCCTTCCAAATAATACAGCCATTCCCGTGAGATTTTTTTGGATTATGAATCCATTCAATCAAAGTAGAAGTTTTGATATATTTTTGTAAGATAACCTCACACCATAGCCTCTTCCAATAATGAGTCTCTAGACATTTTTTGTTACCAAAGCACTAGTAACCATGTGTGGATTTTTAATACCCTAGCCCCCATCTTCCTTAGGTGTAGCAATCCTTTCCCATTTCATAAGGGGTATGCCCTTCTTGTCCTTACTACCTGGCCATAAGAACCTAAAACTAATTTGTCTGAGCTTTTCCAAAATCCCTTTAGGAATAAAGGCCAGAGACATCTAGTACACTGGTATAGATTCCAAAATAGTTTTGACCAAAGGGAGTCTTCCACCACTATAGATCCACCTAAAGTACCATGTAGATAAATGTTTCTCAAATTTGGCAATAAGACAACACCAATCCTTCTAACCATAATCATTTGGTTTAATAAAACACCCAAGATACTTAAGACCACTTTGTAAATCCACCTACTAAAAGGAAAAAAGTTAGGATAGAAACCCCTTGTCCATCTGTCTAATACCACAATAAGATACTATAAATTTATTAGTGTTAATCTTCATTATAGTAGCCAATAAATATAGATCTTGAATTTCCTTTAACTTGCATGTATCCCTTATTGATCCATCACAAAGTAAGAAAATATCATCAACAAATAATAAGTGAGTCAAAAATAAAAAGTTTCCCATCCTAATGCCCTTGAAACCACCAATATTTTTAACTTCAATAATAACCCTACTCAAACCTTCAGCTACAAAAAGAAAGAGTAGAGGAGATAAAGGATAACCTTGCCTCATTCCTTTACTAGGTCTGAAGAAATTGGTAGTAGCCCCATTGATCAATATGGATAAAGAAATAGGTGTTAATCAATTAATCACCTAGTTGACAAATTGTAAACAAAATCTAAGATGAAACAACATAATCCAAAGATATAACCAACTAACTCTAGCATATGCCTTTAAGAGATCAATTTTAATAATCATATCAAGAATTCACTTAGATTTAATCAAACAAAAAGCCTCTTATGTTAACCTAACAGCTTCATGTATTTGATGACTAGATAAGAAGCCAAATTATTCCTATAATATGGTTTTTGACAATAGTGACTTCATCCTTTTTGCAATAATTTTATAGGTACAATTGGACAAGGAAATAAGTCTATACTCCTCAAAATTTGTGGGATTAGCTGATTTAGGTATCAAAGCAATGAAAGTCAAATTAAAGGCAGCAATCATTCTTCCTTGAGATCTAGAATCCTTGATAACTTTAAGTAAATCTCATTTAATAATCTCATAAAAACTAATTAAAAACTCAATTGGTAGTCCATTTGGCCCTGGACTTTTATCCTTCTAAAAACTATGAAGAACCTCTTGTAGTTCCTCCTTAGAAACTTCAGCCATAAGACTTTCATTAGCCCCTTCATCCACAAATCTAGGAAAGAAAGTAGTCATTTTTATCACCTCAACATTAGTCACCCTACTCTCCTCATAGATTTATCCAAAATGATCCTTGCCTAATTCTCCAATATCTACAAAGTTTGATACCTCATTACCCTCTCTATTAGTCATCCGCAAAATAGTGTTAACATTTTTTTAATGATTTGCATATTGATGAAAAAATTTCATGTTTCCATCCCCACAAGCTAATCAAAGAGCTCTACTTTTTAACCTCCACTCATCTTCTTTGGCATCTAACAACTTCTTTTTCCTTTGTTCCAATTGAAAGACCTCATCCTTTTCCTCTTGATTTTTAAAACCTAACAAATCTTTTTGACTCCACTATTCTAATAAGTGTTCAACCTCCTTTAACTCCTCATCCTTTTTACTTTTCTTAGTGGCCCAAAAAGAAGCCACTTTTTAAATCTACTTTAGGTTTATTTCAAATTAAAGTGCTACAAATAAGTTTGAACCCTCCTGATATGGAATCCAGGTGTCTTTAATAATAAAGACAAAATTTGCATCTTTCAACCATTCGAAGTTAAGTTTGAAGGGACTAGGTGATTTTTTTCCCCAAAACTCAACTCCAAAAAATTATAAAATGATTAGAATCACCTCTAGTTCCAACCCATTATCTAATTCTAATCTAATCAAAAAAGAAATTTTTAGATATAAGAAAACTATCCAATTCCTTAGCAATCCTATATTCACCAACCCTTTTATTCCTCCAAGTAGGACACATTTTAATAGGATCCATGTCAATTAACCCAACCTCTTCAAATTTTTGTATAAAAAAATTAGATAAAGGATCAACCTGAGCATGGAGACCCTAAACTTTAAGTCTGCCTAAAGTAAGATTTAAATCACCACCTATAATAACCCTATTATGTCTCAGCAAATCCATATCAAAACAAATATCCTAATATGGAAATCTCTCAAGGTAAGGACTATAGATATTCAAAATAGGCATCTCTTTACCAATCTATTTATAGAAGATCTTAAGCCTAAGCCAAACTTGAAAGCCCAAGATTTTGTACATTGATAATCCCTAGGCCACCATCTATTGATCAGTCCCCCTGATTGACCAATAATATCCAGGTAAATGAATTCCCAACCACCTAAAGACTTTTCTAGTTTTGTACAGATCTTTCTCCCTTCACACATAGTCTCTTGTAACAATAAGAGATCAAGATTGTGAACTTAGATCAATCTTTTCAGGGCCAATTTTTTGAAGGGATGTCCCATCCCTCTAATATTAATAGAAATATAAGTCATTTTGAAACTTGTCTAGGGATTTTATGTGCTCTAAGAACCCATTTAATTTGCAATTGTTTCCCTTCAACTACTTCTACAGAAACCTTCTCTTTTGTAATTTATATGTGAGACTTTCTTCCTCTCCCCTTTTGATTCCTACCTTGTTTTAGATTTGCACCTAGTCCCATGACAAAAGCCTCTCCATCAATCACTTTAGCAACTCTTTTTCTTATGTTATAATGACATTTTACCTTCCCTTCCTTAGTACTAGTATCTTATTTTTCAAGTGGATTATCCCCTTTGATAATTATAGGTAGATTTGTTGAGTTGTTCCTATATTCAATAATATATCAAAGAGAGAGTCATATATAGTGTCTCCCACCTCTCCTCTAGACCTCATGGTGAAGCTTGAAATAGACATATCCTCATCTTCGTTCAATGCCTCAAAATCTCCCACCTTGGCATTCAAACAATCAATAGAAACCATAGTTTGTATCGCATTTCCAAAAGTATAATTTACAAATCCTTCCTTCAAAGAGCCAACATGTGTAGTTCCATAAACATGTTCATCATCCTTTGTATTTTCACTCAATGGGGTACTTAAAATAAATTCATTGATCAAAGGATCATTCACAACTTTTTTTGTCTATACCAATTCTCCAACGACCCACCTTCCAGTATCCTGTGACATATCCTATGCTTTAACTTTATCTTGATGAATAACCTCATATCATTGGTGACACTACTTTTTAAAGGGCAAGTTACATTAAACCACTAGATGTCCATATTGATGGTATATAAAGCATCTAAAAGGTATCCCTTGATAATCAACTTGCTAAACCCATAAATGACTACCTTTATTAAGGGTAAATTTACCTAACAATCATTCATGAATATCTATACCAACAAGAATCTTGGCAACTAACATAAAACCAGATTCTATAAAACTCAAATCAGCATCCATGAAATGTCCAAGTGTGTTCCCAATAGCTTTAAATACATCCAAAGACCAAAAACAACTGAGAGACCAGGTAGTTTGACCCAAATAGTCATCGAGTCCACCCTTTTTGATCTAGCATAAAAAAAGGGGACTAACATTTGAGAAATAGAGGCATCAAATACCATTGTCAATAGTGTTTTATAATGCTTTCCACATCATCTACTACTTGAAAATGGAAACCAATCCATCCCCTTGCTAACAAAAAAATGATGGTGAGTAACCGAGAAAGACTTCCCACTTATACAATATCCATTCTCGCAAGGTCTTTTCCCCCATTCTTCGGCCATAAAATCTGCCAACCAGAGTTTTATCAGCCATAGAAACCACCTCATTCATTTTAATATCCTCCCCCAACACAATTTTAACTAGAGAAATATGAGATTTAATGCATCTCTTTTTTGGCTTCTTCATTGTGCTAAAGTCCTTCACTATATGAGTACACTTAACCCTACCCTCTTCCTTGTAATTCCTATTACTATCTATTAGCTTTGTGACCTATTCAACAAATTTTTCCTTACCCAAACATTGATTATTACTGATAGTGCCTACAATAATCAACTCTTCTATCTACCCTATATCAGCTTTTGTTCCATTATTGACCACATTAGATATATCCTTTAGTACTTATGGGTCAACCACCTCATTCCCAACACCAATCATATGAAATCTATTTACAAATCCTTGGGATTTAGTAGTATCTAACTTCACCCCCTTTATAACTCAGATTTGTTTCAAAGCTAAAAAATTAGAGGAGTCACCTAATTGTTCACAAAAATTGTTAATCTAACTGACTTCCCCTCCAATCCTCTATAGATCAGTCTAGATAGAATCTCCTACACCTATCTCTAAAAGACCATAATGATGAACCCTCCAATCCACCTTCCCTAGGTTATTAAAAAATTTTGAAGCCTATTATGCCCTCCCCTTACCAGCACTATGAGATTGTCCTCTTAGATCTACAACATTAGAACTATTGAACTTTGTGTTCTAAATTTATGCACCCTCATTTACATCATCTGAATAATTAACTTAATCAATCTCCATCTTATTGGTTCCACTAAAATTAACCCTCTACTCAGACTTATGAAGGATAAAGATTACATACTTTCACCTTTGGATGTGGCATCCCTAAGATATTACACTAAGAAAGTTGAAAATGTCTACCTAGGTTAATACCATAATACCCATTTATCCATATTTCCCAGAAAAACAAATAGCTAAGTGTTTGAGCTCCTTTCCAAACCAACCAAATTCACTAGGTAACTTTACTTATCAAAACCCAAGCAAATTAAAGAGTAACACCTAAAATTTTCATAATCCCAAACCAAACCAGAGATATAAATGTACATGACTTCACACACCAAGTCAAGTAAAGTAAGCTTAAGAACCCCAAAGTTGTTATATTTCCAACACTAAAATGGGACTAGGACTACAAAGTTTCTTTTCTTTGTAAAACCATATCAAGAAGAGTATTGAAATATAACCTAAAACTCCAAAAGCTAAGACCCAATTGGGGTTAATAGATAGCTTTATAATGCAAATCTAAATAAGAAAAGTAACATGAAAAACTTGAGTGGCATTGAAAAGATATACCCAGACTTTCAACATAGCTTAACTAAAGCTAAGATTCAACCTCCTTTCTAAACCATCTCAAAGTCACTGAGTATCTTTACTTCTCAAAACCACTCAATCCCAGTTGAGTACTATGAAAAAACCAAAATACTTTGAAAACCAAGACCAAAGTAGGTTTAACAAAGTTATTTAATAGACACTCAAATAAAGTAACTCATAAAACCTAAGATCTTCACCAAAATAGGGTTTTCAAGCATCATTACTTCACAGATCAAAAATAAGCAAAGTAATGAGAAGAACCCAAAGTCTACAAGTTAGGCTCCATTCTAAACCATCTCAGAGTCTCAGAGTAGCTCAACTACTCAAAAATACCCAAGCCCAGTAGAGTAATGTAAAAAACTTGAATACTTTAGAATCTAGGACCAAAGCGGGTTTAATGTGGTTGTTTACTTCACAAAGCAACTCAAGTAAAGCAAACCATAAAACCCAAATTCTATACCAAATCAGGATTACAAATAATCATTACTTTACAAACCAAAAATAAGAAAAGTAATGTGAAGATCCTGATCTCAACAAAAGCTAAGGACAATTTAGAAATACAAAATAGCTTAACTTCACGAACCAAAACAAGATAAGTATAGAGAAAAACCCACGAAACTCCACCAAAAGGGACCCAGGCTTTTGACAAATCAAAACTTAAAAAATAAACCAAGTAAAGTATTTTGAGGAACCCAAAATTTAGTGAATCTTAACTTGTAAACCATCTCACAAGTCACTCAATAGCCAAAATTTTATTTCTACCCCTGTGGATCTTGAGCATCATTGATCAAGCTTTCGGAGGGATTTTGAATCCCTATCTTCCCAAACCATGACCTAGCACTCCTTTCTCCTTCACCAAACCCTCAAAAAATCTCATATCTTCTCCTCATAGGTAAAAAGACTATGTTTTATAGCATCCACAAAGGAAAATCTATTCCTTTACCCTAAACACCTATGTTTCCCTAACCTTTTGCCTAGACTCCATTTGTGAATCTTGAAAAAAAATAGAAGATACCCATTTTTTGCCTTTGGCACAAGAAAGATCCTAGAAAGAAAAATAAATAACCTTCCTCTCAAACCATTTTATGGTCTCTGGCCATGCCTTTACCTCTTCATTCCACTTTTGTCCTGGTAAATCCATTGCTCAAAAACTTAAAATCTTGGCCCTCGGCTTTCACCTATCCATTTAGCCATTTTTCAAATTCAAATCTTGTATATACCTCTTTCATTACTCAATCATTATCTTCATTATATAACAACACCTATTAATGTGTATATCCAATTTGCACTCAGACCATATACTTATTTATTGACTATGTAAGTTAAATAAAATCTACAAATATTTTTAATACAAACATACATTTCCCAAGATTTAAAACATATTTCATGGTAGTTCATAACCCTCATAATGCAATTGCATATATTAATATAAAAAATGTAATATTCTAAGTTCCATAAAACATAAAAAAAACCACAAAAAATCATTCCTTTGAATTTATAAAAATATGAAAATGGTATTAACCTTATTTTATAATGTGGTCTTAAATAATATTGAGCAAGGATGTTATGCAATTAACGAAACCAACATTATTTAGTGTTGAATTATTTTTAAAATGCACTTTCCATTCCCTCTATCACAATATTTTTTTATAGTAGAACATACAATTATGTCTTAATAAAAATATATCTTATCACTCATCTAATTTCCTCATACAAGGGTCATTTAACTCTTAAGAAATCATAATTATTATTTGATCAAGCAAAATAAATAAGGTTATATAAACTATACAACACTCGTGGCACTCCAATGGATTAATCTCAGCTTGTATAGAACATAATCAACATAATAAATTCATAAAGTTATCCATAATAATTAAAATCATGGCCATTTCAACTATTCAAACTTTTGGTTATGCAAAGGTAATTCATTAAATAAACTAACTATAATGATTAGCAGTGCTAGTCTTGAAAAATCATCCTTGTTAATGAAAAAAATCTTAAATTAGATAGGGAACACAAAGACTCAAAAAAATTATCCTTTAAATGATAAAAATTAATTCTTGAATACAAGATACTTTTATGTATAATTATATAGTAGGTACTAAGAAACAACTACAATAATGTAAGAATAAAAGTTCACTTAATTTCCCTGAATACAATCAACTGGAAATAATAGTCTACAAAATTTTGTAAATACTTTGAAGGATAATTGCAACAATAATGAAAGATTAAAATCTTAACATACATTTCATCCCATTAATCAACTATTATATACATAATATTTTTCCATATCAACACAGTCAACAACATGTCGCATAGTTCTTAGAGAATTGTTAATATTTACAAAACAAAGTTCAATATCACCAAATACAAAACATATATAATAATTAATATAACTCAACCAATAACTCAATTTTTCACATATCATTTTCAACCCCATTAGGACTGACCCGATTAATCCTAACCATAGGTGCATTTATTAAAGGCCTTACCTGCCCTAACTATTAGCTTCAATCTGGAAGGACACTTGGAATATAAAAATAAAAACCAAAGTTAGAAAAGAGAAAGAGAGAGAGAGAGAGAGAGAGAGAGAGAGAGAGAGAGAGCTCAAATTTTTATTTGTGCATTTTTATTTTATCTTATTATTATGCCTAATAGGCTTACTAGCCTCTCTATTTTGGCTTACAATAATACTATAATGGTTATACATAACCATTCCTTATCTTCATGCTTAAACAATATTAGTATCAACTTAAAATTTGACCTGTTAGTTTAGCATTACTTGTAGGACTATTAGTTCATGCATTATCTTATTTTTGCCTCTTAACTTGCCTTACATAACTATTACCCTCTAACCCTACTTACTAGTCTTTCTCATGCCACTCAAGTATTAAAGAAGGAATTTCTAGGTTGGTTACAACTAGTATATTGATTAATATGGATTCCCATAAGCACAAGTGAACCTTCAAAATCACATTAGTACTTTCCTTAACCTATTATATCTTTATACTATTATTTCCTCCTATTTATGTTGGAAGCATGATCATTGAGAGGGGGTTAATGAGTGATGCAAATAAATCAAATTCAATTACAATTCTTCAAAATCTTAACCATTAAACAAAATCATTCATGAAGCATATAAACCATTCATTACAATGAACAAATAAAACAATGCAAGATCAAAGCACATAACACATGAACTATGTGGGAAACCCTCATGGGGAAGAAACCCCACTTAAAAAAATATTTGGACTAATATCCTATAAATATATTTATTCAATTTATATCAGTACCAAATAATCAAGGAGCACCCATCCTTAAATTTATTCAAGCACCCACTTGACTTTTAGCTAGCACCAACTACCAAGGAGGTTACAACCCCCTAGATGATCAAGCACCAATTCAATCACCTCCAAACTAATCTCCACCTATAATATGATGTATTACACACATGATGATGGTATTATCTCTTTATAACACTTTAAAACCTATATGTATATCTCATAAAAGTTATGGTAGTTCATACAAACATAAATCTACCTCTTACATAGGCATACAACAATTGTTTCTCTTCTTTACCCCTCATACGCATGCTCATAACCTTGAGGCCATTCCTAATTCACACTCTAATATTACTAGATGTAAATAAAGTCTTGAAACATTATAAATATCAGTCATACATAACTTTTTCATTAATATTTCAACATATAAGCAATGCACTTCTTCACTCTAGGTCATCTAGACAAACTAGGCCTAATCATGCCTTTAATCAATACAAAACTTACTGATTACATTCAGCACCACTATCTAATATTTATGAAATGTTCAAAATTTTATTCTAATTCCTTTCATTCCCTCACACACTTCTAGAAATTCTCATACCATTCTCTTCATTCCTTAATTATCAAAACGTTTGCACTATGTCACCAAAGCAAAATAGGCCTAAAAGCCTTGAAACAAATCTTATTACTTGCTCATGACCTGCAAAAAACAATGTTAGACCATTGTCATATATTAAAAATTATTTCATGATGTTTTTCATGGCATCTTAACCTCATATAAATTCATATATAATTTGTTGCACTCTTCCATTGTCTAACTAGCACAATGAGACCAAACTAGCCTTCTACATATGCATTATTGTTTCTCCAATCAATCTTGGTCAGCCACAACACTTTACTTAACCCTTAAGTTATATATACCACTTGTATAAACATAAATATATGTATTAATACATGTTACATACATTTTACATCAACTTATAACGTTGGACATGCTTCAAATGGCTCAAAACAACACACTAGGCTTAAGCAGGACCTAAGCAATTAGCCCTCTATTAGGCCACACATTACACTTAGATGCCAATAGCCATTAAAAAAATATGGAACCTTTTTATAAAATTTAAAATATTTTTATACATTCCATATTTATTTTTAAAAATTCATACAACACTTTCAAGTCACTCACTCACCTTATGAAACCTCTTTTAGCCCTCAAGCCTTCAATAGGTCCCATGGAGACCTAATTCACCTTCATGTAGCACTTTAAGCCACTATGTTCCATATGGCCCTTAAAATTTTTTTAAAAAAAAAACTTCAATAAATTTATCTTAATTCACTATTATCCTTATACATTTTTAATAAACATCAAATCATTTGCTTATACTCTAAAACCTCCATTAGGTCTTCAAGACCTATTAGGCTTAACTAGCCCAAAAACATTGTCTTCACAAATGAGGCTCAAAATACCTAAATATAAACTTTCCATGTACAATATACATATGTATGTAAATATAAATACCTCAATAACATTATAAAATCCATAATACACCTTCATTCATCTTCCAAAGGCTCATAAATAGCACTGCAAGAAGCTTACTCAGACCTACAATAATTATAGTCAACAAAAGTCAACTTTGACCTGAAATAACTTCACCTTTACTGATATTCAAAACTAAAAATAAATTTTATGATGATATATATTTAATATAATTCATATTTTATTTTTATAAAAATAATATTTTACCAATTTTTTATCTTTTACAATCATTTATTTGCACCTTGGTTTATTCAGAAAAAACACAGTCAACTCTCACATGAAATAAATGCAATTTTATGACCATTAAACCTTCTAATAATTTTTTATGGATATACCTTAAATTCCTATACCACTTTTCTTTTTACACCACCATAAAATTCATCCATTATAAAAATTTACAAGCAAAATACTATTGACTAGTTTTCCTTTGTTCACTTGATATTACAAATTTGGCTAAGTATGGAAAATAGTGGAATCTACTTGGGATACCAAATTTTTGCCACCGTAACTTTTTATATACACATATCAAAACCCTAAGTTTAAAAAAATATATCTAGGCACAAATATGAACAAACCCATGTGACCAATGTCTTCTAAAACCTTCACACATGTGAATTCTAATGTCCTCAATATGCTTACTCAAGATCTACAAAATTGACTAGGAGATGACTAGGATCACCTAGACCTTTACAAGACTATTTAAATGGATTAATTTCACTTCCATAAGTACACCAAGAACTCATTACCCATAATTTGACCCCTCAAACATGGTCAATCACCTCAAAGGTCTGCACACATGATATGCACTCTCAAATCCACTTGGAACCTATCACTTTATCACTAATGCATTATGTACTAAGATCACCTTGACATCAATGAAAATCAATGCATCTCAATAAAATTATAAAACATCTCCCCCTTTGTCATTGATTTCAAACACTTTTCATAATTATGTCTCCCAAAGTGAACAACTCCTTCCTTAATGACAAAGGGTTTCTTCCTCAACATGCCAACTTGATCCTTAGACCTGTCAAATTGTTCACAGAGATTATAAATCTCCCCTTACATCATGATCATCTCATATACAAATTTATGAAACCATACTCAACCATGAAATCTCATTGGAATTGAAACATCTCACATATGTTCCCCCTCACTCTATGCATACCTTGCATATTATCAATTGAAGAGAACATACCTCTATCTGAAATTCTCCTTGATTTTTGGATTATAAAAAGCATGCCCAAACTTAAAATATTCTTTAATAAACCTAAGTTATCTCCCCCTAACTCCATATTCCATCTGAACAAAACCAAAATATTGTAAACATACACAAGCAAACTCTTTTACAAGAACATACCTTGAATGGAGCCATCTTCATCCACACATAGGTTACCACAACTATCCAACATACTTTCATGAGACAACCAAATTAAATTATAATATTATTGGGCCTAAATTATTTATTTAAATTTTATATAAAATTTTTTATATTAATCAAACAATCACAATTGATATGAACAATAAGAACATGCTCAACAAACCTTCTTATATGAAAAGCAACTAAATTTACCTAAATCCATGCTTATAAGAGCTCTTCAAGCTACCAATATGAACAAGTTGCCTCATTAGGCCATATATAGATGAAATCTGATTGAATTAATACATTATTTCTACTTTAATCTGAACTTACCTTCCAAATATTGGCCCTTTAATAACCTCTCTCTTACATAAAAAAAGACACTCCTCTCCTAGGTCACTTTAAAGAGAAATATTGCAAACAAAGATACATAACTTGAAAATATC
Organism: Torreya grandis; assembly: GCA_037957365.1. Lineage (NCBI taxonomy): Eukaryota > Viridiplantae > Streptophyta > Pinopsida > Cupressales > Taxaceae > Torreya > Torreya grandis. Next base: position 1,607,612 of record JARHVA010001744.1, on the reverse strand, counting down.
ATACCTTTGTATCAATTTAATGCCTTTTATCATACCATAACCTCATTTATTACTTTAATATCATCATTTTTCACCTTTTCACCAAGTTTGGTGACTGAATGCATTGTATAAATCAAGATACACCATGTCAAGGGTTTCTAGTGTTAAAATCCTTATGTCAACCAAGGATACTCAAAGTGAGATCTTATTCCACAAAAAACTTCAGACCTTCCCTTTTAATAGCTATTAATAGGTGATATAGATATTTTATAATATTTGAATCAATTTAAAGAATCCATACTCAACTATATGCATACCAAGATAAATAACATACCTTGACTCATAGATTAGTTTCTCACTTATCAACCTTACAACATCATTCCATGATGCTTAAAAAGATTGGGTAATACATATATGAATACTAATAGAGACACCTCAAAATTCAATGCAATTAGAACACCTGAAACTTAAGAGATTCCCAAGTCTCTATAATCTCACTAGTTTGTTTGTCTTTCCTAAGCCACCTCATAAAGCTTGATTGGCTCATCCATCTTGTCTTTGACTCCTTTATCAACATGCCCTGATAAATAGTTTTCTTTTCTTGCCTTCATATTTACCATTGAAAACAAACCATCTTGACTAATATTCTCATCAACCAATTCATTTTTTATCTCAATCTGATCTCTCTTAATAGTCTTAGGTCTCTATATCCATGTATGACCTCTTCCTTGCACACTACAAGCTCTATACACCTTGTTTTGCCTTGAGAACTCATTCAACCTATTTTTATAATATTTTACAATATGACCAACTCTATTAAATTTTTAAAAAACAATATCATTTATACATTTTTCTTTATGATGGCTATTATCTCCTTTTGACAAGTTACTTCTTTTGTAATCTCTTGTAATGTGACCAAACTGATTGCAAGCATAACATTATTTATGAGATAAATTGACAAACCTCATGGAATTGGGCTACCTTGATGGTATTATCACCTTGTTTTTCATGTTATCATCCTTATTGAATTGATTCAATTCTTCTTACTCCACCTTTCTCATTTTGATCACTATCTTCTCATGCTCAACCTTGTTCATTTTGACCACTAGATTTTCATGCTCAAACTTCAAAGAGCCTAGCTCAATTTTCAATTGATCACACTCAGCATTATTTGACCTCAAACTTGAATTCTTAGCCTTTAAATGATTCTCAATATCATTAATAGTCATCTTGTCTTCTTTGATTATTTCCATCATTATCTCAAACTTGATTTGAAGATGACTCACCTTTCCTTCACATTCCATAGAGGACTTGACCTATTCTCTAAGTTTTTTGGTGATCATTTCATATTCAAATTCCATGGAGTTATATTTAATCCACCTTATCTTAAAATAACTAATCTAATATTTAATACCTTTTACCATCAATCTCAATTCCTGATTCTCTTTCCTTAGCTGATTAGCCATTTTGTGCTTCAAGGAGCACCTTCTAACTGTCAAGCCTTCCTGAAGGACCTACTTTGATACCAATTATTAAAAGCATAATCATTAAGATCAGGGTAAATTAGTGATTCAAAAAAATCAACTTCAATTCCAATTCTTAAAACTCTTAACCATTAAAAAAAATCGTTTATGAATCATATAAACCATTCATTGCAATGAACAAAGAAAATAATGTAAGATCAAAGCACATAACACAAATTATGTGGGAAACCCTCATGGGGGATAAAATCCACTTGAAAAAAACTTTGGAATACTATCCTATAAATTTATTACTTTAATTTATATCATTATTAACTGATAAAGGATCACCCACCCATCAATTTAGTCAAGCATCCACTTGACCTTTAGCTGGCACTAACTAACAAGGAGGCTACAACCACTTAGATGATCAAACACCAACTCAATCACCTCCAAACTAATATCCACCTCTGATATGATATATTAAACACTTTATTATGGTATTATCTCTTTATAATACCTAAAATCTATCTTTATACCTCATAAAATTGATGTTAGTTCACACAAACACAAATCTACCTCTTACATAGGTATACAATAACTCTTTCTCTTTTGTACCCCTCATGCGCATGTTCATGACCTTGATGCCATTATTATTTCACACTCTAATATTACTAGATGTAAATTAAGTCTTAAAACATAATAAATATAAATCATACACAACTTATGCATTACTCTTTCAACATATAATCATTGCACATCTTTACTCTAGGTCATCTAGACAAAGTAGGCATAATCATGCCTTGAATCAATACAAAACTTAATGATTACTTTAGCACCAATTTCTAATATTCATGAAATGTTCAAATTATTATTTTTATATTTCAATTCCATCATACACTTCTAAAAATTCTCATACCATTCGCTTCATTCGTTAATTATCGAAACCTTTGCACTGGGTCACCAAAGCAAAATAGGCCTAAAAGCCTTGAAACAAATATTCTTACTTGCTCATGACCTGAAACAAACAATGTCAGACCCTTGTCACATATTCAATATTATTTTCTAATGTTTTTCTTGGCATCTTACCCTTCTTAAAAGTCATATAATTTATTTCACTCTTCCATTGTCTAACTAGCACAATGAGACCAAAATGGCCTTCTACATAATCATTATTTTTTCTCCAGTCAATCTTAGTCAACCACAACACTTTACTTAGCCCTTAATTAAAGTATCCAAATTGGATAAACATCAATATATGTCTTATGACATGTTACATACAATTTATATCAACTCATTAGGTCGGCCATGTTTGAAATGGATCAAAACAACACACTAGGCTTAAGCAAGACCTAAGCAATTAGCCCTCCATTAGGCCACACGTTACACTTAAATGCCAATAGACCTTAAAAAAATATGAAACCATTTTAAACCCTTTAACACAATTTCCTATATTCCATATTTATGTTTAATAATTCATATAACACTTTAAGTTACTCGTTCACCTTATGAAACCTCTTTTAGCCCTCAAACCTTCAATAGGTCCTATGGAGACCTAATTCATCTTCATGAAACACTTTAAGCCACTATGTTCCATATGACCCTTACCAATTATCCAAATCAATTCAATAAATTTATCTTAATTATCTATGATCCTTCTTAATTATCAATAAATATCAAATCATTCTCTCATACTCTAAAACCTCCATTAGGTCTTAAAGACCTATTAGGCTTAACTAGCCCAAAAACATTGTCTTCACAAATGAGGCTCAAACTACCTAAATATAAACTTTCTATGTAAAATAAACATATGGATGTAAATATCAATACCTAATTAACATCATAAAATCCATAATACACCTTAATTCATCATCTAAAGGCTCATAAACACCATTGCAAGAAGCTTACTTAAACCTACAATAAATCAACAAAAGTCAACTTTGACTTGAAATAACTTCACCTTTACTGATATTCAAAACTCCAAATAAATTTAAATATGATATATATATTGATTATAATTCATCTTTTATTTTTTTACCAAAAATATTTGATCAATACTTTGTCTTCTATAATCATTTCTTTGCACCATGGTTTATTAAAAAAAACACAATCAACTCTCACATGAAATAAATGCAATTGTATGACCAATCAAACCTCCTAATAAATTTTCTTGGATATAAATTTAAGTATTATTGTTACAATTTAGATGTTTGAACAATGTAACGCTAGTTTTAAAGATGTTTAACATGTAATACACACACACACACACACACACACACACACACACACATACATACATTAATACATACATATATACATACATGTATGTATGTATGTATATATCTATATATATATATATATATATATATATATATAATTTTCTTATTACATTTTATTATATTAAACATTTTAATATTAAAATTTAACTTGATATTGCAAATTTTGCTAAGTATAGAAAATAGTGAAATCTACTTGGGAGACCAACTTTTCAGCACCATAAATTTTTCTATACACCATATCAATACCTAAAATTCTAGCCACATGATATATTCAAAAATATGAAAAAACCCATGTGACCAATGTCTTCTAAAACCTTCACACATGTTAATTCTGATATCATCATTATGCTTACTCAGGAAGATTTGCCAAGTTGACTAAGAGATGACTAGGATCATCTAGACCTTCACAAGACTATTCTAATGGATTCCTCTCACTTCCATAAGTACACCAAGCACTCCTTACCCCTCATTTGACCCCTCAAACATGGTCAATCACCTGAAAGGTCTACACACATTATATGCACTCTTAAATCCACTTGGAACCTATCACTTTATCATTAATGTATTATGTACTAAGATCACCTTGACATCAATGAAAATCAATGCATCTCAAGAACATTCTCAAAAATTTATGAAATAAAAACTTTATATTTTTCAAATACAAGATAACTTCATAAAAACTTTCAAAATTATGTTCTAACTAAGTTCAACATACTATGATACATGTAGTTAAAGAAATAAAACATTTTTATTTTAGAGAACCTTTAAACCATGTTGTCAACATGAAGTTAAACTTATTAAAATTTCTTTAAGTTTAAACCCAAAAATTAATAAATGGCATACCTAAATAGGTGTATGCCAAATATTTATGGCTCAACCTCCCAGCTCATCCTTATTCTACTTATTTTGTGTACTTAGAAACTAGTATCTTCTCATTTCAAATTTTACGTCCCTCTTAACCTAATATTCCCCTTTTTAAAATTCTTAGGGTTTATATAACCCTTAAAACATGCCATGTTTTATCCTTGTGATTTAAAATAACTCTTATGAATTCAAACACTATTTTCTCCCTATAAAATAGTTACAACTAAATCTTCCTCAATAGGTGGAAAATTAGTTAAAGAGAAGCTTATCATGGTCATTAAGGTTTCAAGATTATAAAAATAAAATCAAGGAATCCTAAAATTCCATTTCAACATGTTGGTCATAATATACCATTATGGCTTCTAGATCACCCTAAGAGTTTGATTGACCATCCAAACTTCTAATGATGGAACTTTCTAGGGTTTTTCCAAACAAAATACACATTGATTGTTTTACTCAGTGTGTCCTAATTATCAGGTATGATACTTAGTAGATTTAACAATATTTTAAGAAACAAAGCTATATTTCTCCCCCAAATGAGGGTTGATAAAAGTGAAAAAAATGTTAATAAGAATTCAACTTATTTGGCACATAACCATGCCATTACATTTTTAAATTAAATTAAACCCAATTTTTTTCTAATCATTGTAACTCTTACCAAGATACCAAACTGAGGCACTTATCAACAAGTATTATTTGTGTACCATTGAAACAAAATCCCACCATTTAGGTGACCTCAAAAATCAAAGTGCAAAATAGACATACAATTTTAACAATACAACTTTGGAAAATTGTGAAAACTTTCTAAGACTAAGGTGGAATTGATCATGGCCTACAATGCTACCTATAATGAATTTATAGGTTATAGAAACTAATTTATACAAGACACGATTGAAATCATCTATATATTGTTTTATTATTTAATATATATTTTTTAATTTATCTTTCTTTATTTTATATCTAAAACATTACTATAATTATTCTAAGTGTCCTTTCATATCCAAGCTTAGCTTCAGTGACCAATCCTAGGACCTATAAAACAACAAATAAAAACTCAGCAGTACCTGTTAGGAAAATAATATTCATATAATAACAGAATGTTGTAATTAAATATCCAAATGAATCAAATCAATTTAAGTGTACTAGAGAATCATAATAAGATTTCAACATAACTATTATAAAAAATTTAGATCATAAATAGTAAACATATAATTAACCTAAAAGTATGTAAATAATAACTAAATTCAAATAACAAGTGTTCACTTAAACTATCTTTACATATCACAACTTAATCTAACATTAGTAGAGTAAAATAATGACTAATTACTCTTAAAATTACTTTGGTTCCCTTAGGAACTTATTAAATAAATAAATTGAACTCCCAAAATAGGGATATGACACCCTATCCCCCTTAACAAGAAAACTTCATGATGCCAAAAAGTTGAGGGAAATTGCTATGAAAAATACTTACATTTTCCCAAGTAGCATTTCTCTCTCTCAATTGGTCCCATTGGACCAATTATTTTTAATTATCCTTATTGTGTAATCTAATTTTACAATGAGCAAGGATCCGTCCTAGTTCTAAATTTAAATTCCCCCTTTGTCTACTTGCAAACTCTACCAATTCAAAATATGAGTAGTATCAGCTATATATTTTCTAAGTAAAGACATAAGGAAAACATCATGGATTTAGAGAGAATGTTAGGAATATAGAATTTAGATCAATAATAATTAAACAAAGACAAAATTCAAATTCAAAAAACACAACAGAATAGAGACATAAATTTAACATGGTTCACCCAATATGGGTTATGTCCACATAAAAACTGCCAGTCCTTATTATTTAGTCTAACAAATGAAGGGAAAAAACTTGCAATACATCCAATGCAATATGCTCTTCACTCTCACACCATTCCACCTAATTACAATGCCTTTATATCAAAGGAGGGTTATAAATTAGGGCAAAAATACACTAACTTAATTTTTACTGTTACATCTAAAACCTAATAGTAAACGGTCCAGATTAACTACAAAATTACAATATTTTATAATGCATTTTTCATAAAAAAAAAATTGGGGCATTACCCCTAAACCCCCACTAGGGGGGCTCCAAAATAGATTGCCACCCCCCTAGACCCCAAGGTGACCATAGTGGGGGGTGTTTCCCCCCCACACCCACCTGTCAAGAACTGGGCATTAAAATAAGATCAGTGTCTACCATCCAACAGAGAAAGGATGGTAATTTAGTCTATAATCAATGAGTCTATCTTTTATAAGATATCAAAAGGTCCCATAAACTGAGGAGCCAATTTTGATACCTTCCCAAAATTAATTAAATTTTATATGTGTGTACCCTCAAGAACACTTTATCTCCAACATGGAATTCTCTAAGCGATCTTTTAGAAGTTACTTAACTATTTTTCCTATTTAAAGTTGCCTTAAGATTTTGTTTAATGAGTGCCACTTGATTATCATACTCATGGAGAAATTTATAACCTGTAGTGACTCTATTTTCTAAGCCTTTGCATCCAAGGGAAATCTTACATTTTCTTCCATAAACAACTTCAAATGGTGCCATCTTAAGATATGTATGTTAGGTATTATTATATGAAAATTCAACCAAATGTCAATAATTATTTCATTTATATTATTGATCCATCACATACATCTAGATCATATCATTTAACACTTGATTGAATGTTTGTGTTTGACCACTTATTGTGAGATGAGATGAGGAGATAAAATTCAACATCGTACTAAAAAATGAAATCATTTTTTAACAAAATTGTGACATAAGCAATTTTTATCTATTAGATATAATCAATTTAGGCACTCTATTAAGATGAAATACTTCTCTGATAAACCACTTTTCTAGGATAGAATCATCATCTATGAGATTCTTTAGTATGAAATGGGAAACCTTTGTAAGCTTGTCAATAACCACTAGAATGGTATTGTGTTTCTTCCTATATATGGGCAATCGAGTGATAAAATTCATAGTTATGACATCCCACTGATCCAAAGGAATATAAAGAGGATAGAGTTATCCCTCAGAATGATAATTTTTAACTTTCACACACTGATATTCCAAACATTTGGCTATGAAATGAGCCATACTTTTCTTCATTATGTTTGACTCTTTTTAATCTGTTTAAATTTAGGGAAAAAGTATAGAATAACCTATACACAAGGATGAATAAAACTATTTTAAATCAAGCAAATTAATTTAAAACTTAGATAAATGAATATTATGAATTAAAATGTTAAGTTATGCTAAATATAGAAATTACACTCAAAATAATAATTTTATTGCATAAAAATGAAGAATAGATAATACTTACCTAATTTAAAAATGTGTGGGCAAATCTGAGAAGTACATAGGTGGAAACATGTTAGGATCTAGTCATCAATTTCTATAAATATTATTTTTGTATACCTAGACACTTGCATCAAAGCAAGTACCCTATCAATAGAATTGTCTGGTACAAAATATTCATTGTATTGTGAAGTGACTACTTAGAGCTTTTTGGGTTTTATGTCACCTTTATGCTAATTTATTTTATTCGTGTGTATATTTTGTAGATGACTATTTATGGATTAAACCTTATCTCTTCACCTTAGGTCTTTATACCTTTCCATAAATGGGTTAGTGGGCTCACGATGTTAAGCTGATCTCAAAGACCCTTTCTATCAATAAGTGTTTCCTATATGTAAAATACTCCAAGGAGGACCCCAGACATATGTAGTTATCCCATAAGTGTTGGATTGTGTGTGCATAAGGGTGTAATAATATTATGGATTGTGTGTGCACAAGGGTGAAATATATTATATGCAAGGGCATATAATGATATGGATTGTAACTTAACAAATACTACTCAAGGATTGTTCTTTGAGTGAGTTAGACTTGTAATATGATTGCTCCTATGAGTTATATGAAAATAATGAAGAATAAGGAAGTATAACTTAGTTATGTAATTAATTGAATGATCTTGAGTAGGTATTTTATTGGTATTTTAGAGATAAAACATTGAGTAGGCATAGATTTGTATTTATACTACACATTTTTAAAAATATATCATGAAAGGGTCAAATAAAACAAATGGGTCATCCCATAGGATTCAAATGATTTTTAAATTAGATTAAATATGTGGACTGGGCACTTGATAATATTCTTGACACTTGTGTCAATGCAAGTGTCCCTATGAGGGATGTAATTATCCAACAGGCTAGGAAGCTAATGAGAATCTAAAAATGGCAATGAAGGATATATGTTAGGGTTTAGTGTTTTCATATAGTGTAGAAGAAATGGGTCATCATAAATGATAGGGTTAGATCATAAGATAAAAATTTAGGCATAATGAGATGGAAAATACGATGATTTTGGTAGTATAAATTCTAGAACTAAAGGGTATATCACTAATATGTATTTTTCGAGTATTAAAAATTGAGATGTTATATAAATCAGATTTTAGTGTCTACATTTTCTCCCCATTTAATCTAGTAATGCATAAAGATGAAATTAATAGGTCAAAGGAAAGAAATGAGTACTTAGGTGTGTATAGCAAATCTTGCCTTTACTTGAGCCCACTTTGAGTTTTTGGCCAGTGTATGACATGTAACCAAGAGCATGTAATGATATAAATTAGTGCATATAATCTTAAATTTGAAATAATCAAAATGCTTGAAAATAAAAAGAGCAAGCAAAGAGTACACATGTGTGTTGATATAACCATTTTTCCCTTTGGTACTTTAACATTGTAAATATTTTTCATTATGAAGCACTAGAGCTAAGAGAGGTTAAAAATTGAACCTTGTATATTTGAAGAAGGATATTGGAAAGTAATTATGGCCCCAATTTGGTGCAAGGGTGAGTTGGGACATGGCCATCAAGATCATTGAATCTCAATCACACAACTTGAGTGACAATATAATAAAATTCAAGTTAAGTGGTACAACCAAATTAACCTGCAAAATGGAAGTAGTATGAGGCTATTGAGGGCATTAAATCTCAACCACACTACTTAAAATAACCAACTACTATAGACAAAATTTCTCAAAATTGTGCTTGTTAGTAAATAAGTTTAAATATGTGTTTTCAATTTTTGGTCCATTTTCATGGCATATGTACCTCTAATGTGTCTCAAGTTGAAGTATTTATCAAAATGTAACCTTTTATTTCTAAATGTGTATAATATGTCACAAATCTAAAAAAATCTATCCCAAATCTGTTAAAATTGATGCAATGTATAGGATTCTGACCCAAGTGTATATCTAAATTATGTAAATTGTAATGAAAATTTTAAAAAATTGAGAATTGTATAAGTGTAGAGATCATGTCTTTATGGCATGCCCCTACTAATATTCCCCCTATGAAATGGAATTAGGTAGTTACTTTACCTCAAAAAGATAAGATAATTGTATAATTTGTGTAGGAATCATGTAGCATATAGGAATATCATGTCTGAGTAGATACATCAATAAAGCTTACAGTATGTGATCATAACAAGCCTTAAGATGCATGATATGGATCATGGTAATTTCTATAAAGTAGTAATATAAGCTCAACAAATAATTAAACACACACACAAGAGCACTTAATGTCATACAAAAGGGGTCTAAGGAGACCGCAAACAAGGGTCATATTCAAATGTTACATAGTCAAAGTAATGATATATTCAAATGTCTAAATATAAAAATAAAGTAACATACAGTGGCACAAGGGACAAAAAATATGGAACATACTCAAATGCTCCGCAAGCAACAAAAATATGCTCAAGGAAGTGACAATGTGAATAAATTAAGTATAAGCAACCATCATAAACATATCATACTAGTCCCTACATATATGTGTTATCAAAAAATGTCATGTAAATAGCATATCAAGTATATTGTGAAAGATATAATCATGAGTATAGAAATGTGTAAGCATTATTATATAATCTAAAAATAATAATAGAAAGGTGATCTTAAAATAATATAACTTGTATAAATTATGATCAAGGAAGCCTATGCCCCCAATGTAGTGTGTCACACAGGAAGAGCAAAGGTCCAACATCTATATGTGCATGGATCATATATTTGGTGTATGCATGTATCACACTCAAGTATGTTTGAAACATGTGTGTATCTAGAAAATAAATGATATGCTATCTTCTAACATAAAGTAAACAACATAGATGCCAAAGAGCTAGTAAACATGTGAATGTTGAATATTTTTGTATTTTTGAATTTATTTGAATGTTTTTGTATGTTCTTGAATATTTATTTTTTATTTTTTTAATATTTAATCAATTTTTATCAATGTGCATTGAACGGATCATGTTTGTCATGATCCGATCATTTTGAGTGAAAAGGGTTTATAGCATGCTGATTTTATCTCCTTGCTTATTAGAATTAACATCACCATAGTGTGGTATGTGCAATAATATTTTCTTGTAGGAAAATGAAATACCTTATTGTTATTGATCTATTTTAGCTTCTATTTAGTATAGATAAAATGTACCCAGTGTAAATTTATGTTGATTTGTATGGGGCATGACCCACACTTTCATTTGGACAACACATAGACCAAAAGCAATTGGTAATATTATATATCTCAATGAGTTTTTCCACATTCCTTTATGATGTAAGTCCTTAGTATTATAGTTGTGACAAATATTTTTCATTACAAAATGTTTATTTCTCTATAGGATCTGTATGTTTGTGGTGAAAATAAGTTCCACCCATAAATAATGTCATTGTTAAATCCTTTTAGAGAGGATGTTTTTTTATTGGTTCTATTTGAAGTGGTTGTGGAGTATGTCCATCTAGTATTGGTCTCGTATTGAGTAAATTTTGCAAAGGTGTCATATAAATATTGGTAATGTCACATGTTTGTTTATTATATTCACTTGGGAATTCATTCCCATCATATGTATCATGAACAGAGCATTTATACTTTGTAGGAGACAGATTTAATTATTTGTTATATTTGAGTAGGAAGCAAGCATATTTATGCACATCCATATATGTGTGGGTAAATGAGGTACAATGTTTATGTAATGCCATTTCCATTAGTGGAGGATTAATACCTTTATTAAATAGGAATTTTAGTTCCAATTATGAAAGTTGAGATGTTAAGGAATATGATGCAGTTTTAAATCAAATAGCATAATCTTGAAGAGATTCATCATCATGTTGTTTTAAGTTTTGAAAATGTTCCAATGTAATTTTTGGCACATTGTGTGTATTAAATGCCAAGATGAAAAATTATTCTAATTACTTTAATGTAGTTAAAGAACCATTTGGTAAACTATAGAACCAATCCCAAGCTTCTTATGTGAGGCTTCCATGGAATGCACATATTTGATTATATGGTTGGAAGGAGCTTCATGTCTAAAAAATAAAGGTAACATTGGCATGGTGAATACTTGTGGATAGGGATATTAAAATGTACATTTTTCAAGAGGTTGATTTTGAATAATTTTATCATTAGTAGTAGCATTGTAGGATAACATTTTCATGTTGAGAATTGAAACTTTTTATTAGAGATATCCTATAATTTTCATCATAGACATAAGATAAGTAGTAGGAATTTTTGAGGTTTGTAAAGATATAATCAGTAGTTATAATTAAGAATCTATTTAGAATATAATAATAATGGATGTCTCATCACTATGGGAAATTTGGTTGATATTTGCATCACTTGACACATTTTGAACTTGTGGTACTTGAACTTCACTTGAAAGTTTTGGAACTTTTGGTTATGGTACATCCTTTGGAGACCTTGAAATCTTTAATAGTTGTACATTATTTAAAAACTTTGTAACTTTTAGTAATGGTATACTATGTAAATGTTTTGGAATCTTTGGTAATGGTACCTCTTTTGAAATTTTTAGAATCTTTAGTAATGGTACCTCCTTTGAAATTTTTAGAATATTTGGTAATGATTCATCATATGGAAACTTTGGAATATTTGGTAGTTGCATATTGTTTGGAAATGTTGTAACTTTTGGTAATGTTACATGGTTTGGATTTTACAAGGAATCCATCATATTCTTGTGAATATTTTGAAAATTTTCATGATCAAAATATGGAAGATTGTAATTTTCATTATTAATAATGAGTGAATTATTTGTAAATTTAGGAACCTTTGGTAATTGTATTGTTTTAAGAGAGTGAGGAACATATTGACCATCACCATGATGTGATGACCTACCTTTTTTGTTATTAACAGTATGGAATGTGGAACCTAACATAGTTTGTCTATGCATAATGGTAGTGGGAAGGAGATTATAAGAACTTTGAGGGGTATCTTGTTCAATAAAATGTGTCAAACATCCCTGATTTTTTTCACTTAGTAACATTTGAAATTGTTTGTTCTCAATATCTATGGATTTATAGATGTATACCTCATATTGCTCATAGGTTATGTGTGATCTTAAAAATGGTGGAATGGGGGAAGCTTTGATTTTATCTTTGGTAATATAAATAATTAAATAGATCATAAATAAAGTATGAAACCCTAGGAAGCTAAAAGCCCCTAGATAAAATAATGGTTGCAAAACAAGACTCACTTGTTAGTTTCACCAAATGTTTAAGCCTTTTTAATTTTTTTTCTTTAGGGTTAAAGGATAGAATATCTTATACACAAGGATGAATAAAACTATTATAAAGTAGGCTAATTAATATAAAACTTAGATAAATGAATATTTTTAAGTAACATGTTGAGTTATGCTAAATATAGAAAGTACACTCAAAATAGTGATTTAATTTTATAAACACAAAGAAGAGATATAACTTAGCTTATATATAAATGTGCAGGTAGATATGAGAAGTACAGAGGTGAAAATAGGTAGGGACAATATAAGGATCAAGTGATCAAATTTTGGAAATATTATTTAAAGAGGCCTGGACACTTGTGTCAATGCAGGTGTTCTAATATCAATAGAACTGTTCGGTACTTAATATTCACTATATTTTTAAGTGACCATTGAATCTTTCTAGATTTTTTGTTGCCTTTTTATTGATGTGTTTTATTCAAATTCATAGGTTTTAGGTGACTATTTATGCATCAAACCCTAACTCTTCACCTTAGTTCTTTATACCTTGTCAAAAATGGGTTAGTGCGCTCATAGTGTCAAATTGACATCAAGGACCCCTTTGTAAATTAGTGTTGCCTACATATCTAATACTCAAAGAAGGGCCTCAAAATTATGTAGTTATCCCCTAAGTGTTGGTTGGTGTGTGCCCAAGGGTGCAATATAATATATGTAATGGCATGCAATGATATATCTTGTAACTTAACTAATACTACTCATGGGATGTCCTTTGAGTGCTTTAGACTAAATATGACTAATCCTATGATTGATATGAAAATAAGGAAGAATAGTATAGTATAAGTCAATTGTGCAATCTATTGAATGATCTTAAATGGGTGCTTTCTTGGTACTTTATAAATAGAACAATGAGTAGGCTTAGATTTGTATATATACAACATTTTTTTTAAATATATCATGGAAGGGTTAAATAAAAAAATGGGCTGACCCATAGGATTCAAAATATTTGAAAATTAGATGAATTTTGAGGATTGGACACTTGATAATAATATGTAAACTTACATCAATGCAAGTGTTTGGTAGGTTAGGAAGATATTAAGGGTATAAAATTGAAAATGAAGGATATATACTAGTTTTTAAGCTTTTTATACAGTGCAAGAGATATGGGTCATCAAAAATGATAGGGTTAGGAAATAAGATAAATAAAAAAAGAGTTTAATAAAATAAATGGGTCAACCCATAGGATTAGACAGATTTGAAAATTACATGACTTTTAAGGACTAAACACTTGATAAGAATCTTGACACTTGCATCAATGGAAGTGTCCCTATGTGGGATGAAAGTGTTTAGTAGGCTAGGAAGTTTTTGAAGATATAAAATTGATAATGAAGTATATATATCAACTTTTAGGCTTTATATATAGTGCATGAGATTTGGGTCATTAGAAATGTTAGGGTTGGACCATAAGATAAATAGTTAGGCATATTGAGATGGTGAATGCGAGCCTTTCGATAGCAATAATGTCTAGAACTGAAGGGTAGATCCCTAATAGGTATTTTTTTAAGTATTCAAGAATGAGATTCTATGTAAATCATATTTTAGTATCTACAATACTAAGATGTTATGTAAATCATATTTTAGTATCTACGATACTAAGATGTTATGTAAATCATATTTTAGTATCTGCACATTTTTGGCCAAAAATGGTAAAGTTATAGCTCATAGTTCATCTTTGTTGAACCCAGATGGGAAAAATGAGGAACTAGATGGACTTCTTACAAAAATATATATATTTAAAACTACCATGTTCTGAAATAAATATCTAGACTTGGAACCTAAGAAGATAATATAAATCTATGTAATATTCATTAAACCTTCTATCTAAAAGAACTTATGCAAGTTCCAAACAAATTTGTTTACAAAATTCATCATTTTTTTGTTGTTCCAAAATTTAGTTTCTTAATTCTAATATAAGACAAGATATGGCATCAAGGTAAGCTCTCTTACTAAGAGTATCATCCACCTGATTCTATTTTCACTTAGCATAATTGATATACATATCATAATCACTAATAATCTTGAGTCATCTACACTAATGGGCATTCAATTTGTCTTGGGTAGACAAGTGTTCAAGGATCTTGTGATTGGTCAATAACTTAAATGGTTTACCTAGAATAAAATGCCTCCACATTTTAATAGTGTAAACTATAGAAAATAGTTACAAATTGTGAGTACATAATTGGCTTCACTAGGCTTCAACTTTAATGACTCATAGCCCATAGCTCTTCCATTTTGAGTCAAAAATCCTCCACTTCCTTATGATGATACATTTATCCATAATTCAAAATACTCATTAGGATTAGGAACTAGCATAGTTGGTGCCGAAGTAAGGAGCTCTTGAAAATTTGAAAAACTTCTTCACACTTGGATGTCCATTCAAAAAAATTACCTCTATAGTGAAGGAAAGTAATAAGATATGCTATTTTGGAAAATTCTTTTAAAAATATTATATAATATCCAGTAATACCCATAAAACTTCACATCGTGTACACATTTTTTGTGCATGCCATTATTCAATAGCTTTTATAATTTATGAATCCACTAAAATTGATTCCTTATAAATGATATATCTAAGTAATGTATCTCTTTTTGATAGATAAAACACTTGGTGAGCTTGGAAAACATGTATTGTCATAATATTTGTAGTGCTAGCTTTAGGTGATATTTATGTTCTTGATTTTTTTTAGAATATATCAAGATATTTTCCAATAGAACTAGTACAAACTAATCCAAGTAGTTTTTTTAAAATATTCATGAGGTTCATGGATGTTATAGGTGTATTGGTGAGGCCAAAAGTCATCATTGTGAATTCGTAGTGACCATAGAGAGTTATAAAAGTTGTTTTATACACATCTTCCTCCTTAATGCATAGTTAGATGTTTTATCAAAATCAAACATCTAACTTTTAAAACATCACTATTCCCTTCATGTGGTCAAATAGATTATCAATCTTTAGTAGAGGATGATGATTTTTAGTTGTTACCTTATTCAAAATATAGTAGTCTATGCATAACTAGAGAGTTTCATCCTTTTATATAAAAACAACTAGTGCTCCCCAAGGTGAAACACTAGGCCTAATAAAATCATTTTAAAAAATCTTGAAGTTATCTCTTGAGTTATTTTAAATTAGTAGTATTCATTTATTACAGAGCCTTTGATATAGGTGCATATCCTAGAAACAAATCTATATGGAAATCAAATTCTCTAGGTGGTGGTGACATGAGTAACTCATTTGGAAAACACCCTTGGATTCTTGTAGGATGGGATACTCTCTAAAACCTGGTCCTATCTTTATTTTCTTTTCTTCTAATTCCATGACATATAAAATACATCCCTTCCTTATTGATTTTGAAATTTCTAAGGTGGATAACATTTTAATGGATCTAGTAGTATTAATGCCTTGGATGGTTACTAGGTTACTCTTGTTATCTAATCATTAGATCCTTTTTATTAAAAAATATAGGCTCACTTGATGGTTATGCAAAAAATCCATGCCTAAAATAACATCGTAGGGTCTTAATGGTTCCATATGCAAATTTAACCCAGTCTTGAATACTTCCAAGTCCAATTATACTTATTATAAGTGTTCAGTGTCATGGTATTTCTTTCCCTACCAAACTCAACTTTCCACACCTCTCTCATTTTTTAAGGTTTAATTTTTCAACTAGAGATAAATTTAGGAGAAATGAAACTATCAGAATACCCAAAGTCAATCAAAATAGTTAATGAAATTCCAGAGATGATACTTCTAGTCTCAGTGGAGGTGGATTGAAACTCAGATTGAAGGTTATTCATGATTGTTTAAATCATATGGTTTCTTCCTTGATTTACAAAATAACATGGATAATGTTTTTTGTAATGAAATCCTCCACATATTCAAAAAAAATTATATAATCCTTATAGTGGCAATGAAACTTTATTCGCTCATGTGGCTAGAATAAAGCTCTGAAGGGACAGGGGAATAGTTTGTTGAAAACTTTGAGGCTTTTGATTTCCCTTAGAATTATTTAATATATAATCTTTGATTTCTCCTTTTATTTTACCACATAAATTGACTCAATAATATTAATTAGGGTTTTTGTTTTGGTAAGTTTGACATCATGCATAATGACATCCCACAACCCTAGATTGAAATTTGTGACCTTAGTATAATCTTCCCTCATGTAGTTAACTTACCTAAGGAGATATAAAAACTTTGTCTCATAATCTACTATTGAGATGTTTTTTTTGTAACATCTAAAATTCAACCAATTTTTTCTCATGATGATTAGCTAATATATATGTTTTATATAAGTACTTCTTGAATTTATCCCATGAGAGTGTTAATTTATCATACCCTTTCATTTCTTCAATATGTACCAAACATAATAAGGCATCACTCTTGAGGTGTCTAGTGGACATATGGGCTTGCATATTAGAGTTCATATCATATAGCCCAAAATATTACTTTAGGCTAAACAATGAAATTCTACAGAGCCTTGTATTTTTACCTCCTTTCTTTTTAATCAAGGAAGCGACTCATTCTTAGGTTCCTGAATGAAAGGATTCATGCCATGATCCATCAAATGCATTTTTTACCAAGGCTCTATTTATTCTTGTTAATTTACTATAGGTTTATGGTTTTGACTCCCTAATAGGCTAGTCATATAGTTTTCATGTTCTTCAAACTTAGTTTGGAGGGTTCTCAAAATTCTTATAATTCCTTAAAGTACCTTGGCATTCTCGATTGTTGGGGGAGGATTTCCTTTATTATTATTTTTTTGGTCTTGAACATGATTTGGATCATGGTTCGTCTTCCTTATTTAGACTCTAATCCTTCCTCTTTCTGGGTTTCTTACATTAGCTTTGTTATTAGAGTTGTTAGCATTCCAACTTTGTGTTAACATCATTTTCCTAGTGGTCATAAATAAGGAAAAAAATTCAATTAGTTTTTAACCCTAAGTTTCTTAGAGTTGTATCTACACTTCTTATATATTAGGCACTAATAGCAAATGTAGGAACCAAATAAACTCACCCCAGAGTGTTTATTTTAGAAAGTGTAAAATCATAGTTAAACCTAAAATTATTTTGGATTTATCTACTTATAGAATTCAACCTTAGTTAATTCACATGGTTTTATTTAAGTGATTTATAAATTCCTCTTAAAAATATTGATAAATAATTTCCAAAGTGTACTTAGAATAACACATCCCAAAGACTTGTTATCTAAAAATTTTGACCCAAATAGGTTCTTTTACAAATTCATCTCATAGATTATTAATTTTAAATCATATTTTAGTCTTAAAATGTACTTGAACCCATCATTAATAAGTCCTACCTTGTCAAAACTAATTACTTTAGGCGGTGAAAGCCCAATCCTAGGCTTAAAGTATGTATACTCTATTTTTAATGGATAAATTTTTTTAGCAATTGTATGAAGGGGTTGGGTTCATATTGATTATTTAAATCCAAGCATAACTATTTTCTAAAGGATTGAGATCAAAAATGCCTTTTGAAATTGATTATTTAGTCAAGGATTTGAATTCAATAATACTCAAGTGTTAAACAAGCCCAAAGCTGATTTAGAATTTATACTTTCCAAACCATACATATTATGGTTTGTATGAGAAAAAATTATTCAAAATGTGAGGGTATTATTCGAATTCATGAACCAAGCAATTATTTATTCACTATCTATGTCAAGAAGTTATACATAAATTTTTAATGTAAGCATGTGTCTTAAAATTCAAAACATAATTCATATCAGTTCATAACCTCCATAATGAAATTGCATATAATAATCTAAAAAAATTAATATTTTATGTTCCATAAAATAGAAAATTCCACCAAAAATCCTTCCTTTGAATCTATAAACACATTCAAATGGTGCTAACCTTATTTTAAAATGTGGTCTTAAATAATAGAGTAGGATGCTCTAAAATTAACTAACCTAACATTATTTAGTATTGAATTATTTTCAAAATGTATTTTCCATTCCCTTTGTCATAATATTGTTTTATAGTAGATCATACAGTTGTGTCTTAATGAAAAGAGATATTATCATTCATATAATTTCCTTGTATAAGGGTGATTTAACTCTTAATAACTCGCAACTATTTTTTTATTGGGGAAAATAAAGAAGAGCATATAAATTATGTAACACTCATAGCATTCAGGTGGATTAATCTTAGCTTGTATAGATCAAAATCAATGTAATAAATTTTTAAGGTTATCCACAATAAGTAAATTAACGATCATTTCAAACATTCAAACTATAAGTTATGTGAAGGGAATTCATACAATAGACTAACTAAAATGATTGGCAGTGTTAGTCTTAGAAAAGCATCATTGTTAATGGTAAAATATTCATGTAAATAGAGAATATATATAAGCAAAAATTTCCTCATTTAAATGACAAAGTCTTAATGTTTGAATACAAGATATCATTGTGTATCATTATATAATAGGTACTAGGAAACAATTACAAGTTTATAAGAAATAAAGTTGACAAAATTTACCTTAATATAGTCAACTAAATATAACAATCTATGACATTGTGTAAATACTTTGAGGGACCATTACAATAAGAATGAAAGAGTAAAATCTCAGCATACTTGTCATCCCTTGGATCAATTAAATAATAATGAAAAAGTAAAATCTTAACATAGTTTTCATCCCATGGATAAACTACTATATACATAATCTTTTATAATATCAATATAATCAACAAAATCTACATAGTTATTGGAGAATTGTTAATCTTCAAAAAATAAATGTCAATGTCACCAGGTAATAAAATATATATAATAATCAAAATAAATTGACCAACAACTCAGTTTTTCACATATCATGTGCAACTCCATCAAGACATACCCTATTAAACCCAACCATTTTTAGGTTTATTAAAGGTGCTATTTTACATATAAATAATTATTATCATTATAGTTATTTTAAATGTAAAAATTATATGATAATAATAAGAATATAAAAATCATATAATAATTAAACATTGTAATTAAATATTATGCTGAATTAAATAAATTTTAGTATATTATAACATCATAAAAATATTACAACACAACTATTATAATATTTTTAGATTAGACACAACAAACATATAATTAAGCTAAAATTTTATAATTAACAAATGAATTCAAGTGCCAATTATTTCCTAAAAAAACCATACATATCATAAATTAATCCAACATTAATAGGGTAAAATGACCACTAACTGGTCTTATGACTATTTTGGTGCCCTTAAGCACTTATTACATAAAGAAATTAAAGTCCCAAAATAGGGACATAACACTTTTCAACAAGCAATGGATTTTACATTTAAAGGATTAGTAATTAAATGTATAATTATTTATATGTAAAATACCACCATTTTTCTAAGGGTGGGACTCGACATTTTTAACACTTCTATGAATTTTTTGAGAGATGCAAATGACGTGTTGTCTCTTTAAATCTAATGAAAGTGTTTTTGGTGTCGAACAAGGTAAGATTATTGGGCATATTGTTACTAAGGATGGTATTGTCATTGATCTTGAAATAAGTCAATCAATTTCTGATATACCAATTCCTAATATTAAAACAGAGTTGATATCTTTCTTTAGCAAGATCAATTATGTAAAATGGTTTATTTTAGGATTTGCAAAAACAATGACACCTCTAAATTTTGATATTAAAAATTTATGCAAAAAATAAAATCGATGAAAACAATAAAGTAAGCTCTCCAAGAAATCAAGAGAGAGGTCATAACTACACTAGTGTTGAATAATCTAGATTATGAGTTGGATTTCAATCTTAATTCTTTTGCTTCAAAACACTCAATTATTTTTATATATACCTAGAAGTACCTGATAAAAAATGAATGGTCCATAGCATTTATGAGCTTCCATTTGAAAGATATAGAATTAATGTATTCCCTTGTTGAAAAATAGGTTTTTACCTTGGTGAAAGAGGCCAAGAAATTCAAAACCTATATTTTAAATATTCACATTCATGCTATTATACCTGATCTCACGGTTAGGGTATTATTGAATTAAACAAAATTGGGAGAGAAGAGAGGGAAATGGGTATCCATCATTTAGGAATTTTACTTGTAAATTAAGCCAAAAAATATGGTTTAAGGCAAGGAATATGTTAGTTGATTGCTAAGGGTAAATTTGTGAATAAATCAGAGAAATAGGTGCTAGATGTTAATTATCATGACATTGTCTTTACCACTCAAATTGAGGAAATAAAGATTGAATGGTATAAAGGCATCATCTAATATCTTCTCTAAGGCACTTTCCCAATAAACTCTAATCTAACTCAGTGAAGGGTTTTAAAATTAAAATTAGCACATTAGTTAATAGCGAAAAAATATTTTACATGCTGAATTATGGAGTCTATCTCAAATTCCCAGACAAAGCAGAAGCACAATTGGTCATGTAGTATCTTCATAAAGGTTTGGGAGGTGGTCATTCCTAAGGGGACATCACAACACACATGATCCTTAAGAGCAGGTTATTACTATCCCACTATTTTAAAATACTCTAGAAAACATGTGAGGACATGCCACACATGCCAAACTTTAGTTGGAAGACATAAGGATGATGTAATGCTCCTCTAGCCAATAATAGAAAGGTAAAAATTTGCACAATGGGGGTTAGACTTTGTGGGAGTAATGAATCCCAATTCATCACTTGGTCATAAGTTTTTTTAACTACTATAGATTATTGTACTAGGTGGATTGAATTTGAATCCACAAAGTTTAGCACAATAGGTGAAGTAATAAAACTACTAAAGGAAAACATTGTTAAAAGGTTTGTTGCTCCTATGTCATTAGTTTGTGACATTGGACCAAACTTTAAATCGGTGAAACTTATATAATGGGCATATAACCAATGCATAATATTAAAGTTTATATCTAAATACTAACCATAAAGAAATGGGGTAGCAGAGTCAAAAAAAAGAACCTAATAGATGTGATCAAGAAGACCACAGGGAAAAATCCCAAAGGATGGCACACTTTGTTGAAATATGCTCTATGGGATGACAAAATAAAAGTCAAGAATTACTTGAAGATGTCTCCCTTTAAGCTCATATATGGAAAAGAACCAATCTTTCCAATCAACTTACTTATCCCCACCTATCAACTCATACAATAATATGAAGGAGAATCAAAGGCAGTGCAAGATAGATTAGAAAACATTCTCAAGATCAAAGAAATAAGGGAGAACATAATTAAGAATTTTAGTAGACATCAGGATGATACTAAGAGATGGTTTTATAAGAGATCCACCAATAATACTTTTATAATTTTACACTTTATGTTAATGTGGAATAAAACCCATGAAAAAAATGGACAACATGACAAGTTTTATACTATGTGGTTGAAGTCATACTAGATTTCATAAATTCTAGGAGAAAATAAATTTAGACTAAAAACCTTAGGAAGGCAAAGTTTGGCATTACCAATGAATGGGATGTATCCAAAACATTATTTTTAGGCCACTCCAATTGGACACCTTTAATTTCACCCACTAAGCCTTTTCTTTTAATGTTTTCTATTTCTTTAGTCTATTCTAGGATAATTGATATCTTAATCTGGGTTATCTCTTTGGTATGTGATTTTCCCTCAAAATTTAGATAATAAAGTTATGCTTAGGATACCAACTACCAAATAGATTTAGATGATGAATGGAAACTTATAGTGTAAAATAGTTTTGTGTAATTATACAAGATGAGTTAAGGTCAAGTACCCAATCTAGAATCAACCAAAGTAAAAAAATAAAATGAGGTTAGCTTAGGTAATTGTTATGAAAAGTCATTTAAAACCCCATAACATTCCCAAGAGGACATGTTGATAATCAAACTATGTAGTCCAATTGACAAAGCCAAATCTAAAGGATAGGTCTAATCCAAGTTTTCCAAGGTGATTCCAAATCTCTTGAAAAAAGACCATTGGTTCAAAATTTATTTTTATAATTATATAAAGAGGTAATTCGGGTAAACTCTACTGAGGCTATGGATGTGTGGTCGATAGTAGAGCAAGGCATAGAATGAATCAAAAGTATCTATGTTGGAGTTATGGACACCTAGCTAATATCAAAGCAATACTAAGTGAACGGGTAATACCTCTATAAAATAAATAGACCTATGTTACTTAAATATAAGACTAACACCTACAACCTTAGCCAAAAGGTCACTTGATCTTAACTAAAACTCTAAAGCTAAGTTCAAAAGATCTATCTTTCAAATAACACTCTTTCAAAAAATAATTTGATAATAATTGGCATTTACTTCAATTTATTTTTCTCTTTATTGTTTATTTTTTATTTATTTCAACTTGAAAGCAAAACCAGAGATTTTAAATTTTATAAAATATTTAGAAGTATTTCCCCAGAGAGTCACCAATTGTTGTCAACAACCAATCCAATTTCTTCTAAAATAACTTGGGGGCACTAATTTTGAGTCATCAAAATAATGACAGTATTAGGGTTTAAAATGTAAATTCTAGTTATAAAATGGGATTTTAAAATGAAACTTTAGGTTATTTTTCTCTAAATTTTGAGTTACATTTATATTTTTTCATAACCATCATATATGTTTCGGATGAATTAATTAAAATAAGCAGTGTTTATTAAAGGTTTAAATGGGTCTTAAGACATTAGATATGTGTACACCATTCCAAAACAATTGAAACTCCTCTTAAGTGGTGCAAGATAAACTTTCACATTTTGCATTTGATTCCTTTTGAGGTGTTCCTTTTGTATTGTCAACTATGGAGTAATATTTTAGTTGAAAATAATAGCATGACATATTGAATAGCTTGTGGCCATATTACCAAAGGGATTGAGTCCATCTATAAATAGCCCTAGCTTAACAATAGATGGCTTTCTATAAAATTTCACAGGTCACATTTTCTCAAAATGGTTCATTGATATGCAATGATTTGATAACAAAATACACCATTTTATTTGCTTCCATTATCATAATTCCAATTGATTAACTTTTCCAAGTCTTTGCATCGATATGTATATGCTTTAATGTGTTTATGATAGAAAATGGTGCAATATCTTTTTTGAAGTTATGGGGCTATTCACACCTTCTCGATAACATGCCTCCCAAAAAATATGACATGCATTTTCATGTTCATATTCTCCCTATATAACATAAAACCATTAACACAAGCATCATATTTATTGTAGTTAATCCCTATTGTTGCAGAAATTTTATGTGCATCTTTATATGTAGATAGAATTTATTGCCTTCTCGAAGTAATTCATTTTTTAATAACCCCAACATTGGTTTAAAATTTTTCTTAGTCCATCCATAGTTTTATTTCAAGTCCAACAATGTTAAAATAGCATGTAATAAAAATTACCCAATGTTATTGGCTAAAAAAAAGGAGTTATGGCATCTTCTTTTAAGCCCTCATATGTAGTGTCGTTAAACACATGTTCATCCACCCTATTTCCTTATTATTCAATAGGAATTTACATATTGCCCATGTATATTTCTAAATTAGTGTCATTGAGTTCAGAATTAATCATTTCATTCCATTGTGCAACAAAATAATATATTAGCATGTCATCCATGTGACCTTGTGCATTTTCTTCTATGTACTAGCTGGACTAAAATAAAATAGAAATGAGGAGTACCCTCATTAATTCCTTTATATTTATTCCACAAACCTAGACTATGGAGTTTTATAAGTTTTTCTCGAGCACTTCTCTTTATATTATTAGGATGTAATGGGTTGGTAGGGTGAATCAAGATACCCCAAGTGAAACACTTTTAACATTTTCAACAACCTAAAAAAATAGCATACACATGGATTCAATTTTATTAATTTTCTTATATATTTACTCAAGCATGGCAATGGATATATGGTGTTTTTTATACTTACCTTATCAATCCGTGTCAATGATTAAATTTAATTATTGGCATCACTATTTTTTACTAGTATAGTGCCCCATATTTTTTTTTACCCTGATCGACTCATCCCTCCCTTATCACAGCTACTTCCACTTCCATACTACATTTGTAATGAGAGTTTCACTCTATAAAAATTAAAAATGTATAATTATTAAATACACTAACATCCCCCTTTAGCATATACTTGATAAAGGGAAGGATTTACAAATCATAGAACTATCCCTCCTTGATGACACCTTCCTTCACTCCCAAAATTTTCTTGAGCTAAAAAAAGGGCCTCAAGGGCTTTGTGAGTATGTATACAACCTCATCATTTGAGTGATAGTACTTAATATGAACATTTTCATGTCTGAGCTCCCTGATATAATGCATATGAATTTCTATTTTATTTATACAATGGTGCTCAATTGGGTTACAAGCAATGTGGATGGTACTCTAATTTCCCACTATCTTACCAGATATACCCAAGACTGATTAGGAATAACTAGTTTAGGGTGTGTCTACTCTGTGGGTTATCTAATATATTTATCCCATTTGTAAATAGTGAGTTAGTTCAAATTTTAGAGATATAGCTACAAAGTGTTTATCTTACCCTTAACCATAATATTTTATCTTTGAGGTATGAAAAGTATTATTTCTTAGGGCTACCTGCTTACCTATGAACTACATAAATAAATGATTGATGGCTTCCTAATATTGAGTTTCTCTTAAACCCTAGGGCACTTAAATTTATAAACAACATTGTATGAAACATGGCATTGGTTTAACATTACTCATTTCACATGCCAAGACATGCTTAACCAAAAATGATAACTTTCCATAATATCTTAAAATCCCTAGTACAAGGTTTCTAACCTAGATAAATTTTATAGGAAAAAAAATCCAAACCCTTAGTAGTCAAGTACTGAAATATCATCTTATTTTGATCATTATAACAATTGAATATAAAATTATAGTGGCACTATTATAAATTATGATAAAAAACATATGTGTAATTGATGAGATCATACACCTTTGCCTACAGAAATTAATAAAAGAACGTTTATTTTTTTGCCCTTCTTTTAATTTATTTTCTATGTTGTGTTAAAAACCTAGAGGATTTCGTTTTTAGTCTATTTGATTATTGTTATATGCTATATGCAAGACCCTAATGTAATAATTGACATCATTTTATCATGATTAGCATCAATTCTTAAGTCAATATTAGGTAGTAAATTTAGATTTCATGGATTCATAGTATTTGATGCAAACATTGATGCATGATTGTGTTAGTGAATCAAACACTGATGAAAAATTGTGTCAGTGACTAGTTTTGGGGGTAGATGTCACCAAATTTCATTACTAAGAAAGTTGTTTTATGTATGATTTTGACATAAAATTTGCATCATAGCAAAAAAAAATTAACATAAATAGTGTCACAAATTCATGAAAATATATTAGTGGGTGGCCATGTTTTCCAAATTCCACCTATAACTAAGCTCACTAAGCTACCTATAGATCTCCATAAGCTCCCTATACCCAGGCTCCCAAAGCTACTCACTAGACATAGTCTAGTCTCCTATTTCAACCTAGACTATCGAGCTCATCCAATAGCTTGGCTCTACTGCAATCTTGATATAGGAGCATCAAGATGTATAAGTTATCTTGCATCATTTTGAAGACTAAGTATTTTTTTTAAAGGACTCGAGTGTACCTAGTGAAGAGCAATGGTGTGAAATTTTTGGGTTGAAGTCATGCACCCGAGTTTAAAGGCACCTAAGCAAATATTATGTTGACACAAGGGCAATAACATGTAAGGATAGATGAATGAATTATGTGTGGGACTGAAGGTGCACATACATAGAAGGGCTTTAGACACAATCATGTAAGAAGGGCTAAAAGTCATTAAAATACAAAATTGTTTGACCGTAAGGGTACCTCACCCTGATTTCCATGTTTTGAATTAAGCCTACCATAGCATCAAAGGTGAGAAAAAAAATAAATGCAATAAACTCATTAACTTAAATCCTAATGAGAAAACTAAATTTGAATCTATAACCATCGATTATAATTAATCATGTAGTTGGATGGATTGGCAAAAAGAAAATATTTGAGAACTTTCCAAAGGGTCTATAAATAGGAGAGCAGGAAGATCATTTGAGAAACTGTATGAAAGATAAGGAGACTATGCCAAAATCTACAGCCAACCTAAATAGATTAAGAGAGAGATTGAGTGTCTTACATAAGATTTATAATTTAAGGAAGTGTAGGCTTAGGTCGTTGAGTGCAAGACCATTATAATCAAACTGAAGCAAGAGCTCTTACTCTTAGCAGTTTTATGTACTCTATTTTAAATTAATAAAATAAATACATTGGTATCTTTGCTATTGTTTATGCCATAGAGATTGAGAGGAATCTTGAGTTGTGTGGATTGGCTTCCTTTCATTAGTAACTTGATAGTGACTACATCATCTAGTATTAGAGCACATTTCAAACCTTATTGAGTCTATAGGACATTGTCTACATAGGATTGTAAGTAGGAGACCTACAAAAATAGTGCATGAATTGAGAAGAAAGGATGCCACCAAGGAGAACCGCTAGTAGAAGAGCCATAGCTGAATTAATAGCAAGAATATTAGAGTAAGTCCTAGATGTGTTATTGTCAAACAAGGATGCTTGGATTGTGTTGAAGAGGACCGATGATGAAGATTCATTCCAAGGAATGATGATAATGATAATGAAGGAGAAAGACAATACACCAGAGAATACAAAGGCACTATAGTGAATGTGGAGAGAATGAAAAAGATCAAAATGAAGTGGGAGATAAAAGTCTCTTGAGAGCCATAGCATGCATTAGCAAGGGCACAAAGATAGACTTGCCATGTTTCTCGGTAAGTCTCCTAGAAGAACTTATTGATTGGATCAATGACATGGGGGAATACTTTGAGTATGAGGACATTGCTAAACTCAAGTGTGTCAAGGTGGCATAAATTAAATTGAATGGGCATGCATCAATGTGGTGTAAGGAGGTCTAGTGAATAAGGCAAAAGAGGAAAACCGAAGATAATAAACTAAGATAGGATGGTTGTTAAACTAAAGGCAAAATTTTTACTAAGAGGCTATCATATGGAACTATTTACAAAACTTTAAACCCTGAGACAGAAGGACATGTCATCTAAGGAATAAACTAATGAGTTATATAAGATTACTATCAGTCTAGAAACCATGAGGTAGACAAGGAGAGAGTCATGCAATATCTTATCAAATTATGTCTTGAGATCCAAAAGGAGTTAAGTTTGCTTCAGATCCAAACTATCAAGGAAGCTTATCAATTCACACATAAATTAAAAGATAAGTTGATGCACATACAACTAAATAGCATTAAAGGTAGAGGAAAATTCATGTGAGGAAGAGAATGTACCAAAAGAAACTATTCAAGGCAAGGTGTAGAATTTGCCTCGATGAGTGATGTGCCTAGTCAAGAAAAACGTGGGGTGTGAGGGTTGGAGCAAGGAAGTGCACATGGATGAGGAAAATTTTATCAGTCCAAAACAAGAGGTAGATTTGGTAAAGGAAAGGGATGATCATTCCAAGGAATATGTTTCATATGTAGACAATTAAGACATCGGGCCTTTGAATGCCCATAGGTACAAAGTAAAGGAAGCAGCAGGATGAATGTAAATGCACACTTCACGCATGGGAATGAAGAATCTATGGGATCAGTTGAGAACTCCAAGGAGCCTAAGCATGGAGAAGTGTTTCTTTTTAAAAGGGTTATGTTGAATTCTTGGAAGGAAGATAAGGAACCAGTACAAAGAAAGAGTCTTTTCTAGACTATATGCAAGTTGAATGGCAAGTCTTGCAAGTTGATAGTGTGAATAATTTAGTTTTCACAAAGATGGTTGAGAAGTTCAGATTGAATAAGGTGGCACATATGATTACCTATAAATTTTTGTGGATGTAAATGAGTTAGAAAGTGATAGTCAATGAATAATGTTTGGTGAATTTCTAAATAGATAAGTATTAGGATGAAGTGTGGTATGATGTCATGTCGATGGATGTGTGTCATGTGATTTTGGGGAGGCCTTAGAAATTTGAATGAATTTATTACATTATGGGCACAAAAATAGATATCTCCTTGAAAAGGAATGCAAAAAAAGATACTTTGAGCCCCTTGAGGGATGAAGAAGAAAGAGGTGCAACAATGTGTGCACAAGAGTGTTGATGGTTTGAGGAAAAGAGTTCTTGAGGGAAAAGCGAGAAGAGGAATGTTATGCCCTCATATGTAAGGTAACGCAAGAGGATGGCACAAAGGCCAAAGAGGATATGGAGAAGACATTTATGCACAAATTAAAGGAATTGTTGGAAGAACTCACCAACATCTTCTCAATTGACTTTTCAGAGAGGTTGTGGCCTGTAAGAAGCATTAGCCACCACATGGATATGATTCAAGGAGAAAGCTTGCCTAACAAGCCTATGCACATAATGATGCCTATAGAAAATGAGGAAGTGTAGAGGTAGATGCATGAATTACTGAATAAGGTGTTGATAAGAGAAATTTTGAGCCCATACATAGTACTTGTGGTGTTGGTGTTAAAGAAGGATGGAGAATGGTGTATTTATACAGATTCACATGCCATAAACAAGATTAATATAAAGTATAAATTTGAATTTTGATGCATAGATGATATGATGGATTTATTGAACAACGCAAGTATTTTAACAAGATTAACTTGAAAAGTAGATATCACCAAATAAGGATTTGCAAGGGAGATGAATGGAAAATGGCATTTAAGATGAAATAAGGATCAAATATGGACCCTAAGAAGGTGTATGTGATAGCAGAATGGACATCACCTAGAATCAATTTTGAGGTGAAAAGCCTCCATGGTCTAGTAGGATTCTATAGTAATTTTATAATAAACTTTAGTGGGATATGTATAGTAATCACATAAACATTATGTGGAAATCAAAAGACATTTGTTTGGACTAAGGAGGTGAAGTACATCTTCCAATAACTAAAGAAGAAAGTAACAGAACAAACAATGTTAGCACTGTCAAACTTCAACAAAGTGTTCCAAGTTGAATAAGACATGAGTGGCACAACAATAGGAATTGTACTAAGTCAAGAGGGGAGACCCATAGCCTCCTTTAGTGAAAATTTGAGTGATGATAAGCACATATATTTTGTCTTTGACCAAGAATTCTATGCCATAATACAAGTGTTGAATAAGTGGAGGTTGTAATTATTGCCAAAGGAGTTTGTATTGTATATGAAACACTAGGTTATATAATTTATTAATAGCCAAATAAAGTTAAACCAAAGGCATATGAAGTGGGTTGAGTATCTATAAATTTATACCTTTGTGTTGAAGCACAAGAGTGGGAGATCAAACAAGGTGGTGGACGCACTAAGCAAGAGAGCATTGATGATGAAAGAGATGAGAACTGAAGTGTTGGGATTTGATTCGATGAAGGACTTGAATGCAAAGGATGAAGATTTCTGAGATACATGGAGGGTTTGTATAAATCTAATGAGTTTGGATTGGATGCCATGGCTAGATTATGTTATACAAGATGGGATGCTTTTCAAGGGTGCGCAGTTATGTATACCTCGAGTATCGATACATGAAAACTTGTTCAAGTAAAAGCATAATGAAGGATTATCCAGGCACTTTGGAGGAGATAAGATGATCACATTATTGGTTGAGGGATATTCTGTGTGTATGTGTAAAGGTGTCAAAATTATCAATTGGCAAAGGCAATATGCTAGAACATGGGTTTATATCAACCCCTAGAGATACCAAAGAGACCATGGGAAGATATAAGCATGGACTTTGTGTTTGGGTTGCCCAGAACACAAAGATCCAATGATTTCATCTTTTCATGGTGGATCACTTTTCCAAAATGGCACATTTTATTTTCTACAAAAATATTAGTGATGTGACAAACATCATAAATTTATTCATCAGATAGGTGGTGAGGTTAAACGCAGCATAGTGTAAGATAAGGACACCAAGTTTGTAGGCCATTTTTAATGTACATTATGGAAGAAACTAGGAACATGGCTGAATTATAGTATTGCATATCATCCCCAGACTAATGGACAAATGGAGGTCATTAATAGGAGCTTTAAAAAAAATTTGAGGTGCTTAGTAAGAGACAAGTCAACACAATGGGATATGGGGTTGGCGTAGACCAATTTTGCATATAATAACTTTGTTAATCAAAGAACAAGGAGAACACCCTTTCAAGTTATTTATGGAGTTAGTCCAAAGGAATTTTTGAGCTAATAAAAATAAATGAGGCACATGGAAGGAGTGGGTAAGTAGAGGAATAAGTTGAATATATGTGAAGCTTGTATGAAGAAGTGAAACAAAGGCTAGAGCAGAGTAGCCAAGAATACAAGAAGCACACAGATGATAAGCACAAAAAGAAGGAATTTGAATTAGATGACTTAGTGTTAGCACATTTTTGCAAATAAATATTTCCATGAGAAACCTACAATAATTTGAAGTAGATATGGCCATGCAGAGTGTTGCACAAGTTTTTGGAAAATTCATATAAGATCAAGCTACCAGAAGGGATGGATATATCATTTGTATTCAATGTATCACATTTGTAAGATTTTCATGAGGTGCGAGAGCAATGTGATGGAGAAGAAGAGAAGGCCCAAGTCTCATATTAGAGGGTGCAGATGCTTGAAAATGAAATAGAGGATATCTTAGATTCTGAAGTTGTGAAAAGGACATGTAGGAAGGAGTATATTGGGTACCTAGTAAAGTGGAAGAATCACATGATAGAAGATGATTCATGGCCAAACCTAGTCAAGATTAGTCCTTATGGCTATGATCTCATAAATATCAACTTGTGAGTTGAGGATCACTTTTTAGTTACCTGGGGTGTCTAATATAGGGGCATTCAAGCACATAATCATCTTGCATCATTTTGAAGACTAAGTATTATTTTTAAAAGGACTCAAGCATGTCTAGTGAAGAGCAACAATGCGACTTTTGGGTTGAAGTCATGTGATCGATTTCAAAGGCACCTAAGCAAAGATTATATTAACACAAAGGCACTAGAACGTAAGGATAGATGAAGCAATTATGTGTGTGTGTGAAGGTGCACATGCGCAGAGGGGCTTTAGACACAATTGTGTAAGAAGGACCAAAAGCCACTAAAAGACAAAATTGTTTGATCAAAAAACCACATCACCCTGACCGCCAAGTTTTAAATTAAGCCTACATCAGCATCAAAGGCAAAAACAACAATAAATGCAATAATATTATTAGCTAAGATCCTGGTGAGAAAATCAAATTTGAATCTCCAACCATCAATTGTAATTAATCACGTAGTTTGATGGATTAGCAAGAAGAAAATCTTCGAGACCTTTCCAAAGGGTCTATAAATAAGATATTGGGTAAATCATTTGAACAATTGTATGCGGGATAAGGAAAATTTGCCAAAATATATAACCAACTTGAAGAGAGGAAGAGAGAGAGTGATTGTCTTTCACAAGAGTTATAAGTTGAAGAAGTATAGGCTTAGGTTAGTGAGTGTAATGCCATTGTAATCGAGTTGAAGCATTATCTCTTACTTTGAAAAGTTTTATGCACTTTATTTTGAATTAATAAAATAAATACATTGGTATCCTTGCTTTTGTGTATTTCATAGAGAGTGAGAGGAGTCTTAGGCTACGTGGATTGCCTTCCTTTCATTGGTTACTCGATCTGCAATTGTATCAATTCTCCTTCCACTACACCGAGTCTCCCCATTGGATCAAATCTATTGAGCTCCTCAACAATCCACCCCATAAACTCACTCATTATCTTGATACCCTATTGAGCTCCCCCCATTGGACCCTATCTGGCTTGCCAAGCCCCCTAGAAACCTTCCTAACTCCCCTATCTGCTAAACAGTAGTCCAATAACTCACCACCTCACACATTGCATGTGACTTGTCTTTTGGTTCATGGATCTCGTTGAACCCCACCAACTACATTAATCAGCCCTACATTAGACTACGTAAAACTAACCTTGATTTGACCCTATTTGGGGTCATTGTCCTTAACTCCAAAATAGATAACCCTAGGCTCTAGGTCTCCCTTCAAGCTCTTGGCCTAGATAGGCCCTCCACACCTCCAAACATTGCTCGTAATCCCTATTTGTTGAGATCATAACAAGCAATACCCCATAGGGTCCCTCAAACCCTTCCTTTTACCATAAAGCTCATTGAGCTCCCTCTCTGCTACCTAGTTGAGTGGTTTGGTCTTGCCTAGCATAGTGGTCTTGTCCACCAAACTCCACCTTCTCATCCTCCTTAATAGCTCTCCCAAGGTCACTACACCAGTCACCTCACCATGACACCCAAACCAAACTTAGCTCAACTCATGAGACATCCACTTCAAGCTTACCGTTGTAACTCGACCCTGCTCCAACAACTACCTTGACTTTGCTTTGTAGAGCCGATTAGAGTTTGTTGACGACTCACCTCAATGAACTCCCTACCCATCTCGATGATCATATGTCATGTTCTTGCCAGTTCACCCTCTAAAGATCTTGTAGATTGCATGATTTTCACATTAAATTAATAAAAATCAAAGTGCATAACTTAAAACTATCACACTTGGTCTCATTTGAGTTCCTTATAGTTTTTAATCCCAAACTTCGTATTGCTAGTTCATCCAATTTGCATTAAAGGTTAGTAACTTCCTCATTTATGAACTAGATTCTTACTCGAGTCTTGTACATGTATTTGTGTAAATTCCTAAAAATGCTTCATTTGTTCCTTTTGCATTACGATACAATCATTAATAAAGGCTTCATTTTGTATTTGGATGAGTTTTATTATAACATTGTTGTGGCCCAAAAAAAAACTTATAATTTCATTGCCATCTTTAAACCAAGTCATCCAAACTTCTAGTATTTTTTTTCCTTCTAAAATGTCTATAAAAAAAGTTTGCAAGTAATTAGTTGATATTTATGTTTCAACTACTTATTTAATCCATATCGTTCAATTGATGTTTTAATTTCTTTAAGATGAGTTCTAATCCAAGATTTCATATCTTTTTTAGCGTTTTTCTTTTTTCAATACAAATAAATAAAGGATTGTAACCTCTAACAAGTAGTTGCCTTTGAATGTTTTGTTGTTTCATCAAACCCTAATTCTTTTATTTGTCAAGATCGTGTCTAAAAAAATAAGTTCAATATTCTAACTATAACAAAATTTCGCAAGATATGAGCATTTGTTCAAAGTGATAAGTATAATTTAAAATATAAATGAAATTAATAATTAATATTATTTTTTTTTATAAAATAATTGTAAAACTTTTCATCCAAATAACATTTTTTTTTAAAATTGTGATGAAAGTATAATCCAAGATACAAAATGAAATTAGTAATTAACGTTGGCTTTTTTTATAAAGAATTTGTCAAACCTTTCATTTAGATAACCTTAAAAAGAAATTATGTTTGATCAAATGAAAGAAACGTTTTTAGGCCATTGAATCAAACAAATCCAATTTAAAGATGATGTTTTCAATATATTCCCTACAAGCTATTTTCAAATGGATGAAGCGTAAGGTTGAATTCGCCCAGGGATGATTTTTATATCATACGGTAGATGAAACTTGAATAGATGATATAGACTTCTGGTTTGCTAAATGGGTTGAAAGTTTATTGCCTTAACATATGGTCAAGATAGAATTATCTTTGATAGTGTTCACTTTAAATTTAGCATTGCCTTTTATGTTAACTAATGCTGATACAATATTAATGGCATTAACAAAATCTAATTGCATTTTTGTTTCTGCAAACACATATTGTGGTCTATTGATGTTAAATATCATGTAAACTAACAAATCATTTGAAGGTCGGTCGGTTCTTAATGTTCCAAAAACTATCAGAAAAATTTATATATATGAAGATTAATAATTGTGTTCAAGGTTTATATTAATAAATAAGTTGGAGTATTTTTATTGGAATAATTCGGGTTTGAATTTCATCAATAATCAAGAATATTATAATGGGAGATGCATAATTGATATATTGACAGATATAAAATTCGGAGACTCGACTCCTATTATATTTTAAATCGTTGTGAGGCCATTCAATCTCTCATTAATCAATCCCAAAAAATTATTAAACACATGACAATTTTTTTAAAAAAAACAATTCTTAAAATGTTTTAAACCACCTAATTCAACTACAATCAGTAATAAATTAATGCACTGATCTATACTTTAATAAAGAATTTACAACACAATCATATGATATGGTCCAAAATAATAGACTAGGAAATAGCTAAGCAATTTATCAAATTTTTGGTGCTCAAACCACCTCAAGCAATAGAATTGAATGTATAAGGGGCTTATATCATATGATTTTCCAATGTGTAAACATTTGCCTTTTCATACAACTGAAAATTAAACCCTATTTGAATTCAATTTTCATTGTAATATTGGTTTTAACTTTAAGTTACAAAAAATTAACCAGTTCGGTACTTCACCTCTATGACCATTAATGAAATGTAATGTGTCAAGTGGACCATTCATGCTTATGATTGATAGGTTCTTGTAAACTACAATTTATGAAATATAGGTCAATGTAAATTAACTCAAAATGGCAATTGAATCCCAAAAAATCCTAATTTAATGCACT
Source organism: Torreya grandis (assembly GCA_037957365.1). NCBI lineage: Eukaryota > Viridiplantae > Streptophyta > Pinopsida > Cupressales > Taxaceae > Torreya > Torreya grandis. The sequence goes on along the minus strand of JARHVA010001744.1, from coordinate 1,571,889 downwards.
ACTGAAAGACTTGTATAAATCGAAAGAGCTAAGGAGCTCCATAATTAATGCTTCATAATGCACAACACTATTGAAGGTTTACAAATAGGATAGCAAGTTATGGGCTTGATTATGAAGAAACCCCATGTTTAAGCACATTGGGTCAGAGTATTATTGTGATGGGTGACCTCCCGATATGTCCAGATGCTTCATCCCTGTGATCATCACCTGCGTGCAATGTGTGCCAAGTGGGCCATTCATGCCCCTAAGAGATGGGTTCTTGTCAACCACTACTCATGAAATATGGGTCAGTGTAGATTGACTCGAAACTACACAGTTGAATACTGAAAATCATCACATAATTAGATGCATTACAAAAAACAACAAATGAAAAAGAGAGAGAGAGAGAGACAGAGAGACAGAGATGTGAAGCTCTTTAGAGAATGATTCACAAGGCACAACACTTGTTAAAGGTTTTCCAAATGGCTACTCCATGGTTAAGTGTGCTTGAGCTAGAGTAGTTTGTGAGTATCACCTAGCTGCAATGAGTACCAAGTGGACCATTCATACTCATAAGAGATAGGTTCTTATGAACCAATAATCATTAAATAATGGGTTATTGTAGATTGGCTTGACACTATGTAGCGGAATCTTGGAAATCATCACATATTTTGATGCATTATGGAAAAAACACTATTATATATTGAAAGAGCTAGGGAACTCCTTAATAAATACTTCATAAGACACAACACTTGTTGAAGGTTTTGCAAATGGGGTGATGATAAGCTATTTGAGCTTGATAGTGCAGAAAGATCTATGGTTGTGCACACTTGACCTAGAGTTGTACTAGGATTGGTGACCTCTCGGGAGGTCTATGTACTTCATCTTTGTGAACATCACCTACATGCAATGAGTACCAAGTGGACCATTCATGTTCATGAGAGATAGGTTCTTGGGAACCATAGCTCATGAAATGTGTCAAATATAGATTGGCTTGTACACAGTTGAATCTTGAAAATCATCACTTACTAGCATCATTAAGTTTAATGCTTTTAAGAAAAAACAAATGTAATAACAGTCATAAAATTAAATCACCACCTAAAATACATGTTAAGCATAGGCTTATATTGAGAGGGGGGGTGAATCAGTATAAGATATTCTTTTAAATTCAACACTTAAATTTGAATCCTCAATTAATATATCCAAAGCAATCAAAGAACACAATACAAAGAGACACAGATTTACGTGAAAACTCTTTTGGGAGAAAACCCCAAAGAAATTCTTTCTCAATATATAACTTTCAAATATTTGTAGGCCCCAACCTACAGGGGACACCAATCTCCAATTACAATTTGCAGGCACCAACCCACAAGAGCACTAACCCTTCCATCAAGCACCAACTCAGCTTAGATTCGTGAGCACCAACTCACAGGGGCACCAACCCCTTATGAAAATTCTTCTTACCACCGTAGATTTGTTGTTAACTCAAGAAATGATGGAACTCTTCTTTTCTCTCTTTCAGATCTACTCTTCCTTTCCAAACACAACCCTAATTTTTTATTCTCAATTGATTGCTTGGACTTCAATTGATTGTCAATTAAAATCTACTCTTCCTCAAAATCAAACATCCTTCTTATATAGGCAATAAATGCCCTTTCATCAATGGTTACATTTCCTCAAAAGATAATGCCCATTTGAAAGGGTGCAACCTTCTAGAAAATAACCTTTTAATATGGGTCGGCCAACGCAGATTTAACACTTAAAATCATGAAAAATTAACTCCTTCCATAGGCACATTTAATTACCCACATAATCACCTTTATGCACACTAAAACATGGCGATTTTAAATCTGTCCTTTAATTTTCTTCTTTGCACATTAAAACATGGTAGTTTTTTCATAATTAATGCTGATATCTTTCTCTAATGAATAGTTGTTTATATTTCACGTATACCATGATTTTTCTTATGCCTAACAGCTCCTTTTCATGTACTCAAACTTTCATTTTCTGCATTTTTATATTGTTGGTTATTTTTGTCAACATCCATTACTTTTTGCCATTTTCGTCGACACTTCATTCGACGATTCCATCAACCTCCGTCACACAATTCTGTCAATCAAAGACTCTTTTAACATCAATGACTATGCATTTGACATCAATAACAATATTTCCAACAATCTCTCCCTTTGTCATTGATGGCAACTTTCCAAAAGGATCTTCTTTTCTACAACTCCCCCTTACTATAACTTCCCCATACTGCGATTCTCCCCCTTTGACATCAATGGCAAAGGGTCATCCAAGGCACTGAATAATACAATGTTTAGCTCCCCCTTAACCAATGCTTCTCTTGATTTTTTAATGAGAATAAGCAAAGGATATTACTCCCAACTTCTATCGTAGGCACTCAAATGTTTTCTTTGGAAGTGGCTTAGTGAAGATATCTGCTATTTGTTCAGATGTGGCAACATATTTCAATTTTACATGTTCTGCCACCTGGTCTCTCAAGACATGATACTTTATAGGGATATACTTAATTCTAGAATGCATAACTGAATTCTTCAAAATACTTATCACACTAGTATTATCGCTGAATATGGAGATTGGATGATCATACTCTACTTTGATATCTTTCAAGGTTTGCTTTATCCATAGAATTTATGTACAACATAACATTGCCTCTATGTATTATGCATTTGTTATGGATAGAGGTACAGAGTTTTGCTTCTTACTCAACCATGATACTAGGCTATATCCAAGAAAGAATGCTCCTCCACTTGTACTTTTTTTGTCATCTACACAACCTACCCAATCTGAATCCGTGTAAGCCACCAATGTGAAGTCCTTACCTCTTGGGTACCACAGATCATAATCCAAAGTTCCCTTTAAAAATCTGAATATGTGTTTCACGGTTTGCACATGTGTTTCTTTTGATGCTACTTGAAATCGTGCAACCATACCCACTGCTTGCATGATATATGGGTTGGATGTCGTAACATATAGTAAACTCCCAATCATTGATATATAAAGAGTTTGATCAGCATTCGAAGATTCATCATCTATGCTCAACTTAGTCCCTGTAGCCATAGGTGTGTTAATAGGGGCACACTCCGTACCAAATTTATTCAACATTTCCTTCACATACTTGTTTTGGGATATGAATATTCCTTTGTTAAATTGAGAGATTCATAAATCAAGGGAAAATGACAACTCACCCAACATGGACATCTCAAACTCCTACATATCTTCGGCAAATCTCTTAGGCATTTCCTCATTGTCTCCTCCAAAAATTATGTCATCTGCATACACCACAACAATTAACTGGTGCTCACCTTCAATTTTAAAGTAAAGATTGCCATCAGCATATCCTCTCTTGAATCCTTGGTCTTGTAAGTATTTATCAAGCCTAGTGTGCCATGCTCTAGGAACTTGTTTCAATCCATACAAGCTTTATTTAGCTTACACACATAATCCTTATTTTCTGATAAGAACCCTTCTGGGTGTTCCATGTATACTTCCTCTTCTAGTTTGCCATTTAAAAATGTTGATTTGACATCTATTTGATAGATTTTGAAATTCTTAAACACCGAAAAAGCAAGAAACATTCTAATTGCTTCTAATCTAACAACAGGAGCAAAAGTCTCTTCAAAATAAACACCTTCTACTTGAGCATACCCTTTACATACCAACCTTGCCTTGTTTTGAGTGACTTGGCCATCTTCATTCAATTTGTTTCGAAATACGCACTTAGTGCCAATCACATTTTGATCCTTCGACCTGAACACAAGTTCCCAAGTCTCATTCTTCTCAATTTGATATAACTCTTCTTCCATTGCTTTTACCCAATGTTTATCATGACTAGCTTCAGAAAAATTCTTAGGCTCTACCTTGGATAGAAAAGAGAAATTTACTTGCTTAGATGTACTTACAATTCTTCTTTTGGTTTGCACCCTAGCATCAATGTTGTCAATGATCTGACTTTCGGCATGATTCTTCCAAACGAAGTGAGATGGTGCTTTGGTGTCCTGCGTTTCATAGTCACTCAACTTTTCTACATTTTCTTCCTCTTCTTCTACAAGATCGGGTATTTCTAAAGGCTCTTCTGAAGGTTATTTTGCCTTTTGGTTCATAATCCCATCCATTCTAACATTGGCACTTTCTATGATAGTTTGTAGCCTTTTGTTATAATATCTATAGGCTTTGTTTTTGTTGGAGTAGCCAAGAAAAATTCTTTCATCAGCGTTTGAGTCAAATTTGCCCAAGCAATTCGTAAGGAGTTTTGTCATGATTAACTCTAATTTGCCCTCTATTCAAGATATACACTGCTATATTAATTGCTTCTCTTCAGAATATATCTGATAGTTTACATTCATTCAACATAGTTTTAGCCATCTCTTAAACGGTTTGATTCTTCCTTTCCACCACTTCATTTTGTTATGGAGTTCTTGCCACTGAGTATTGTCTTTTAATTCCATGATCTTCACAAAACTCAATGAATTCATTTGAAATGAACTCATGTAATATCCCCTCCAAACAGGAAATATAGCAACACAAAAAACTTTGAACAAGATATAACTTCAGTGGAATAAATTCAGAATGATCACAATAATATAGTCTCTGAATAGCAAATTACAAATCTTATCACTTGTCCTTTTAAACTATTACAATTGCAGTCCTTTCTCATGCATACAAATATGAAATACAGTCTTAAAAACCCTGGCTTATCAAAACTGGAAGTGAAAATTGAATTCTGGAAGGTCTCGGCCCTTCTGTGTCGACACACAGTCGCCGTCGTCGGTCGATATCTCGCCGACGTCGGTCTCTGTCGGTCGGCTTTCTGCCGACGTCGGTCTTCAATCGACCGATGTCGGTCACTGAAAACCCTCTGTCTGCCGAGGTCGGTTCCTGAGTTGATCTGTACTGACCTGTACGGACCTTGTACGGCCGCCAATTAAGCACAACTTCCCTGTTTTCAACCCCTGATCTGAAAATATACTTTTCTAGCACAGAAGATCTCTAGCTGTGTAATTTATTGAATGAAAACAAGAATAAAGAAATACCTGGAATATCTGTAATAACTTCTGTGTGAAGTTATCTCTCAAACCTGAAATTCTGTGATAACTTCTGGATGAAGCTATCTCACACTTTGGCAATAGATCAGCTGATATTCCACAGCCTCTTAATTGCACACACTGAAGAGGGAACGTTCTCCAATGCAAATGGAATCCTTGAACCCTAGGCTCAGTCTTCACAGAAGAAATTCTCCAAAATCAATATCAATAATCAATAGCATACATAATGAACAATGGCCTCCATGAGAAACCCTTATACCCTCAAAAAGATATACTTGCCCTAATTAGGGTTTCTTAAATTAGAATTAGGGTTTCTGATTAAAAATAGGCTAAATAATTAATATTTGATTAAATCAATCAAATATTAATATCTCCCTCAATACATGTCGGATCAACGAACCGATAGAAGCTAGTGAATCAGGGAGTGGTTCCGCACATAACCATATCAAAATAAAGGCGCTCCGCTGCATATCAAATATCCCTAAAAGGTAGGAGCCCTGGCCAAATATGTCTGAAATAACCTGAACGAGAATCAAATGTAGAAATCCTGTGAATCAAAGTCGAGCCAAGCTCCATTATGACCCTCTATCCATCTTATTAGCCTACGAAGGTCGCATAATAGGCTAACCATGAACTCAGAACATGTCAATTAAAAAGGGGACATGACAACTCACCCCCTCGATTTGACCTTAGGCATTTTATTTTCAACCCAGTTTCATTTTCTACTAACACCTTGAAAGCTTTAAACTTCCCAAATTCTTCTAATTTTTCTTTCAGAAAGGTTACCCACGGCATTCTAGTGTAATCATCAATGAGCAACATAAAGTAGCTCTCACCTTGCATGCTTTCAGTTCTAGTAGGTCCACAAAGATCTGTATGAATTAGCTCTAGTGGTTTGGTGGTCAAATGTTCCTTTGTTTTGAACTTTGCTCTATTCTACTTCTGGTGTTGGCATTGCTTGCATAGAGTGCTTGACGGTTTCGTTAACTTGGGCATATCTCGCACAGTCTGCTTGTTGATTTTCACAAGATTATCAAAATTTATGTGCCCTAACTTTCTATGTCATAGCCAACTCTCTTCAACTTGACTCAAACAACATTTCTCTCCTCTCACTTCTCCAAGCATGTATAGGTTGTTTGTGGTTCTATGAGCATTTGCAACTAATTCCCATGTATCTACCTTCCTTATTTCACATCCTTCAGCATAAAACTTAAGTGTGTGTCCTTGATCACACATTTGGCTTACACTCAAGAGATTATGCTTTAATCCTTCAACATATAAAACATTTTCCGTTTTTGTTTTACCATTATCAAGATTCAACGTACATTTTTTAGCAATCTTTGTTATAGCATTATCACCAAATTTCACCGTACCTTCATTCACTTTCTTCAGTAAGATAAACCTGTTTTTATCTCTGATCATGTCTTGAACATCCGCTATCAATGTACCACTTTTGTGCTTCGTCTTGTGCATGGAATGTTGTTTGCACAAGCATGAATTTTTCTTTTTCTTGACCAACTTCTTGCTTCTCTTTCCATATTTTTGTAGAGTTTTTCTTCTTTACCACAAGATTATTCACTTTTTTATTATGTTTTGAATTTTCTACACACTTCTACATAATCACGTTGTGTCCATAGTTATTGCAATTATTCTCATTGTAATCCCAGAGTGGGACAAATGAATTATAGCTCCTTTTGAAACCTCCATGAGTAGACTTTCCATAGTTCCATGAATATTCATTCCTTACACAAGTCTTACATTCTATTGCTCTATGCCCAAAATTATTTCAAGAGTAACAATAACCATAGAATGAGTTTGTGTACCATTTCACATGATTCTGCGTTGATGGAAATGATCCTCTGAAATCTTTAACTAGAATGTTCTTCCCTCTGTTTTCTTTATGAGGATTGACATGCTCCTTTTTCACATGATCTGATTTCTTATCACTTATGCTCATTGAATTTTTGAGTGCATCAGCAGAGGTCTTAGGCTTCTCTGCATCTACCCCTTTTGTTGATTCTATAGGTATTGAACTTTGCCATTTTTCAATGTTCTTTTGGTTCTCATGATAGCCAATACCAAACTTAATGGATGGTGATCTCTGGGTTTTTAGAATGTTACCCGATACTTAGGTACTCTTTTCAAATTTAGATATGTTTTTCAACTTATTGGTTGTTCTCTCCAATTTTGATTTCAAGGCAATGCATTCGTCATCTTTTGTTTTCAATTTGGCTCTTATCTTATTCTCAATTCTTTTCATCTTCTCTACTTGTGTCTTTAAGCCTTTTAGAATCTTATCTGACTCTTCATCCATCCGAGTTATCATTGTTTTCAGATCAGTATTTTCCTCTTCATATTTTTGAACTTGAACCTTTTGTTTTGAATTCTTTTTCTTTAACAAACTTTATTTCACCCAAGGCACAAATTAATTCTTCTTCCAAATTTACCTTTCCATTGTTTTCGATTTCATCTTCTTCTTCTAAGGTGTTTGTATTAAAAGATTCGGCTTTCACTTCAATTGCCATAAACAAAGTTTCCTACCCGTCACTGTTTGATATTTCTTCATAACTCTCCTCGACTAAACTACTATCCCTTTTGGAATAGACTTTTCTTATACTTGATATTTCTTCATAGCTCGCATAAGATTGCATTCATAGCTTTCACATTGTTCTCATTGGCCTTCTTTCTGGTAGCATCCTTTGGTACAATTTATGGTGTTGTGTATCCAATTACCATTGCTTGCCAAATATCGAAACCTAGGGCCATCAAATATTTTTTCATCCTTATGCTCCAAAATATATAATTCGTTCCATCGAACAAAGGAGTCTTGTTAGTGGAGAAACCATCCAGCACTTGAGACCCTGTCATATGTGCTTTCCAAGATCTACTTTCTAGTAGTTATGCTAACATCGAAAGATCCCACTCTGATACCAAATGTTAAACACAAAGTTATACTGAGAGGGGAGGTGAATCAGTATAAGATATTGTTTTAAATTCAACACTTAAATCTTAACTCTGAATCCTCAATTAATATATCCAAAACAATCAAAAAACAAAATGCAAATAGACACAAGTTTATGTGAGAACCCTTTTAAGGGAAAACACAAAGAAATTCTTTCTCAATATATAACTTTCAAATATTCGTAGGCACCAACCTACAAGGGACACCAATCTCCAATTACAATTTGCGAGCACCAACCCACGAAGGCAACAACCCTTTCCGCAAAGCACCAACTCAACTTAGATTCATGAGCACCGACTCACAAGAGCACCGACCCCTTATGAAAATTCTTCTTACCACCGTAAATCTGTTGCTAACTCAACAAATGATGAAACTCTTATTTTCTCTTTTCAAATCTGCTCTTCCTTTCCAAACACAACTCTGATTTTTTATTCTCAATTGATTGCTTGGACTCCAATTAATTGTCGATTAAAATCTACTCTTGCTCAAAATCAAAAATCCTTCTTATATAGACAATAAATGCCTTTTCGTCAACGGTTACATCTCCTCAAAAGATAATGCCCATTCAAAAAGGTGTAACCTTCTAGAAAATAACCTTTTAATATGAGTCGGCCAAGGCAGATTTAACACTTAATATCATGGAAAATTAACTCTTTCTTTTGATGCATTTAATTACCCACATAATCACCTTTATGCACACTAAAACATGGCAATTTTAAATCTGTCCTTTAATTTTCTTCTTTGCACATTAAAAAAATCTGTCCTTTAATTTTCTTCTTTGCACATTAAAAAATCGCAGTTTTCTCATAATTAATGCTGATATCTTTCTCTAATGAATCACTATTTACATTTCACATATACCATGATTTTTCTTATGCCTAACCGCTCCTTTTTGTGTACTCAAACTTCTATTTTCTGCCTTTTTATTCTGCTGGTTATTTCCGTCAACATCCGTTACTTTGAGATTTCCATCAACACTTACGTCGACGATTCTGTCACCCTCCATCACATAATTCCATCAATTAAAGACTCTTTTGACATCAATGACTATGCCTTTGACATCAATGACAATATTTCCAACAATACAGAAATGAACAAAGGCTTCAAGAACCGAAAAAATGATTTATCTAAATTATGCTAAATTGTTTATCTGAAAAACTTAACGTAACAGACCACATTGAAAAGAGAAGTGTACATATACTCACAAATCAACCACATCAGAAGGATAAAATTTTGCAAGAAATGTAAAACAGTATTTTTTTATAGGCGCCACAGAAAAAATGAAATTAAAGAACAGAAAAAATGATTAAGATAAATATTTGATGTTAGTCACCTACACGGAAGGAATAAACCGTTGGGATCCATAGGTGCACGGATCTCTCTGTGTCAATATCATGCTTACTATATTAGCAAGTTGTGTAATGTCTTGCTCAGTTATAACAATGTAAAGGATTTTAGATTTTTCCACTGAACCTGTAGCCCCCTATAACTAATATAGATCTTTCCTCTTAAGTAGAGATATATCCTCTTCGGTTCTGCCATTGAGAACCCAAATCTACACTCTTATGTTGCACTCAGTCCGGGGTACGGAAGCCATGTTTGCTATGGATTTTCAGTGATGCAAAGCTTGAACATGAATTCTGTATATTAAAATAATGACGGTTCCATATATCTGTCCCGAATATATAATTAACCGTGTAGCCAGTTACAGCAGTTCCCATGGTCTTTCAACCATGTAACGATGCCATACATAAATACCGAAGAAGATACTCGTTGGAGGAGCAAGTATCTGCAAGGTCTTGATGCAACCTAGTCAAAGCCTTTTGTAATGACCTTAATGCTGGAAGAAAATCTTTGCAATTTTGATGAATTGAATTGCCATGGGCTTTACAAAGCTCCTGCAAAACAAATCAACAAGATGAGAATTTTACATACACTATAAATTGTCTTCTTATTTACTCTGCATCAAAAGACAAACCTGGCACCATTCAAGAAGAAATTCAAGATGGGGAGAGCCTTCCAAATACTCTGCAAATACTTCAATTAGCCTACGCAAGTACTTCAATGGAACGGCAGCAGCAACAGTGGCAACATCCTTCGGTTGCACTGAGACAACACACTTCCTGATCAAGCTAGCTTCGTTCAGACGAAGGGAAAGAACTAGTGCCCTTAGATAATGACCTTGGCTAAGTGCACCATCAACTGCCTGAAACAAAAAAAAATGACTAATTGTCAGATTCATTTTCAAACTGTCAATTATTTATGGGGCTGTTCATTTTGCCAGACTGAATAAAATACAAGCAGCAATACACCACTTTACAGGATAAACATTCTACCTGCTAAGTAAAATTATTTTGTAAATAAAAGTAGGGTAGCACCAGATAAATCACTATGAGGTTTTAAAAATACATAAAATTACAGAATCATGCAATTCTAAATTTTCAATATAGCTAATCTTCAAAATGCTATATTTAGCTATCAAAAAGCAAAATAATGTGGACAAGAAAAAAAGCGCGCCAATTTTTACCACAACAAATAACACATCTATATAAAATAAAAAAGGAGATTGAGCAGTCAAATTGCAAGTTCAAAAGGTAGATTTAAGATAGGTATTGAGCATAAGTTTCAAAACGATGGCTCCACAATTGCATTTTTATGGAGATTAAAGGCTTTCCACTTGACAACAGACAAAAATGAAGCAGAAAATTTTAGTCGAGTGTCATGAAGAAATGAAAACTTCAATGATAACTGGGTAATCTTCATAAAATTAACTTTTTTGAACCATTCAGAGTATGATTTCATTGATAATTTAGAAACAATGTTCATTCCTTCGTTTTTCTGGGTTATTATTTATCTTGCACCTGGCCTAATTTTTATTCCCAGCCACCATATTGAAACTGTTTCCCAATCTCACATCTCTAAATCATTGCATCAGAATGTTATAAAACCCAAAAGGATCTCTTCCCCTTTCATTGTAAATGTGAACCTCCAAAAACCTAGAAAGAGTTATCCTCTTAAAACCCCAGCTCGGTGAGGAGCTGCACAAACCAACAGCAAGTTTAGTAATGTCAGCACCTTAAATTAAGCAATACATTGTGCTTTAACAAAATCTTTGCAAGTTTTAGGCAAAATTCCCAAACCTGGAAATTTGTTCACTGTCCTTTTTTGTATCCTTAAGAAGCGTATATGACATCAAAATGGTTTTCCCAATTTTGTAAAAATAGTTGTCAAAACCCTTATATTGCAGGCACAAAAAGACTTCTTGGAAACATTATGCAACAGCTGACATTTAAAGGAAACCCTAGTAAAACTAAGCTTGTGACTTTCAGTAAATCTGGAAATAAAATTCCAACGATTCTTTTAACTTTTCAAAGCCATGCAATGCCTACAATATCATCAATTGTAGGCCTAAATTTGATGTATACGCTGCACCAGAGTTTATTCATCGCACTATGCCTTCAACCCACTATCATTGACTTCAGTATGGAGGCTATTGGGCACAAGCTAATACTGAGAGGGGGGGTGAATCAGTATTATATATTATTTTCTTTTCCAACACTTAATCACTTATTCCAATTAAGATATTCAAAGCAATCAAATCACAACACAAGATAACACAATGCAAAGTGACAACAGATATACGTGGAAACCCTTCGGAGAGAAAACCACGGAGATACTTTCTCAATATAAATATTTGTAGGCACCCACCTACTGGAGCACCAACCCCAAATACAATTTTGTAGGCACCAATCTACAGGAGCACCAACCCCTTTCGCTGAGCACCAACTCAGCAAGAGACACCCAATCTCTTCAAAACGAAGGCACCAACTTTCTCACAAGAATCACTTTTCTATCTCTAATTTGTTGCTAACACAACGGATAATAAAACATTGCTTTATTTCCTTTCGATTCGATCTACACTTGTGTTTTCGTTGCTATGCTTTGCCTTATACTTGCTGGTTTTTCCTTTCAATATTCTCACAAAAAATTTGCCTTCAAATATTTCTGTTCTTTTTTTATATCTTCCACTTTCGAATCTACAAATTTGCCACTCATTATGCACTTATTTATAACCTACGAAAAGCCACAAATTAAAGTCGTGACCCTTCAAACAAAAATGTCCATTCGAACAGTCACAACTCATCCCAATAGGTCGGCCAAGGTTGGGGACTATTTTAGCCTTTAAAACTTTCCAAAGGGGGCATCCTTCCTCAAGAGGCACCTTTTCACATAGACTGCCATGAGTTTTTCACTAATGATGGTCTTTAATTAAAAACGCAGTTGTATATGTGCCTTTTAAAAAATTGTCCTTTCATGAATGTTGGTCTCTTCAAAATTTGAACACTAGAATATACGTGTTTTATCTTCATATGGATCGGCTTTACATTTTGAAAATGACAACCTTGTTACGGAAAATTTCCGTCCAATATTTTCGTTACTTTTTTACGGATCCGATCACTTCCATCAAGAATTCCATTTACCTTCAAAAACACTTTTGTAATAGTTTCCTTTGACACTTTCATTCCTATTAGATATTTCCGTCGATGTTTCCCTTTGACATCAATAACAATATTTCAACAATCTCCCCTTTTGTCATTGATGGCAATCTACTCTTCCTTGCAGCAATTGTCCTCATTTGCTCCCCCTGAATCAATTCTCCCCCTTTGACATCAATGGCATAGGAATGTACCAACAATGGAGCTGAATAATGCAATGATTAGCTCCCCCTCAACTTATGCTTCTCTTAGCCGATTAATTGTTGGATGAAGAATGAATCACTCCCAACTTCCGCCTTAGAAACTCAAACGTTTCTTTTAGGAGGGGATTTGTGAAAATGTCTGCAATTTGTTCTTTTGTAGCAACATACTCCAACTTCACATGACGTTCTACCACTTGTTCTCTCAAGAACTGATACTTGATTGGATTATGCTTTGTCTTTGAGTGTATCACAGGGTTTTTTGAAATGTTAATAGCACTCGTGTTATCACATAGAATGGTGATTGCATCATCATTTTCTATTTTGAAATCCTTCAATGTTTGCTTCATCCAAAGTACTTGAGTACAACCAGATATTGTTGCTATGTATTCTACTTCAAGTGTGGATAAGGAGACTGACGACCGCTTTTTGCTTACCAAGAAACTAGGTTCTTACCAAGGAAAAATGCTCCTCCACTTGTACTCTTCCGATCATCCACACTCCCTGCCCAATCTACATTTGTGTATGTTTTTAATGTGAAATCTTCACCTTGTGGATACCATAACCCATAGTCCATAGTGCCTTTGAGGTACTTGAATATTCTTTTGACTGCTTTCACATGTGTTTCCTTTGGAACTGCCTAAAACCGAGCTACCAAGCCTACAACTTGCATGATATCTGGTCGTGATGTTGTTGTGTATAACAAGCTGCCAATCATTGATCTATTCAAAGTTTGATTTGCTTCTGGAGACTTATCATCCTTAACTTGCATCCTGTAACAATGGGCGTGCTAACATGAGTACAATCTTCCATTCTAAATTTTTTTAACATCTCCTTTACATATTTACTTTGAGAGATGAATATGCCTTTACTTGAGTAGAAAATTTGCAAACCAAGGAAAAATAATAACTCACCCACCATGGACTTTTCAAATTCCTTTTGCATCTCTCTTGCAAACTGTTGGGACATTTTCTCACTATCTCCAAAAATTATGTCATCAACATATACCACCACAATCAATTGATTCTCACCTTCAGTTTTGATGTAGAGATTGTTGTCAACGATTCCTCTTTTGAATCCTTGTTCAAGCAGATATTTGTCAAGTTTGGCATACCAGGCTCTGGGGGCTTGCTTTAGCCCATATAGTGCTTTCTTCAATCTACACACATAATCTTTGTTTTCTGACAAACAAAAACCCTCTGGTTGTTCAATGTAAACCTCCTCTTCTAACTTTCGATTTAGGAACGTAGACTTCACATCCATCTAATAGACTTTGATGTTCTTAAAACCTGCATATACCAAAAATAATTTGATTGCTTCCAATCTTGCAACAGGAGCAAAGGTTTCTTCAAAATCGACGCCTTCAACTTGAGCATATCCTTTATACACCAATCTTGCTTTGTTCTGAATTACTTGGCCATCTTCATTTAGTTTGTTCCTAAACACCACTTAGTACCTATCACATTTTTGTCATTTGGCCTAGGGACAAGCTCCCATGTCTCATTTTTCTCTATTTGACTTAATTCTTCTTCCATGGCATTGATCCAATGCTCATCATTGTTGGCTTCTGAGAAACTCTTCGGGTTTGTCTTAGACAATAGAGAGAAGTTTATACTTTCTAATGTATTTACAAACCTTCTAGTTTGCACCCCAGTATCAACACCCCAATGATTTGATTTTCAGAATGATTCTTCTGAACGAATCTGTATGGTGCCCTTGTATCTTGCCGTTCTTCTTGACTTTCTTCTTCAGCTTTTTCTTCTTCCTTGAAGACGCATTCCTCTGATTGGACATTTGTTGGTATACTCACTTGTTTAGGCTTAATGTCATTCATTCTGACGTTAGCACTTTCAACTATTTTTTGTAATCTTTTATTGTAGCACCTGTAAGCTTTAACTCCTTGAGGAGTATCCAAGAAAAACACCTTCATTTGCTCGAGTCGAATTTTCCCAAGTCCTCATCATCCCTCTTAATGTAGCATTTGCTTCCAAAAACTTTTAAGTATTTCACCGAAGCTGATCTGCCCTTCCACAATTCATAGGGTCTTTTGTTGTTGTTAACTCTGATTTGTCCTCTGTTTAAGATGTAAATTGCGGTATTGACTGCCTCTCTCCAATATCTATCTAAAAGCTTGGATTTATTTAGCATTGTCCTTGCCATTTCTTGCACCGTTCAATTCTTTCTCTCTACAACGTCATTTTGTTGTGAAATCCCAGCAACTGAGAAATGTCTTTTTATTCCATTCTCCTCACAAAAATCATTGAATTTGTTTGAGAGGAACTCACCTCCTCGATCTGACTTTAAGCATTTGATCTTTAACTCCTTTTCAATTTCCACCATAGCTTTAAAAGCTTTGAATTTGTTGAATGCTTTAGTTTTTTCTTTTAAGAAAATGACCCATGTCACTCTAGAATAGTCAATATCAATGAGCAACATTTAGTAGCTCTCAACTTGAAAGCTTTGTACTCTTGTTGGTCCACAGGTATGTATGAATCAGCTCCAGAGGCTTGGTCGTTGAGTATTCTTTTGACTTGAAACTCACCCTTCTCTGCGTTCCATGCTGACATTGTTCACACAGGGTGTCCTGTGGTTTTCTAATTTTTGGCATGTCTCTGACAACTTGCTTATTGCTGATCTTCACAAGATTGTCAAAGTTCATGTGGCCCATTCTTCGATGCCATAGCCAACTTTCGTCAATTTGGCTCATGTAGCATTTTTTTCTTTTTACTGCACTGAGTATGTACAAATTATTTGATGTTTTGTTTGCATCAGCAAATAGCTTCCCTGTGTCTGTTCCCCTGATCTCACAACCTTGAGCATAAAATGCGAGCGTGTACCCTTGATCACACATTTGACTGACGCTCAAAAAGTTTGCTTCAACACTTCAACATACAAAACATTTTTTGTTTTCGTCCTTCTATTATCAACGTTGATGGTACTTTTTCCGACAATCCTTGTCGTAGCATTATCCCCAAACTTCACTGTACCTTCATTTATTTTCTTCAAAGTAAAAACTTACCTTTATCTCCCATCATGTGGCTTGAACATCCACTGTCAATATACCACTGTTGTGCTTCATCTTATGCATGAAGCGTTGTTTGCACGAGCATGGATTTTTCTTTTTCTTGACAGCATTGTTTGCACGAGCATGGATTTTTCTTTTTCTTGATCAACTTCTTCTTTCTTCTCTTTCCATATTTTTGTAGATTCTTTTTTCTTTACCACAAGATTATTTACTTTTTTATTTTGTTTTGAATTTTCTACAAACACACTTATACAGAATCAAGCTATGTGTCCATAGTTGTTGCAATTATAGCATATGGTATTATTCTCATTGCAATCCCATAGTGGGGCAAATGAGTTATACCTCCTATTGAAACCTCCATGAGTAGTCTTTCCATAGTTCCATGAATATTTATTCCTTACATGAGTCTTACGTTCTATTGCTCCATGCCCAAAATAATTGCAAGAGTAAACAATAACCATTGAATGAGTTTGTGTACCTTTTCACATGGTTCTGCCTTAATGGAAATGATCCCCTGAAATCTTTAACTGGTGTTCTTCCCTCTGTTTTCTTTATGAGGATTGATATGCTCCTTTTTCACATGATCTGATTTCTTATCGCTTATGCTCACTGAATTTTTGAGTGCATCAGCATAGGTCTTAGGTCTCTCTGCATCTACCCCTTTTGTTGATTCTGTAGGTATTGAACTTTGCCCTTTTTCGGTGTTGTTTTGGTTCTCATCATAAGCCAATACCAAACTTAATGGATGGTGATCTCTGGGTTTTTAGAATGTTATCAAATACTTCGGTACTCTTTTCAAATTTTGATATGTTTTCAACTCATTGGTTGTTCTCTCCAATTCTGATTTGCATTTGTCCTCTTTTGTTTTCAATTTGGCTCTTATCTCATTCTCGATTTTTTTCATCTCCTCTACTTGTGTCCTTAAGCCTTTTAGAATCTTATCTGACTCTTCATCCATCCAAGTTATCTTTGTTTTCAGATTAGTATTTTCCTCTTCATATTTTTGAACTTGAACCTTTTGTTTCGAATTCTTTTTCTTTAGCAACTTTATTTCACCCAAGGCACAGATTAATTCTTCTACCAGATTTACCTCTCCATTTTCGATATCATCCTCTTCTTCCAAAGTGTTTGTATTAGAAGATTCGATTTTCACTTCAATTGCCATAAACAAGGTTTCCTCCCATCACTGTCCAATATTTCTTCATAACTCTCCTCCGCTGAACTACGATCCCTTTTGGAATAGAGACTTTTCTTATACTTACTGGAGTTTTTCTTATATCCACCTTGTTTAAAGTTCGTCTTGAAGTAAGGCTTGCTTTCCTTCTTTTTCCTTTCATCGTTAGTATTTTCCTCATCTTCACTTTCATCCTTATGAGGACACTTGGCAGCAAAATGACCTATCTTACTGCAATTAAAGCATTTGAAGGGCAACTTACCTTTATATTTCTCGGGCCCCTTTTTGAGCTTCCTAACAAATAGTGCCTCCTCATCCAGTTCCTCACTGGTATCATCACTTGATTCAAATTCCTTGTTCGCCTTCTTCAAGGCTTTGAATGTTGCTTCCCTTTTTGACAGCTTTTCTTTCTCAGTCTGCATCTCATATACTGTGAGAATACCATGCAACTCATCCATTGTGAGTTTGTCCAAGTCCTTCATTTGTTCAATCGTTGAGATATTGGATCAAATCTTAAAGGTAGAGATCTGAGTACTTTTTGCACAATTGCAGATTCTTCAACCTCACCAAGTCCTCTGATGATATTAATAATTTTATCTACACGAAGTAGATAGGCCGCAATGTTTTCATCCTCTTTCATTTTCAAGCTTTCGAATTGTCCCCTGTGAGTTTGAAGCTTGGCCATCTTTACTTTGTTAGTTCCCTCATAGATGGTCTTAAGTTTATCCCAAATCTCTTTAGCCGAGTCGCACTACATTACTTTTACGAACTCAGATTCTGATAAGTCACACAAAATAGCATTCATGGCATTTGCATTTTCACTGGCCTTTTTCCCAGCCGTACCCGTTGATGGAGTCTGTGGTGCCATGTATCCATCCATAACAACTTGCCATATATCAAACCCTAGGGCCATCAGATAAGTCGTCATTCTTATACTCCATAATGCGTAATTTGTTCCACTGAACAACAGAGCCTTGTTTGTGGAGAAACCTTCCTGAACTTGATGACTAACCATGTGTGCTTCCGAGATCTACCTTCCAATGGTTAAACTGACCCTGAAGGAACTGCTTTGCCTCCAATTGTTGAGCATAGGCTAATACTGAGAGGGGGTGGATCAGTATTATATATTCTTTTCTTTTCTAACACTTAATCACTTATTCCAATTAAGATATTCAAAGCAATCAAATCACAACACAAGATAACACAGTGCAAAGTGACACCAGATATACGTGAAATCCATTTAGGAAGAAAACAACGGAGAAACTTTCTCAATATAAATATTCGTAGGCACCAACCTACTGGAGCACCAACCCTAAATACAATTTTGTAGGCACCAACCTACAGGAGCGCCAACCCCTTTCGCCAAGCACCAACTCAGCAAGAGACACCAATCTCTTCAAAACGAAAGCACCAACCTTCTCACAAGAATCACTCTTCTATCTCTGATTTGTTACTAACACAACGGATGATAGAACACTGCTCTATTTTCTTTCGATTTGATCGACACTTGAGTGTTTTCGCTGCTATGCTCTGCCTTATACTTGTTGGTTTTTCCTTTCGATATTCTCACAAAAAATCTACCTTCAAATATTTATATTCTTCTTTTATATCTTCCACTTTTGAATCTACAAATTTGCCATTCGTTATGCACTTATTTATAACCCACGGAAAGCCACAAATTAAGCTCGTGACCCTTCAAACGAAAAGGTCCATTCAAATGGTCACAACTCCTCCCAATAGGTCGGCTAAGGTTGGGAACTATTTTAGCCTTAAAAACTTTCCAAAGGGAGTGTCCTTCCTCAAGAGGCACCTTTTCACATGCACTGCGATGAGTTTTTCATTAACGATGGTCTTTAATTAAAATCACAGCTATGTATGTGCCTTTTAAAAAATTGTCCTTTCATGAACGCTGGTCTCTTCAAAATTTGAGCACTAGAATATATGTATTTTATCCTCATATGGGTCAGCTTTGGATTTCGAAAATGACAACCTTGTTACGGAAAATTTATGTTACTTTTAAACGGACCCGGTCACTTTCGTCAAGAATTTCGATTACCTTCAGAAACACTTTTGTAATAGTTTCCTTTGACACTTTCGTTCCTATTAGACATTTCCGTTGATGTTTCCCTTTGACATCAATGACAATATTCCAACAATATCCCCCTTTGTCATTGATGGCAATCTACTCTTCCTTGCAACAGTTCTCCTTTGGTCCACCTGAATCAATTCTCCCCCTTTGACATCAATGGCAAACGAATGTACCAACAATGGAGCTGAATAATGCAATGATTAGCTCCCCCTCAACATATGCTTCTCTTAGTTGATTAATGGCTGGATGAAGAATGAATCACTCCCAACTTTTGCCTTAGAAACTCAAACGTTTCTTTTGGGAGGGGCTTTGTGAAAATGTCTGCAATCTGTTCTTTTGTAGCAACATCTCCAACTTCACATGACGTTCTGCCACTTGTTCTCTCAAGAAGTGATACTTGATTGGAATACACTTTGTCCTTGAGTGCATCACAGGATTTTTTGAAATGTTAATAGCACTCGTGTTATCACATAGAATGGTGATTGAATCATCATTTTCTATCTTGAAATCCTTCAATGTTTGCTTCATCCAAAGTACTTGAGTACAACAAAACACTGTTGCTATGTATTTTGCTTCAGCTGTGGATAAAGAGACTGACGGCCGTTTTTTGCTTAACAAGGAAACCAAGTTCTTACCAAGGAAAAATGCTCCTCCACTTGTACTCTTCTGATCATCCACACTTCCTGCCCAATCTGCATCTGTGTATGCTTTTAATGTGAAATCTTCACCTTGTGGATACCATAACCCATAGTCCCTAGTGCCCTTGAGGTACTTGAATATTCTCTTGACCGCTTGCACATGTGTTTCCTTTGGAGCTGCCTAAAACCAAGCTACCAAGCCTACAGCTTGCATGATATCTGGTCGTGATGTTGTTGTGTATAACAAACTGCCAATCTTGGATCTATACAAAGTTTGATTTGCTTCTGGAGGCTTATCATCCTTAACTTGCACCCTGTAACCACGGGCATGCTAACAAGAGTACAATCTTCCATTCTAAATTTTTTTAACATCTCATTTATATATTTACTTCGAGAGATGAATATGCCTTTACTTGATTAAGAAATTTGCAAACCAATGAAAAAAAATAACTCACCCAACATGGGCATTTCAAATTCCTTTTGCATCTCTCTTGCAAACTGTTGGAACATTTTCTCACTATCTCCTCCAAAAATTATGTCATCAACATATACCACCACAATCAATTGATTCTCACCTTCAGTTTTGATGTAGAGATTGTTGTCAGCAACTCCTCTTTTGAATCCTTTATTTCACCCAAGGCACAAATTAATTCTTCTTCCAGATTTACCTCTCCATCATTTTCGATTTCATCCTCTTCTTCCAAGGTTTTTGTATTTGAAGATTCGGTTTTCACTTCAATTGCCATAAACAAGGTTTCCTCCCTATCACTGTCCGATATTTCTTCAAAACTCTCCTCGGCTGAAGTACTATCCCTTTTAGAATAGAGACTTTTCTTAAACTTACTAGAGTTTTTCTTATATCCACCTTGTTTGAAGTTCTTGAAGTAAGGCTTGCTTTCCTTCTTTTTCCTTTCATCGTTAGTATTTTTCTCATCTTCACTTTCATCCTTATGAGAACACTTGGCAGCAAAATGACCTATCTTACCACAATTAGAGCATTTGAAAGGTAACTTTTGTATTTCCCGGACCCTTTTTTGAGCTTTTTGACAAATAGTGCCTCCTCATCCAGTTCGTCACTAGTATCATCACTTGATTCAAATTCCTTGTTTTTCACCTTCTTCAAAGCTTTGAATGTTGCCATGCAACTCATCCATTGTGAGTTTGTCCAAGTCCTTCATTTGTTCGATCGCTGAGATTTTTGCATCAAATCTTAAAGGTAGAGATCTGAGTACTTTTTGGACAATTGCGGATTCTTCGACCTTCTCACCAAGTCCTCTAATGATATTAATAATTTCATCTACACGAAGTAGATAGGCCGCAATGTTTTCATCCTCTTTCATTTTCAAGCTTTCAAATTGTCTCCTGTGAGTTTGAAGCTTGGCCATCTTTACTTTGTTATCTCCATCATAGATGGTCTTAAGTTTATCCCATATCTCTTTAGCCAAGTCGCACTACATTACTTTTATGAACTCAAATTCTGATAAGCCACACAAAATAGCATTCATGGGTTTTGCATTGTTTTCACTGGCCTTTTTCCCAGTCGTATCCGTTGGTGGAGTCTACGGTGTCGTGTATCCATCCATAACAGCTTACCATATATCAAACCTTAGGGCCATTAGATAAGTCCTCATTCTTATACTCCAAAATGCATAATTTGTTCCATTGAACAACGGAGCCTTGTTTGTGGAGAAACCTTCCTGAACTTGATGACTGGCCATGTGTGCTTCCGAGATCTACCTTCCATAGTTAAACTGAACATGAAGGAACCACTCTGATACCAATTGTTGAGCACAAGGTAATATTGAGAGGGTGTTGGCCCCCTTTTTGCTACGTAGTATTCCCACACCAACATGTCAAATCCAGGGATGAAGCAATCATGTGTAATGATTGCTTGAATTTTGTTTTTTAGAGCCCGCTGGAGGAATCCCACGAATCTTGCGCCAGCTGGCCAAGCAGTTGCTTCTCACCCAAATTTTGGATGGACGATTCTCAAGTACGAGCACGGCGGCAGAGTCATGGAGCCAACAGAATGATCAACCCCAACAACACCTCAGCACCCAACGTGCACCCGTCCAGCCTGGCACAAATTCTTCCAAAGGCTATAAAGCTAACTTGAAGCATGGGAGGAAAGGGGGGAGAATGAAGCATAGCGAAGCTCTGCACAAATGTATTTAGAGTACAAACTAGGATAGTTTATGCTTCGGCTAGTAGAACCAACCTTGTATAGTCCGAGCTTGTCTATGAGTTGCTGGACATGAATGTTATCACACCGAGCTTAGGCTTGGATTGATCTTGTAAACTATCAATTTGAAATATGAATGAAATCAATCACTTGAAGGATATATGTGTTGAATACTTTCTCTTAATATAATCTTTAAGATTTGAATATGGTTGTGGTCTATATGTTCTTTACTAGTATTAGTGGTAATTAGATGAATCACTTGAAGGTCTGTGAAAACAATTGCAATGACCATCGTGATGCATAATAACTCACTGCTGGGAATAACCCAGCTTGCGCTAAAAGCCGAATGAACCCGGACCTTTCAATATAAATAAGCCAAGTAGCTCAAGTAAAGATGAGAATGTCACCTGGAAACCTCGACCCAGTTAGCGCCTAGACCAACTACCAGACTAGATGTGCACTGCTATGGTCGAGAATCAAAACCAAAGTCGTGCCATGTTCCAACTAACCCAATACGCGCCCTGGTCCTTTCATCGTTGCACTTCGGGTGAGCGCTCAAGGTTTGCGCCTTGGGTGAATCGGATGACAGTACAGAGATGCACTAAATGTTGCACCTAACCTATTGCAAAGCCTTGCGCCTAGTTACCTTAAAGCGCCGAACTAGCAAGGTGAGTTACCAAGAACAATGGGCACTAATCTAAGAGACTAACTCTGTCTACAACATTTTGGTTATGTTGCCAAGACGCGTATTGAATTTTGTTGTTGCAATGGTGCAACGGAGCAATGCACCGACTCTCGCTCGAGAACATCGAGCACTCGTTGGAACAAGTTGAGGACAACTTCACGCATAAGCATCCGACCTACCAAGGTCAGGAGCCAAGAGTATGGGTGCAGACCTACTTGTACGATCCGTTGTATGAAGTACTCTTTTGTGAGTTACCAGAAAACATATACAAATGGTTGATTGCTTATAGCACATATCGACGGCGAAGATATGGCCAGCACCATGAGTGGACAGAAAAGCGCCAAAGAAAGGCTTGAGGCCTTCAGGAGGGAACTGGAAGGCACGGATGTGCTCGCTCTTGAGGCAGCATCCACCTTGACATAGGGCGCTATTGAGGAACTGAAGAACGCAGTTCAGGGCTTTGAAACATTCCGAGCAGGTCTAGAAAAAGATGCGTCCGAGTTCTGCGTGCCTAGAAGGCTAATCGACTAGTCTGGGGCGGACTAGAAGTTTTGTATGGGGTAAAATGTTGGCCCCCTTTTTGCTTAGTATTCACGTGCCAACATGTCAAATCCAAGCGCGAGGCAATCATGTGTAATGATTGCTCAAATTTTTTCTTCTTGTGCAAGCTGGAGGAATCCCGCGAATCTTGCACTAGCTGGCCAAGCAATTGCTTCTCACCCAAATTTTGGATGGACGATTCTCAAGTACGAGCACGGTGGAAGAGTCATGGAGCCAGCGGAATGATCAACCCCAGCGACAGCTCAGCACCTGATGTGCACCCGTCCAGCCTGACACAGATTCTTCCAAAGGCTATAAAGCTAACTTGGAGCACGGGAGGAAAGGGGGGAGAACGAAGCATAGCAAAGCTCTGCACAAATGTATTTAGAGTACAAACTAGGATAGTTTATGCTTCGGCTGGTAGAACCAGCGTTGTATAGTCCGAGCTCGCCTATGCGT
Organism: Torreya grandis; assembly: GCA_037957365.1. Taxonomy (NCBI): domain Eukaryota; kingdom Viridiplantae; phylum Streptophyta; class Pinopsida; order Cupressales; family Taxaceae; genus Torreya; species Torreya grandis. The sequence goes on along the minus strand of JARHVA010001744.1, from coordinate 1,548,391 downwards.
TGTTGGACATGAATGTTATCACGCCGAGCTTAGGCTCGGATTGATCTTGTAAACTATCAATTTGAAATATGAATGAAATCAATCACTCGAAGGATATATGTATTCAATACTTTCTCTGAATATAATCTTTAAGATTTGAATATGGTTGTGGTCTATATGTTCTTTACTAGTATTAGTGGTAATTAGATGAATCACTTGAAGGTCTGCGAAGCCAATTGTAAAGACCATCGCAATGCATAATAACTCACTGTTGGGAATAACCTAGCTTGCGCTAAAAGCCGAATGAACCCAGGCCTTTCAAGATAAATAAGCCAAGTAGCTCAAGTAAAGATGAGAATGTCACCTGGAAACCTCGACCCAGTTAGCACCTAGACCAACTGCCAGACTAGATGTGCGCCGCTATGGCCGAGAACCAAACCATAGCTTCATCTAGCACATGTTAACTTGACCGTTGAACAACCTTGTGTCGATGAACCCCCACAACATGCCCCATTGACCAAACCAAAGTTGAATCATGTTCCAACTAGCCCAATACGGGCCTCGGTCCTTTCATCGTTGCACTTCGGGTGAGCACTCAAGGTTTGCGCCTTGGGTGAATTGGATGCCAATGCAAAGAGGCGCTAAATGTTGCGCCTAACCTACTGCAAAGCCTTGCGCCTAGTTACCTTAAAGCGTCGAACTAGCAGGGTGAGTTACCAAGAACAATGGGCACTAATCTAAGAGACTAACTCTATCTACAACAGAGGGGGGGGTGAATCAATATTATATATTCTTTTCTTTTCTAACACTTAATCACTTATTCCAATTAAGATATTCAAAGCAATCAAATCACAACACAAGATAACACAATGCAAAGTAACACCAGATATACGTGGAAACCTTTTAGGGAGAAAACCATAGAGAAACTTCTCAATATAAATATTCGTAGGCACCAACCTACTGGAGCACAAACCCCAAATACAATTTTGTAGTCACCAACCTACAGGGGCACCAACCCCTTTCGCCGAGCACCAACTCAACAAGAGACACCAATCTCTTCAAAACGAAGGCACCAACCTTCTCACAAGAATCACTCTTCTATCTCTGATTTGTTGCTAACACAACGGATGATAGAACATTGCTTTATTTCCTTTCAATTTGATCTACACTTGAGTGTTTTCGCTACTATGCTCTGCCTTATACTTGTTGGTTTTTCCTTTCAATATTCTCACAAACAATCTGCCTTCAAATATTTATGCTCTTCTTTTATATCTTCCACTTTCAAATCTACAAATTTGCCACTCGTTATGCACTTATTTATAATCCACAGAAAGCCACAAATTAAAGTCATGACCCTTCAAATGAAAAGGTCCATTCGAACAATCACAACTCCTCCCAATAGGTCGGCCAAGGTTGGGAACTATTTTAGCCTTAAAAACTTTCCAAATGGGGCATCCTTCCTCAAGAGGCACACCTTTTCACATAGGCTGCCATGAGTTTTTCATTAATGATGGTCTTTAATTAAAAACGCAACTGTATATGTGCCTTTTAAAAAATTGTCCCTTCATGAATGCTGGTCTCTTCAAAATTTGAGCACCAGAATATATGTATTTTATCCTCATATGGGTCGGCTTTAGATTTTGAAAATGACAACCTTGTTACGGAAAATTTTCGTCCAATATTTCCATTACTTTTTGACGGATCCGGTCACTTCCGTCAAGAATTCCGTTTACCTTCAAAAACACTTTTGTAATAGTTTCCTTTGACACTTTCGTTCCTATTAGACATTTCCATCGATGTTTCCCTTTGACATCAATGACAATATTCCAACTATTAATATATATCTATATTTTATATTCCTGTAAACCACATTTGCAGCCACTCCTCTCACTCCCGTGGAGACCAAACCATGCATGTAATGATTATACATTTTCCAAACATCAAAAACTTTGCTCCTTATCTCAATGTAATTGAAGAATCTAGACAACTATCAAAGAGTCTGAACGCAATGTTTATGATGACTTAATACCTAACAAGCACCAATGTGTGCAAGTTACCAACATATGAGTACCTAGTACTTTGTTTTTGACATAATATTTACGTGGTTTGGGCTTAACTTCGATAACAGAAGTAGAACTTTCATGTAGACAAATGTGAATTATATGCTATATCTAGAGAGACTTCCTTATGACAAACTTGCCTGTTTATTTTCTTTACATAATCTTGATCACAATTTATCCAGGAGAGATTATCTAGCAATCAACAAGCAAATTTAACAACACTTGGAACCTTACATTGATCTGTTACACACTTCTGCCTGAAACTAGCTTATTACAGACATTAATTCTCTTGTATTATGGATACAATTACTGGTCATCCTAGTTATGTGCATCAACAGATAAGACATTGTCAGAGGTTTCCTATAGAGCAAAGAAGCTGCTCTAATTATTCTGAAATACATGCCATAGATCAAAGCACCAATCATTACATTCGAACCCAAGACACCAAACTATTTTTTGTTAGCACGCAATAAGTTCAAGGAAGATTCAACAACCTATTTCAAATCAAAGGTACTTGTCAACCCTTTACCTCTAAATATAATGACGATCTTCTTAATCTATTTATTTCATTTTTTTTTCTATTTTAGATGATGACTTCAGCTAGATTTCCACAGGATGGTCACAAATTTATTTCAGCTTCTTGTACGTAGTTACGTACTTCCATTTTCCATAGGAAGTCATGTCACTGTTCCATACTTCAATTTGTGGGGGACCCAAATCACAGAACGGTGCACCTAGTGGCCTAAACAGATTAGACAAAAATGTTGGGATATCTATCAAACAGTAGGCCACTGGAAACTAGCCACTCTGAATGTCATCAAACTTGTTATAAATTTCATCCTATAGCTGCAGGACCCAACAATAGTATCACTGGATATATTGATATTGATCTCAGCCTACACCGGATACATGGACATCAAGGGGCATGGGCCATATAGTAATATTGCTCTCATGACTTCCAGTCATTAATATCACACTTGTATATTAGTTGCTTTTAGGATTGGCAGTATAATTACAAGTTTGGGTGCCACAGATCCCACAGATCCAAAGTGACTTCCACCCATCCCAATTTATCAATGTCAGTTAATGCTATATTCTTCCTTTATTTCCGTCTATCAGAAATCAGATACTTCCCATGTTTCTTTACCATAATTTGTAATCCGATCTTGATTTATGATACAGACATCTCACACTCAAACCCAGACTCTCGCTACTGACAATCATAGCACAATTAAGGCACGCCACTGTACATCCAAGCTATTTGTATCTTCCTCCACCCAATTGTCTTCAAGATTATATGGGAATGTAATAAGGTAAAAGAAAGCACACTGAGTATAAGGATATGACACCCATTTAACAAGAACACCAAAAAAATTATCAATGAAACAATTATCAATGAGATCTAAAATTCACTTCAGTGTCTAAGTTCTGTGTCAATGCACAAGTATGAAAGAATGTTCCTCTAATGCCATTCAGGATTTCATAATAGAATTCATTCATATCATGACATCAAAAAGAATGTGTAGATTGTTATCTTAAAGTGACATCTAAACTAAACCACATAATACCTGCGGTGTGACATCCATATCTAGATCGGTTGGATCAAAGACAAAAGAATCGTCTATTGAATACATCAAAACTCCTTCTGTGGTTGCTGCTGCCCATGATCTCCCAGTTGGTGAGATTCTCAAGCATTTTGTATAAACAACAGGTCGGCCATGATTACTTGCGGTTCCTGGTAAATCCTCCCCTAGTTGTCCCCTTTCTTGTCTATCCAGTCCTCCTTCCATGTCACTATCTTCATCATCAATCAGACTCATTGGCCCTGCATCAGTCATGTCTTTTGAGTTCAAAAAATCTAGGACACCGTCAAGAGAAAGGTTACTGGATATTTGAAATCTCCGCAATAATACCTGTGGCATACAAAAGAGAGAAACAGTAAAGTTATAGTTCAAAATTTTATCAATTCAAGCAGGGCATTTGTATTGCTTTACACCTTCAATGATAAAACAAATGTTCAGTATGCAAAAAAGCAGCACTCAAAACTTGGTTTTTTAATCGTTTACATTTATCCATCAGAACTAGCATATTTAACCTCATAACGAGAAAACAATATTATCATCACCAAAATTCATATGTATAACACAACTCCGCATTTTCAGAGAGTGCAGCATGAAAAGCACTATGTATGAAATCCAAGTAATAATTTACATTTTTCAGCGAGCATGACTAATTAAATTGATTGCATAATCTCAAAGATTGAGAAGGCCATGTTGGAATGGTGAATATATCGCTACACATCATGAAAAAGGAAAGGGGATGAAGTGTGTTAGAGCCTTATATCATAGATAAAGGAGTGAAAACAACATTGAGGCATCGTGGGATGACAAAAATGCTTCCAAACAAGACATGAGGTTTTTGTTCAGCATCAGCCCTTGTGATGAGTGGTGTACGTACACCCATAGACAAATTTGCACCGTGCTTGCTTGCTGTTCGTGGGCACAACCATGCCACCTAGTTAAAGTAGCCCACCAAAATTTCACTACGCAGTGCACAAAATACTTACTAGGCCAGACACCTAAGGTGGCATGGGCCAAGCAAACTAGTCTAGAAAAGAGTCAACTACCATCTAAGCTAGTACAAACAATGTAAAGCTAACTGTCATGAAAGGAAAACAAACAGAAATTTTACTAAAAGAAACTACACCTATCTCTTTATAAACCAGAAATGCGTGGAAAATATACAAAGAAATTGCATGCATGGCTTCGTCTTGCCTAGGGAGGTGGTGGTGGTGGCAGGGCCCCTCGGATTTTGCTTGGCATCCTCTCACAGAATTGGCGCACATGCTCTATTACCATTTTCAGCTTGGAATTCCTAAGACATGGCTAGGAGAGCTAGTATCTAGGGGAAAAGGATAATCTTGTTGAGTTTCATAAGAACTCAACAAAGCCAGCACAAGCTCAGCCTTCAAAGACCAAGAGCTTGCTTTGCCTCTTTTGCAAGAGTTGCGCTTGCTTGAAACCGACTTACAGAAGCTTTTCTAGACACTAGCTTGTGCAAAGCTTAACCTTTGCTACAAAAGTTGTACTAGCACATACTTCTCTGAATGTGAATCAAAGTGAAGGAGCGTGTTTCAACTTGGATTGGTATGTTAAAATTAAGAGGGGTCATCTTATTTTATACAGGTAGAGATGAAGATAAATTGGTTTGCATGAGAATAAATCAAACGTGGAGTATTGTTGCTACCTCAAGTTATCTTGATCAACCTAGGATAGGATCGTGTAGGCTTATTGCAAGAATCTATCTAGATGAGTTAAGTGCAACCTAATTATATTCCCATTATCATAATCACCTAGCAACGCAAAGTTTGCATCTCTCAAACAAGGGTTGAATAAGGCTTTGCATGGACTGTCAAACTTGGATCCTGGGCACAAATTTCAAAGCAAAATTTATGATTAACATTAGGGATGAACAAATGTGCACTTTTGTGTGTCCCTTGATTTGCTGAAATTTGGAAATCATTTAATGCACCTTTAGGCTCCAAAATGGGGCATTTAGCATCCTGAATGGTCATATCAGGGATAACATGTCTCAACAAGCTTAAAGGGGGACATAATGGAAATGAGAGCCTCAATTGTTCATCCAAAGTGCATAATTGGGAGAAATGAGCATCTCAATTGTTCGTCCTAAGCCAAAAAGTGCTTCCTAAGCTCCATAGACACATTTCGATTAAATTTGTGGCCTTTGCTAACAAACACTAACATTGGGTCATGTATGCGACACAAGAGAATTCGCTTTCATCATTGAAACATTAGGGGTCAATGAATGACTGTCTCTTAGGCATCCTCGCCACAGTCAGATGTGGCTAAACTCATATTCAACCGTCATTGCCTAAAAGGGTATGCAACTAGCTACACGTCATGGTTACAATTCTCCTATTTTGGTTTGCCTTCAAAGGTCATACAAATTTGCGGTGTTACAATCCTCAATGTTTCCATTGGCAAAACCAGCTTTGACACTACATGGCAAACTTGCTTCCAACCATTAAGTGCGTCTGCCTTGGGGGGGGATCTTAATGTGATTGAGTGGGTTGGTGATGGTGTTGCAAGAAGTGAAACAAACTTATGATTTGTAAAAAGGTAAGATTGGAATGATTGTTAAAAAATCTTGACAATAGAAAACATAATTTGCGTTTAAAAAGAATCTTGCTTCGACAAGGTGGACACATGATCAAACAAGCAAGAGGGGAAAAAGTTAATTTAAGCCATACTTAACAAATTTGATGTTATCTCACACACTGCTACATTTCTCTTTCCTACCTCCACTTGTACGATTATTTATGCTAGTGTTCAAGTTGATATCCCCTCATTCATCAAATTGAACACCTCTTCTAGAATGAATGAGTAATTGCCACATGTCACATGAGATTGGAATTAGGTACCTACAATAATAGGGGACACAAAGTAGATCCTTTGGAGGGAAAGAACCATTCAATGTGTGACAAGAGTTGTAAGATCCCTTAGCAAACAAATATGAGTTTTGAATTTTGTTTTTAATTTGCAACTAAACCCAACTGAAATTAGATTAAATTTGCAGTTGAATTCGTTATAAGATCAAAGAATAGAAACAAATTTGAAGATAATTCAGGTCTGAAAACTAAAGAGCAATCATTCTTAAATCAATATAATTATTTTGAATGCCTTGATGACAATCTAACCTGATATATCAAACAACATATAAAACTTGAATTTTTATTGGAAACCCTAGTTGGTAAAGATGTACGGCTGCTAATGGAAAGAGATTGCAAGTACCTCGACAGTAAATAATGGATAACCAAGGCTCAAACCCTAGGATGGTTACCGGTATGGATGTTGTACGAATGTCGTGCGGATCTATACTTTCTTTTTTTTGCTTTCCTTCATTTCTTGAACTTGCCTACAAATTGTTGCGATTGGATCTTTCAAGTGTGGCACTAAATGGCTGAGTTGATTCGCTATAAAGTGACTTTTAGAAACTGAATTGTGATATCTTTAAAATACAGTTGTGATCCCCGTGTGGAATCACCCTATGGGTATAAGGGTTTTTGTCCCCAAGCCCTTTCACTAGAGGGTTTTCATCTTCTGTGAAGAAATGTTGAACAGGTGTTGCTCAAGCTTGAAAAATGTTTTGAAATTGATTGAAGGATTATGATTTGCTTTCTCCTCACCCAACCTTTTTATAATTACCTTATTCCTCCAGACCCTAAAGCAATTAAAATTAGTTTTAATTTAATATTCACTTTTCCTCCTTATAATAATAATTAGTTTTATTTTTCCCTCTTGACCTTTTAATTAATTAACTTTGGCCCCAATCAATTAATAATGACTAAGTGTCCCCTTTTAAGTTGTAATTATAAAGTGATCTTGGGGAACCAATTAAAACATTATTATTAAATTATTTTCTTTATTTGAAAACGAGGACATGACAAGAGTATATCCTTTGGAGGGAAATAACCATTCAACGCACGAAAAGGTTTCTTTGAGAATGGTACAAATTGTTGTAAGAGCAAAGGAAATTTGAATGTGTTTTCTATTTCCAAATTTTGAAGAGAAAAACAAACAAGAAAGAATCCTAGTATTCTGAGATCCTTGAGGAAATATGACAGAAGACAAGCACAAAATCATGCATATATTTCAAGGTCTTTACTTCTGCAAGTATTGTTCCTATAAAGAATATGTTAATTTATTTGGTCAAAGAGGTTCTTACCCAAAAGGTAGAAAGTTATGAAAGGGCCCATCTCTTTAAGGAGCTCGAATTGGATGAGTTGAGGAAGCCATGAAGGAATTGAAATATGAGAAGTCTTTTAGCAAAAATGAAAGTTGAAAGAATGAAGACAAATGGAACGCATAGTGTAGACACTTAAAATCAGACACTTTGTGTCGATTTTAATCTTCTCATGAATTTGGACTAATATCATCCCTAAATCCTAAATCAGTCTTCTATCCACACTAACATCCCTATCATAATCACTATTCATCCCCCCTGGCCAATTAATCATTTTTCTCGCAACCATATCCAATCCCATAAAATTCACATCCTATGATGTTAGTTAATTAATCTAAATTAATTAACTAATCCTTTCCTAATCGAAAATTCCATTACTTTTGAATATTCCTATTTTTCTACAATAGGAAAAAGCCAAATATCCTCGCAACACATCCCTAAATCCCAAAATCCTCACATCCCTCAATCTCCCCCAAATCCCTATGCAATCCTCCTTCTTCCAAGGTGTGTCATAACCCATGCCTCATCAATGCATCTCCTGACACAATCCAACCTCTCACATTAACTCCTCCAAGTCCTCTCATCTATGAGGACCAATCCTCCACCCTTGATCTTTAAACAAGATCAACAAACCTCATTAGTTCACAAAATCTATAAATTGAGGGCTCCCCCTCTCATTCCAACAAGATCAAAAAGTGCAACAAAGCTCTACCAAATCTTGTTATCAAGCATCCAATCAAGTCAAGCATCCATTTGCAAGGGGAAGTGTACTGGTTCGTCCACGCGATCCACAAGTCTTTGCAACTACATCCAACCACAAACCGAGCTCAATCTCTACAATCAAAGGAGGATCAAGATCATTCTTGGTAAGGTCAAGGTGATACAATTTGTTTGTTTCCTTTATTTGAAGCTCATCCGTGGTATATGTTTCATTCATTTAATTAGCACATTTGTTTACGTTTTGTTTCACTTTATCTAACAACTTGCAATTAGCTACTAATCTTTGTTTCATGTATATATTTTAGCACACTTGGTGGGATTCACGCACCCCACAATCATCTTTGAAGTCATCCTAGCCTATTTGTCAAACAATTCAAGCTGTTTTAATCCAAAAGTCAACAAGAATTTGTCAAAACCCATTAAAATTTCCATTCCCAGGTTCCTAGCAAAATCATCATCTTTTGGCAGATTCGCACATGAAATCGACGGAATCACCTTGTGTGTCAACGAAGTCTCATTCGGTCTCTATATACCAGTCTATCAAACTTTAGCAATATCCTATTTTTCAGCAGAACTGCTCTGAAAGCGGCCAAGTCACCTCTGTCTGTGTCTATTTTTGTGTTTGCAGGAAATCAATGGGATTGTCGTGTATTTCGACGGACTTGCACTGGTATCAGGGAAATCACATTTTTCACTGACTATTTGTGTGTTTGCAAAAAATCGACAAAATCGATCTGCATTTCAATGGAATCGCACTGGTATCAGCAGAATTGTATTTTTCACTAACTGTTTCTAAGTTTGCAGTAAATTGACAGAATCACCCTATATTTCAACGGAATCGCACTAGTATCAGCAAAATCACATTTTTCACCGACTTTTTGTCTTTGTAGGCTTTCAACAAGATTGCTCTGTAGTTCAGCATAATTGCACTATATTTTGATGAAAACACCATTATTGACGGATTCGCCTTTGTTTTGTTGTGCAAGGTTTCTACTAAGGTGATTTTTTATCAAACTACTAATCCCTTTTTGCAGGTTGCGTTCGTCCAAGACTAAAAATCAAACAAACACTCACAATTCATTTTGGATATAAAAATTGATCACATATTTCGATTTGGGCTTAAAAATTATTGCTTTTGATTCCATTTTGAGTGTCTATTTGTGCGATTTAGTATCATGTATTCTCTTCCCTCAAGCCACAAGGCAGCCTTGGGAATTGATAGCGGCCTACATCAATTATTTTAATCCCTTGGCAACCGCTACATATGCTCTTCCCTTGCACTGCAACGTGATCTTGAGACTCATAAATAGCATGCGTCTATTTTCTTTTGGCTATGCTACTTGGATTTGATCCCCAAGCACAAGTCTTTAGGGTTCAGCGACTGGGATTTCATCCCTTAACATTAGGACCAATCTCATATTCTAGTGGGGTATAGAAATTGAGGGAGAAGTCGTCGCTACTGGTCAAGCAGTGTCATGTTTGAAGCGTGTCGTGAAGTGGGGTTTTCATGCTCCAATACCCAGACCTTAGACAACACCCCTCGAGGTTTGATTTTCGATAAGACTACTGAAATCCTACACATGGAGTGAGCACCCAGGGACTAGAGCCTCTCATGCAACCCATTAAACTTCCTCTTCCACAGATTTGGACCTCATCGTAACAAAAGGCATATAAAGGGTGCACCTAGAAAGCCTTGTTTACCCTAGCTTAAGACCTCTCAACTGCAAATGCTTTGTAATGTTGGGAAAACAACATTCCCGAAGATACAATTTACCACTTGAAGTGAGGGTTAAGAGATTAACCTAGTCCCACTTCTTATGAGGTAGATTCGTGGGCTACATATTGGTTGCACACCCATCACTATTAGCATAGGCTTGTGTTGCTTGTGTCTTCTTGATTGATCCTTCAACCAATTTGTCCAAAATCAAATCCAAATCCAAAATCAAATCTCTCCTAAATCTGGTCAAAAAGTCAAATCAATCCAACAAGTCAAACATCAAACATTCAGAGTCAAATTTCCAAAGTCCAACATCACAAGCTAAATCGAAGGCAAAATGTCCAAAGTCAAACATCTAAAAGTCAAACAATCCTAAGCCATGCATGTCAAGTCAACAAATTAAATCAGGTCAATTCATCAACTTCATCCAAATCCATCTTGGGCCAAGTCAAAGTCAAAATCAAATCATCTAAATCAACTTAATCCCAACGTTGAGCTTAAACCAAATCAATCTAAATATGCTTTATAAATCCAATTATCAACCAATCCTTTCCCCATATTTCCATTCAATCTCCTACACCTGTCGATTGGGACCGACAACATCCATCATTTATCCCATCTAGACCTATGGCATCCAAAACAAATCTAGATAGAGCCCAATTTGAACAATCCATGTTTGAAAACAAGGACAATATTGTTTTGCGGCTCATAGAAATAGGTGCCCAACTTCTTGTAGATTACAATCTCACAAACCCAAGCTCTATCCTTGGCAAGCAAAGTCGAACCTCTTCACATCAAAATCAGCCTACCCCTAGCGCCCGTGCTAGCCAATCTCAAGAAAACATCCATCATGACATTCCCCATCACACTAGCAAAGGGAACCCAACTCTGGCACTCTTATCTCAAAATCAAATCATACTTGACCAAATCCAACAACAGCTGAACAACCTTTCATCCAATGTCCATTCGACCCCATAGCCACAACAAATCCAACAAATAAATTGTATCCTGCCATCACCTCTCAAAGGACCATCATGCGACCAAGAGTCAAGTCCATCCACGTCCAAGAATCATTCACTAGGGATACGTCAAGATCCCCTTCCAAATCACAATCAAACTCATCCACTTCCAAATCAAGGTCAAGACAACCAACACATCATGTATGAACCCATTTTTGTTGAATCACCCGTCTTTGAAAAATCCTAAACCATTCCATCTTTGATGAATCAATCTTCAACGAACAATCACTTACTTCTACATCAATCCAATCACTCATATAATCCAAGCTTGCAACATTTGCTCCCCTGCACATGCTATTGCTTGGGGGCACATTATGTATGCAATTTCCCGAATGCATAACCAAAACAATGCTTTCTATTGCTTTTTGTTTTCACAATTTGTGTGTTTATCTACTTGTTTGTTTGTTTGTTTACTTTTCTTGTTGTACCTTGACTCAGTCCATATGCGTGTGACAATAGGGTTATCATGGTTTTTTCATATCATGATGCCTCCTGTCATGCATTTGTACTTGACTCCATCCATTGGCCCATGGCAATAGTGACATGATTTTTCCATATCATGGTGCGTTTTTGTCATTTGTCTATTAGATCAGGGGTGAGTCCTTATGCACATTGCGGCCAGGTCATCATGGTGTTCTATATCATGGTGCATATTTTCATGTGCAAAATCGAATATCAAACTGCAAATCATGTGGAGACGTGCTCAATTAATAGTATATCCCATTGAAAAATCAACAATCCAATCAATTCATCCATCTCTGACCACATCAAAGTCAAACCATCTAATCATCTTCCTCTTTTCTCATCACATTCTTCCCTTCTTAGGAGAACTACATCAACTTGAGGTTCATTTGGACTATGTAGGCAACATTCAGTCACATGGTGTTTTTGAGCTTAGCTCGGCTATCCTTATAATTATTCGTATTTCCATTATCATTCCCCTGTCATCATCCATCTCTCAACATTCATTTCCTCCGAATAACTACCCATATCTAACAATCATTCTCACGACCCACATGTGCAGACACCACTTTGCCACGTCCCCTATCCAATGCCACGTCCCCTACCAATCCAATCCAATCCTATCCAATGCCACGTCCCCTATCCAATCCAATTCTATCCAATTCAACCCAATCTGAGCCACTTCAATCTAATCACATCATCCTTCAATCTTTATTGCATCACTTTGGGCATCCTCTTATGCCCGATTTTTCGTACCTTATTCATTATTTGAAAAGTCGTTATACCATCATCACCCTATCAAATCTATGATATCCATCAACGTAATCATTTTATCCTTAATCCATGCAATTAGTTAAAATCCTTAATCTATGCTTGTAAATCAATCAATCAATAAATCATCCATCCCATCCCAGCTCAGCTTCCGCTCCCTTGCATGTATCCTTGCTTGGGGCAAATCAAGTGTGCAGCGTTTCCACGGGATAGATCATTCCCCAATCCCAACCCACAACTTTTCGAGATATTTCCTTCCCAAATCCACCCTTCTTGGGGCAAATCAAAGCATGCAACTTATATCAGGGTGTATCCTTCCCCAATCCGCCCTACTTGGGGCAAATCAATCCATCATCATCACAAATCAAAGCGTGCAGGCGTTAGCTCAATGGAATTAATTTCACACATAGGTTAATCTCATCATTTCTATCCATCATTATCCTGTTATCCAATCATCATCACCCACCCATTGATTCTTCCATTCTAGCCTCTTCCTCTCTTTTTCGAGAGTCCATCCACATCCTTCCTCCTCGCATGTCCTCTCGCGGGGGCATCACCCCCATCACATTATTTCATCATCATCATCTAACCTTCCTTTTATGTTCAGCGTCTTCGTTCTTTGAAAAGTTGTTACTCCACTCTGTGTCTTGCAATGCCCTTTCAAAAAAGGGCAAAATGTAGACACCTAAAATCGAACACTTCGTGTCGATGTTAATCTTCTCGTGAATTCACACTAACATCATCCCTAAGTCCTAAATCAGTCTTCTATCCACACTAATAACCCTAGCTAATCCACTATTCATCACCCCCTAGCCAATTAATCATAACCTTACTCCATCCCACCAACAATAAAATGCAGATTGATCACACTAATTAATCATGTTAATTAATTGATAACATAATCCATGCACATTTCATATTTTCATAAATCAAAAAAAATGTATTTTCTATCTCAAATCTATGATGTCATCACATCATCATCCAACTTGTCATCACATCACATCCCCAAATCCCAAAATCCTCACATCACTCGATCTCCCCCAAATCCTATGCAATCCCCCTTCTTCCAAGGCATGTCATAACCCATGCCTCATCAATTCATCTCCTTACCCACTCCAACCTCTCATATTTACTCCAACTCCTCTCATTTATGAGGACCAATCCTCCACCCTTGATCTTCAAACAAAATCAACAACCATCATCAGTTCAAAAAATCTATAAATTTAAAGGCTCCCCCTCTCATTCCAAGATGATCATAAAGTGCAGCGAAGCTCTGCCAAATCCTAAGATCAAGCCTTCATCAATCAAGCATCCAATCAAGTCAAGCGTCCATTTACAAGAGGTTACGATGTCAGTTTGTCCACATGCCATCCACGAAATCTTGCAACTACATCCCAATCACATTCAAGCAAAATCATACATCAAGAGGAGCTCTTCTACTTGTTGGTAAGTGAAAGTATTGCCCTCTTCGCTCAATCTTAGGTATAGGACTCATTGATTAGCTAGCAATTTCATTTGCGCTTTGTTTTGATTTACCTAACAATTTCATATTTACTAACTTGCTAAACTTTGTTTCATGTATACACATACGAACACTTACACACTTGTGTGTGTTTGTCTTTTATTAAGCGGAAAGTAGTTACATTCAATTGGGAAGGTTGATAACCAACTATTAGTTAATGTTTAACTAACAACTAATTAATAACTATAATACCCTCCCTCAATGACTAAACTAGAGACTACTCCAAGTGTGTCCTAAAAATTTACAAACGAAGTGGGAACAAAGAGTTTAGTCATTAGATTTACAAACTACTTTTTGGATACCAACATGAAATCTACAATCCTCTAATATTTTGTTGTTGTCCAATGTAAGAGCTTCGATGTAGACAAAAACCAAAAGGATAGCCAACGGCAAAACAAAGATCCAGTCGTGTGGACATAAGATATATCAAGTTGTCCACCAATTCTTTGTAGGGTGATTCACTGACCAATGATGAATTATCATTGGTTGATAATTTCAACCCAACCTCTATAGTTCTAAATCTAAAATCTTGGAGATATTGATCAAACAAAATATACTAGACTCGTGGATACTGCTTAAGTTCGTATAGGGACTTAATCAACCTACAAACCAAATGATCACAAGCAAGTACCTGAAATCCTTTAGGTAGCACCATGTAGACCTTATCCAAATCTCCGTTTAGGGAACCAAACTGAGTTGCTTCTCTAGCAACTGAAATGTGACCATCTTCACAGTGGGAGTAAAAACCAACTCTGCAGTAGGAGAAAAAATATCTCCTCGTATATTCCCTCCTATTGGGAAAAGCCTTTCGCAACAAGATGAACCTTGTACTTGTCCAAAGTACCAATTTTGTCCACCCATTTGCATCCAATGGGTTGCTTCACTGGTTGTTTAGGTACCATAAAAAATTAGAATTGAGAGTAAAATGACCATGCTCTATTGAATTAACAACCTTGTTCATGGTCCTCTAAGCCAATGCCTTTGACTAAAAAATTTTCATCCTCCCGCACATTTTTTATAATGTATATTCCCTCCATAACTAATGCATGTAAATTGATTGAAGCAAGGTCAACAAGCCTATAGGAATTTCATCCTCCAGCACATCCTGTATGGTGGAGCCTCCCTCCACACATGCATTAAAGTTGATTGTGGTAGGGTCAACAAGCCTATTCAAGCCACCTTGCCCAATATCGAGGGCAATCACTCTATCCTATCTTACATCAGACACAATACATTGCTTCCCACAGAAATTTACAAAAATGTTGGGAATTTTTGTTGTTTGACTAATGGACGAGATATTATTTATGCTCGAAACATATTTAATACTCTTTACTATGATTTTTTCTACATTATTCAATACCATGCAAACATGTCTGATCATATCTATTGCAAGTGACAATCCATCAACTAAATAAACGAAATCATGAATATTTGTACTTGCATTAAATGTGACATACCAATCCTTTTGACATAAAATGCTTCCATGCATCGTAATCAATTAACCAACGACTGTTAGCATTATCATTCGAGTATGATGCCATGAGGGGTACTCTTCCTTAGAATCCCATTCTTCTTCAACTGCTGCCACATTTACTACCAAACTGCTTTGTTGGGAAAGTGCATATTGTTGCTTCCAACAATCTTTTTTGATATGCCCAACCTTATGACAGTAAAATCACTTCACTTGGTACTTAGAAGATGAATCAACCAGGATATGTTTCCACTTCCCCCTTTGACTTAGTAGCAAATGCACTCTCTGATTGTCCAACACTTGACTCATTTGCATGCTATGCTCCTTCTACATCAAATAGGAACTACCCTAATCAAATGTCAAGATTTAACTTTCTACCATCAATTGTAAACCCTTTACGAAAGTCATATGAGGCCATCAAGTTGTTCAAAACAAGAGTGACCATGTCGTTGCCATCCCCCTTTTCGTTAATGGTTGCAAGTTGGTCTTGGAGATCTTTCATCTAAAGATGTTTTGAGAGGGGCCCACCCTCATTCATCTTTGTAGAGACGCAGATTCTTCAGGTACAAGTCTCGGCTTTGCTTTGAAACTTGATATTTATTTTTCATACTAGTCCAGAGCACACTTGCCTCAGTGGCATTCTAGACCTCGAATCATATCATCTGACACAAACAACTTCAACAACAACTAGGCCTCCTTCTGACGCTTGTTATACTCAACAAAATTAGCAATAGGTATCGCTTCAGTGACGAGAACAATTTTATCACAATCACAATATGCTGCAATTATTAAAATCTTATGGCTCCAGACATTGTAATTTTGGCCAGTAATTTATGAACTTAAAGCAAAACTAAATTCTGAATATTAGCCATTTTACATATAAAAATTAACCTCCGACCTGGAAATCAATGCAACAGGGAAATGTATAGTTTATAATCCCAATTCACTTATAAAACGTCAAAATTACTTACAGCACAAAAGCGGACCGTATGATCAGAAAATTGTACATCACAATGGACAGTATGCTTAAAAAATCGTATAGCATGTATGCTCAAAACTGCAACTCAAAAAATCATACAATGCACTGCATGCTCAGCACTGCAAATCATGTTTCCTTTTTGTCCCAGAAAATACGGTGCGAATTGTGTTTTTGACCTCCACATGACTGCACAGGCCTTCTTTTGTCATGCCCTAGTGATCTGACTGCATAAAAATGTGTTTTTCATCTTCCATGTGACTGCACAAACTTTATATCACCATGCCCTAGCAAAAACCATTTTAAAAATCAAATCCATCAATAAAGCTTTGTTTTTCTCCTTCACGACCCACAACCCGTCACGATCCTTCTGCAACCCGTCACAACCCTTCTACATCTAGTTCTTCACATGATTATTTTCTGGTCTTTTCCATGTGACAATTCGTTTTGGTCTTTTCCATGTGACAATTCGTTTTGGTCTTTTCCATGCGAACTTGCCCGTGCAAATTTATATTTCAGAATTTGCTCCTATTGTTGTTCTTCCTCTGCCATTGCAAATGCCTCAAATTTGACCTCTTCAATTCCTTGTGTAGTTCATACCCTTCTCCTAGAACTTCCTCAAACCGTGGCTCTGATATCGATGTTAGCAAATATGAATGCTGAAAGAATGAAGAGAAATGGAAGGCATACAACACACACACTTGTGTGTGTTCCTCGTTTATTAAGCAAAAAGTAGTTACAATCAGTTGGGAAGGTTAATTAAGGTTTCATTAGTTAATGCTTAACTAACACCAAACTAGTAACTTTAATACAGTCCACAGGACTGTAATATGCCATGTCATTGGGTCAATGTATTTGAAAATGGACCAAGAATCTTTCAAAAGTGAAAAATGGAAGAAATGATAAATGCAGATTAATTAAAAGCACTCCCAAAAGGCTCCAAAAAATAAATGACTAGAGATTGGCAGCCAATTATGCTTTGCAACGTCTCCTAGAAAATCCTAGAAAAAACTTTATGATGATTTGGGAGGGCCCATGAATCTGGTCAAAACTTTCACTAAAGGTTATGGCAAGGCTCAAAACTCAGGATGGCTGGTATATCTGATGCTTTTTTGCATTCATTGAGGGAGAGAGGAATTAGTTCAGCATGTTTTTAGAAGGCTGACGCTAATAAACTTTGTGGGTGCTTCTCGTGGCTAACAGACTTGGTGGACTCCATGGGCTTTATCGGTCTGCAAAGCATTCTGTGAATATACAATCCAATTTAGGATTGTATCAAGTCTGCCGAAAACTCTTTTATAAACACTAAGTCATAGGTCACTTGGTGAATTGTGCAGCCGTTGTGGGATTTCAACATATAAGCGCGAACACTTTGGATATTTAAATGCAGCCACCGTGAGACTTCACATATAAGCTGCGAACACTGTGATCCCATTAAACCTGCAACTTGATGCTGCGAACTCTGTGAATTTGGGACTTGGCCTCTATGACTGTTAAACTGAGAAATTAGCCCTAAGACTCTTTATTGAAAGCTAACAAAATCCCTACATCTTTTTGGTGATGCAAGATTTCCCGTACACCTTGAATGTTCCTGCATCAATTATCATCTTAGATTAGGAGAGTTACATATATATAAGCTGGATTTGGCTCTGCATATCAAACCCAGATAGCCTTTTTTGGAAAGATGTATAATCTTTGCCTTTTGGAGAAAAGACACAAATGTTCTCTTTCTCGAATTTATAAGGCAAGATTTGCCATGTAATTGTATTGCTCAAAGTTCTTTAAAAATTTTAAATTAAGGGGGAGAAATACTCTCAAGATCAGATTTCCATATATGATTAAAACTATTTTCTACGCCAAGAAAACAATTATTCATGTGAATATACATTGTTTGTGTATCCTACCAATAAATATACTTGTTGCATGGCATGTGGTAAACACTTTTACCACCCATAAGATTTTCCAACATCAACTGCTTAGAAAAGAGCAAACAGTTTTGCCACCCTCAGTACAGAAAAGCAGACAGGTTCATTAATGGATGAAAAATATCCATATTCTTGGTCAATGCCAGGAAAAGAAGATAGAAGGAGAGCATGTCATGGCATAAAAGTTTGGAAGAATCAAATGATAAACTATGTGGAGAATACCTATGATCACAATCAGAGGGCAGTTACCAACTCTTAAGAGATTACTCACATTGATCATTTTCCTTATATTTTGAAGGGTTCCTTTTTTATATCCAACACTAATGTTTTTGGACTGCAACATGTGATTACTAAAAGAAACATATTTTATCAGACTATTTTGGATTTGATGTATACAAAACTGCAGTGGGTATTGACTTTCAAGTTTTTCTTTTGTTGGCCACATATTAGCTCCATCATACAGTTCATATCATGCATGGACTGCAGTATTGAACTTGAAAAGCGGTCTACATTATGGAGAAATAGAAAACAAGACAAAATAAACAATGTCTGGAAGCAAACAGGTCAGAAGAACTACAAGTAAAAAGAAGACGTTTTGAATGTGGACCTTACAATAGTCTAGAAAAAAACAGAACCTTACAAACAGAATGTACTATATGAGAAAATATACTTCATATGACCACTCAGAAATAGTAAAGATGCAAACCATAAGATATTGACAGAACGACTTCCGACTGGGACTTGCTACGAAATGGAAACTATTTTATTGATAATTAGATAACTAAGCCTTGTGCCTGATTACCCGATACATTAAGTCAGGTTACATATTGGGCACTGCCACAGTTCAGAACTGTGAGTTGCAACCAAGATATAAAGCATCAGAAGCTAGCAATAATGCATGAACTTCTCCAACAGGCATATAATCATAATCAAATCAAATTGCAAGCCTTCAATTCTAAGTGGTTTGTGACAATAGTTATTTAGTATACACAATTAGGTAATTAATTCAATACATCACTGGCATTCAAAGAGAGGCTTAAGATCCCTCGTAATAGCAACTCTGGTCAACCATAAAATTTTAATGTATAAATCATAGTCTCCAAACCTGCGATTCTGCCATTAGAAACAGGGAAGTGCTTTACTGCATGTTGAAGAACTACTTTATCTATAAAATTAAATGGGACAGACTCTCATCAAGAGAAAGTTGACACCTGGTACATTTATCCTGCCATGAAAACTACTACCAATCATCTACATGCTTTCAAAGGGCCCTTCCTGTAAATAGTTGTGAATACGATACACAATCCAAATAATTAAAATTATATTAAAGATCCGCTGTCATATAGCACAATTCTATACTTTTCAAGCTTTATAGCTCTATTATTTATATGGAAGCTCCGTGTTGACAGAATTCAATAGCCTTATTTAGCCTCGTGCTAAAATTAATGAACTTGAAGAATCAACTAATAATAACTGGTACATAAGGAGACAGCTTCATACATAAGTAGGACTTAAGAAAGATTGGTTAGCCGATAACAATTGTGAAACTGAAAGGTATAAGAAAATATCTTTTCCAACACATATAGGAGCTGAAGATAAAAACATAACTTACAGGCTGCACAAGGCAATAAGAATACTTGAAATTATGACAAAAGATCTTCAAATCTCTTGTAAACAACCCAAAAATAATACTATAAGACATAAACTCTAAGGGAAGACAGACATGGCTGCATTTAAGAACCAATATATACCTTAATAGAAAAGCAACAGATTTTGTGACTAACCTGTTCTTCTACATCATACATGCAGATGTATTTGCTCCTGCCTGCAGCTATAATATAGCTACCATCAGCGGAGTAGCATAAGCTGGTGAAACACTTCCCTGAGCTTGAATTAGCTGCTGTCCTGCGATCACCCATTAGCCTTCCCCCTGCAATGTCTCTCCGACCTTCAATAGTCCACATAAGCTGACCCTCGATTGGGTCCCAAAAATAAATCTGACCATCTAACGTACTGCATGCAAGCTGCTTCCCATCAGGGCGATATGTAACAGTGAGAACATCATGGGTGTGTGGAAATTTCTCTACTGCACCTTTGCTCTCAAAAACATCCCACAACCTAACAGTTTTGTCCCACGAGGATGAAGCTAGAATTGTCTGCAATGTCAAAAATAATAGGAAATTGTCAAGCTGTATCCAGACAAAGTTTCCGCTCTAGATTAAAGTATTGCATCAACCCTGAAAGCCCAATAATAAATTAAAATTGAAGGAAAATTAAAGAAAAGATCCCAGCATACTTGACTAGTAATAACTGATGTTTTGAAAATGCACCCAAACTATCTCAAACTGCATACAATAAATAACCGTATTCTAACTGTGGGTGCTGTGAAGTTCATCCTTTTATTTCAAGTGCTGATAATCAAACATCTTAAAATCCAATTTCTTTTTTCTGGTTCCCCAGGTTTCCAACCATGAAATAGGCATTTTGACATAAAGAAAACTATTAGTCTATACCAGTAAGAAGGCAGAGGGTGCTATCCGATATCTGTCCAGCATAGCATTGAAAGAAATTTAGTTCACACCAAGGATCTGGAGGGCTCACATGCACAGATTTATAAGGAACAGAAAAATCATGCTCCACCAACATTACACATCATACAAGAAATATGTCAACAAAGGCAGGTCCAGAAAACATAAACCAAAGAGAATACTGCAGATCCTGCAAAGAATCAGCATTTTATCACATCATGGCAAATGCAGGTCAATTGAGGTAATTTTGCAATTAACAAATCTCAGCTCTATGACACCATGAAGAGCCCCAGGCATCATACAAGGACCAAAAATAAGCATATATTTTGAGCACCTAAATATATTTTCAAAGTCCAAATATATTATTTTCTAGCCTGAAAGTCCTCCAACTTTTGCAACCCCCACTTATGCTATCTAGAATAACAACTGCTTACTACAGAATACCACCTATAAAGTCACTGCATAGAAATTTTTCATAATGTCTGTATTCCAGGTATTTCTTTAAAACAAGTCTCGGTATTTTGCTAGTTTGCTGCTTGTTAGTAAATAACCTTAATCTCAACCAATGGTCATTGCATTGTCCACAATATCTTCAATTCCTTCGTTGATTTTGCACATACATATGCCAATTTCGTGAATCTGTGAATGTATATTCTCAGTGTACAGACATGATATATTGGACACAAGTGCTTCAAAGAATAATCTAATATGGACTCTTGTTTAAGTACAAGACAAATTATTTATGCAACAGAAGCGAGCAAATCATAATTCAAGAGTCATCTCTTGTATAAATATATCGATAAATTTGCATTGCTCTACTCCTTCAAAATCTCTTTAAAAAATTGGGATCTTGTGAAGAGCACACTTCCAGTTTCAGCTTGCATTGTTGATTTTGGGCAGTTTCACCCTTTTAGGATCCATGGTGGAGATTACATTTGAGGACGAATTCAGTGCCAATAGAAGAGGATGTTCAGTTCTTGGTTGACAAATAAATGTTGTCCAGACATTTTGGCATTTAAGATTGTGTGCAATCTCGTGTATAGTCTCTTGGTCAAAGCTATTAAGCATATTTTATCTTATTGACTATGCAAACATAACATGTAATTTCTTCCTTAAGACTCCACCCCGCATTTTGGATTTAGGAAAAACTGACTTAGAGGTGATCTTATGGCTCTTAAACAAAAGAAAAAAAATCTAATGTTTCTGTAGATCTATTTCAAACTTTATACCCCATACCTTGAGAGTTAATATACCTATGCATACCTTACTCAAAAATTAAATCAGTAATTACCAAAGGAAGGGGCGATGGTAAGTTAGTTTATCCTTGAAGGGAGATTTAGTTTATCTTTAAAAGGGGCTCCTTAGATTAAATTTAAAATCATTAAGTCCTCCCCAAATCTCCACTTTATTTTCTAATTTGGTGATGGGACAGTGATGATGTCACATATGAGAGGTGGTATATTGATATACGTCCCTTGGAGATATGTTGTTTGATGTACCACTTGCCATTGAAGGACTGGAAGATCTAAGGAATTGTAAGCACGAAGGAGAGAATTGGCATTGTAAATTTGGACGACTTTCAGACAAGAGCTTGATTTTTCCAGGTAAGATAACCCATTCAATCACCTAGCCGAGCTTCTCAATGCTGCCATTCTAATAAGAGTTGTTTGCTTTCATACCAATATTTTCCGAAGGTATGGCTGGTTATTTTAAAGCCTTTGGAGACCCTCCTCAGGCTTTTTATTCCTTTATACTTAAAATTTAGACCCCTGCTCTTTTTCTAAGATGCTGGAATCTTTGAGAACATAGGATGGTTTGATGATTTTGTGGTTCACAAGCTTGGTGAGAGTCTATGTGAGCTGAAATTTAATGGGATTGGCCCCTAATTTGTCAATAAGTATATATACTTGTCAATCTACAAATTACAAATACAAGCATATTTATATACTCTTCACAGTGAGTTCCCATATTCTGAGATGACCCTCTAATTCCAATGAGAATGCAAAGTGATTGGCATTTCACATTTTTAATACCAATTTTGTCCATTCCACTTCTTGTCCCTATCCAAACCTTGAGTTCATCAATACCAAGTCTAAAATAAACATTATACTATCACCTCCTTAACTTTTACATTGATCATCATACAACACCACACTACTGTTGTTTCTAGTTGCACTGCTTCCATGGCACAACAGATAACTCAATCTGGAAATCCTCTTAGACACAGGAATGCAAAGTGATTGTCATTTTGCATTTTTAACACCAATTTTGTCCATTCCACTTCTTGTCCCTATCCAAATCTTAACTTCATCAATACTAAGTCTAAAATAAACATTATACCATCACCTACTTTACATTTACTTTGATCATCATACAACATTTATGCTACCACACTACTGTTGTTTGTAGTTGCACTGCTTCCGTGGCACCACAGATAACTCAATCTGGAAATCCTCTTAGACAATAACAGTGAACCACCTCATTTTCCCAGAACCACCAGTAATGCAACCAATAATCTTCAAGTGCTTTGGTCATACCCAGACGGGTAACTTATCCCAGGCATGACTTATGGACCAAGATTGCTACCGGAAAGGCACCAATCAATGAAATAACCTTCGAACTCCAAATAAATTCAATGTCAACTGCCTGATTACTTTACTGCTGCAACAATGTTCAATTTTGACAGCAATACCTTCCTGCCATTTTTTAAAACATGGAATTAACCACTACAGTGGAATTCGCTTGAAAATATCTCAAAGCGGAATCCATCCAGAAAATGTATTCAACAACTAAAAAACTTTTGTTTCAGGTTGAACTGTCTTATAAAAATGCTTCTATGCATTGCTCTGATAGTTCAATCTAGAAATGCTCTTTGGTCTTACCTGGACGGGTAGCTTGCCATCCCATGCATGTTTTATAGATTCGGATAGTGATTCAAAGATTACTTTGCATCAATAACGAATTAACCTTCAAACTCCAAATAAATTCAATGTCAATTTCCTCATTACTTAACTGCAATAACAACAATCTTCTTGTCAGTGCTCACGCTGCATTCATCTTTGACATGGACCGATGATCTCTGCTTTCCATTGTTTCTGTTTCTCTACTGCAAAATGTTTGTTGCACAGTGTATACTGAATCAACCCCACTCTTTTGTAATGTGTCTCACGAAAGAGACTCAAATGTTTACTATTTTTTAAAATGTTTTGGCTTTGTTTCAATATCTAGACCATCAGACCGACATATAAGTTCAGTCTAGAGTCTAGACATGTTTAACCTATATAAGAGCTGTGAATAGGTATTGACTATATCCATAAAAGAGTTTAAAGACTTCAATCTTGTCCATTTGTCATCTAAAAATCCTTACTCCTGCAAGGCAAACCTTGTGATTTATTTTTAAAATATTATTTTTTGTATGCTGTTCACCATAATATTAGAGTTAAACAAGCGAATCATTTATATAGTGTGTTTGAGATTGATAGTGTGTTACCCCGGACCTGTGATCTAGACATGCCACAAATCTGTTGACACTAAACCTACTGCTTATTACAGAAACGGTACTTTTATCTTAGACGTCAGCTGGAGTGACAAACCTAGACAGCATAAAGGTTTAGAAATCCTTTCACATGGCCAAGATTATCATATGCTAAACTGACATTGAATCAGCCAGTAAAGAAGTGGTATTTTTAAAACATAGAAAATCCTGAGTATATTGAGTAGAAAGAAACTACAAGCTGAAATTTCTAGTAGATTGTCTTTAGAAAAAAATAACTGTATTTTGTAGAATATGGTTAAGCGTTAAACAAAGCTTGAAAAAGGCTTATTTACGACTTAACATCATAGCTTCAACCACAAATCAAAATATATCTCATACATTTGTTGGTGAAAATGCCAATCCATGTACAGGCCCTTCATGACCACTCATTACATCCAATAGTCTCCCCGTCTTCATTGACCAGACAAAAATCTGCACTTTCAATCAGTTAACATGGCAAAAGTTGAGTCAAAATAATTGTTTACGTTTCAAAAGAAAATGAAACAATTCTGAATACCACGTGATAATGTGTGCTTTGATTTGCAATGTCAAGAAAGAACTCCAGAAACAATCTTCTGGAACCGATCTCAGTAGCAAATTACCTCATAAGAGTCCAGGGTACCGGCACATATTACTTCACCACTTGGGTCTGCTGCTAAGGAAACAAACTGTTTGAGAGTAGGAGTTGTAAAAGTCCGGAAATTTCTGTAGCGAAACAGGTCCCAAGCACGCACTGTCCCATCAAGTGATGCACTTAGGAGCGCGTGATTGCCTGGCAAAAAATGAACAGCAGAAACTGCATTTGTATGCTCTGCAAATGTGACAAAGCAGAAGCCAGAAGAAGCAGTCCAAACCTGTCAAAATGCACAGCGTGTAAACAAAACAAAACTATAAATAGGATCTTTTTTAAGAATTGCTTGGCAGAAACAAGTACAAACATAAGACTCCATATGTTCAAAATCAATCAAATGAAGCGGCAAAATCTAATGAGATCAAAACATACATGCTCACTTTAGAAAAACAGAAATTATTCAATTTGGACAAGGCTAACTTCAGCAAGGCAACTAGTGAAAATAAAAACAAAGTAGCCAGAAAAATAGCAACATTGTCAACACCATGCTCTCAGGCAATCGAGCATTAAACTGAGTAGAATCTGAAAGTTATTTTCATATCCAAAGTGAGGGAAAGGCATGAACAAGAAGAATTCTGGTTATTATAACTAACCTTCACTTTGTTATCATCTGCTCCTGTTGCTAAAAGTTGTGAATCAGGCGAGTAGGCCAGGCAATTAACATCAAAATAATGACCCTGCTGTTTTAATATATAAGTTTCCGATCGCCATTCCCACACGAGCAGCTGACCCAGTTTTGCGCACCCAAAAGCCAACCAATTACCCAGTCCATTAAAAACTGCCGTGGTAATCTTTTCCCTTGTTATAGAGAGCAAATGAATACAAGTGAAGTCTGGCATCTGATAGATACCAAAAATTCCCGAAGAGAAACCAACAACTACTAAACCAAGCTCCAAATGATAATCACAAGCTGTCAAACGTGCCCCTGGCTGCATGAAAAAATCCTTCTTCAGTAACTCCCATCGCCCTCTGTGCAGAGGTAACATCAAGTCTTTCCCTGATGCCTTCGTCTCCAGAACAGGGGCATTTTGATTATTTTCGACGATTTCCTCCAAATTGCCATTTGTTTTTGAACAAAAAAATTCCCGACTTCCAATATCCTTGCGATTGTTTTCCGTTTTTGAACGGGAATCATGACTTTCCACTATGTCTGGCTCGGTTTTGCGGTCACTTTTTTTCTGACTCTTAGTTCTCTTCTTATGACTATTTTCAAGCCCATTATGAGTTTCGGCATCTAGGGTTTCTGCAGTTACGGTTTTGCTAGGATTTGGGGTTTTGGGGGTTTCAGTAGCAAGAGTTTTAGCGGTTTCTACAGCAAGGGTTTGATTAGGTTCGGTGGTTTCTATAGCTAGGGTTCCGGTAAAGTTTAGGGTTTTGGGGTTTTCGGTTTTTTTGTTAGGGTTTATCAGCACAGTGAAATCTTCTGCATCCTCCTCATCCTCCCACTTCCTCTTGTTGTCTAAATTTCTCACATTTATACTGACGGCAGTAGGAAAATCGTTAGAAATTATCTTCTTTTGCAACATCTCGTCTAAATAAAATTTCCAGCTGAAAATCGCGCCGTCTTTCGAAACGGAATAAGCGCCATCCACGGCGCCCTTTGAGACCCTGAAAAATACGCCAACAATAACGTCCCGATGGCCAAGGAGCAAGACCGGCCGATAATTCTCCACAATTTTGAGGTTAAAAACCCTGACGGACAAGTCTTTCGAACCGGCAAGAATCCAGTTGCCGTCGGGGCTCCAGTCCACACAGGTAACCGCATCATTGCAGCCCGTTAAAGTCCTTACGAGTTCAAACGGCATGAATTCTTTTCTAAACGCCGGCGTTCTCCATACCTGTACGGATTTCTCCACGGCGACGGCGAAGATTGCGCCATCGCGGCTGAATTTTACGGCGGCGACGGCGCCTTTAAAGGAGATTCTGTGCAAAATGACGCGGCGGTGGAGATTTATGAGTAAACATCTGCCTGCTTCGTCGACGGAGAGAAGTAGGGTTCCATCGGGAGAGACGGCAATGCGCGTGATGTTTTTGGAGTTCTCGCAGGGAAGCGTCACGGTTTCAGATTTGACGAGGTCGATGATCGTCACGCGGTTGCCCACGGGCGTCAAGAGTTGCGTGTTGTTTGACAGAATGGCGTTGCCGCCTCTGTAGGGGGCGCCCAGTACATTCTTGAACCTGTAATTCATTCTGTAGATACAGATAAACCCTAAAACTTGAGCACTGAAATCATACTAGTCTAAAAGGATTCTTAAAAATCAGTCAGCAATCACGCCCTTCTCTGCAATTTCAATGCTTTGGTTTTAACCGTGGCTTTGTACACATTGGCAACTACGAGATGACTATGAGATCATGCTTTCTTCCTAATATCAGTTTCATCAGTGTGAGCGACCGTCAAGGAGTCTTTGAAAACGGCACTCCTTTCTTCAACTCTGAAGGCCTGTTCATGCGTTTCTGGACGCCTAGTGGTGACGCATACAAAAGGACTTGCCTCGTATGGTCTGTGATGCAACATTTATACTCCAAACTGCGGGGTTTGTAGATCCACCGATACCCATCCTCCACATAGTGAAAACATTGTATGCTGATTTCTGTGTTATGATGAATATCAAAAAAAACCCCTTGAACCCTAAACCCTAAATCCTGTGTTATAATGAATATCAGTGATCTCCTGAACCTTGAACCTTGCGCCCTGAACCGGGAACCTGCAAGTCATTTGGTCTTTTACCATAACTAATATTGGTAAGCCATAAACCCTAAACCCTAAAGCTTGAGTTTGGAACGGTTTTTAAGTTATAATTTAAGGTAATAGAGTTTGGTTACGACCAAATATATTTTCTTATTGAAGGTGTTAAGTTTTAAATTTATGGTTTTTGAAAGTGTTTTATTTTATTTTTATTTTTTTAAATGTAATGGTACATAGAGTTGGTTCCCAAGGTTAAGAAAATATTGTTAATCTCTTTTTATTGAATGAAATGATTTTTTATGTTTATGAGAATTAAGATTTTATGAGATTATAAATTATATTAATTATTTCAATCATTCAAATATTTGTAAGTTAAGTTGTATTTTTAAGAGATTTTTTTTTTTAAATTGATTTAGGTTAAGAGTTATTTTAATTTAATTCTTTCAAATAGTTTTATTTTGAAACTAATTTTTAATATTTCTTTAGATTTGACTCAAATGTTTATGTATTTTGGGAATTCAAGGATGAAATGTTTCTATATTTATACTATATTTATGTTGCAGAAAACACAAAACCTGACGCTATGGCAGCTAGTCCTTAATTGGGTCATAAGTATATTTTCCATCTACTTAATTTCAATTGCTATATATGGCTTTTTTTAAATACTCATAAGTCAAGTTGAACTTGTAATATAATGTTGTCATTTCCTACTTGTTTTCTTCTTCTACATGATTGTTCTAAACATTTTATTCACATAGTTTTTTAATTTATTTGTTAAGGTTTGGCATTCATTTCGATTGATATTACATCTACTCATCTATTTGTGGTTATGTTCAATCCATATGTTCTTCCAGATCACCTATCGATCTTCATGTTTTTTTATTTTTTTAAAGTAACATAGTACCCTGGTCATAGTGGTTGCCACTAATCAGAAATTACATGTTTTTGTAAAGATTATTTTGTAGGCAACTTAAGCCTTGATCTAAAATTGATTGTGATTAAATGCTTTTAGATATTTTCTATTTGCGTTCATTTCAAACTTGGCATTCCACTAGCCCATAACTCATATCAATATAACACCATCAGTGTGACAAGTAACCCACATAGGACCCTGATGGTCTTCCAATCTCATAGTTCAACATTGCTACATCTATTTTGAAGCACATAAATAGCTCTCCATCATCCTTGTATTCTTTTCATCCTCCGTGTATCTCAACTAAGTTTGTTGTGAAAGTCTAGGACAAGATACTTGTATTTTGATACCACTTCAAGAGACTCTCCTTCAAATTGAAAGTTGAGATGTGATTTAACCTTTTAGGGTTTTGACTATGCAAATCCTAAGTTAGATTAAAGGGTTGAGTTGTCTAAATCAGTGAAATAATATGAAATAAATAACCATTAATTTTTTATACAATTTGACTTGCTTTGACTTTCTAAAAATAGTAATAAATATGTGCAAATAAAGAATTATTTGGAAAATGACTATCACAAAAGATCTAGGTTCTAAAAACTAGGTTACAGACAGGTTTGAGTGTCATCAACAGGGTCCTTAGCCCTGATTCTTCATTGGACAATAGCACCTCACCTGGATAATAGCACCATGTTGTTCTAGTGTCCTAAAAATGGCACTAATGTCCTCTTTGCAAGACCATTCCTATTTTTTGGGAGAACCTGCACCTGTGTTTCTAGGTTTTTTTCTTGCATGCATGAAATTTGGAATTCAATATTGTGCATGAAATAGTTGGTTTAGTGTGCAAACCCTAATCCTCCTTGTAAGTATGGCATGAGTTGAAAATGTCTATTCGTTAGTAGGATATGTTGAACATCCTCAACACCCCGCTGTAAAGAGAGTTGCCTACATACCAATACTCCGAGAAGGGATCAACCCTGATATAGTTCTCCCACCTATTACTTGGTGCAAGTGCAAGTGAATGATAAAATGAGAGTGATCTTGAATATCTTGAGTGTGCTTGAGATTAGAAATCTTTGAAATATGAGCTTAGGGCAACTGTAGATGGTAGTATGTAAAAGTAGGACATAATAGGGATCAATTACTTTGATTTTTCTCAACTTGTTTCTCATTTGAATAGGTTTTTTGCATTTATTTTCCATCTACTAGATAAAGGTCTAATAGTCTTATATTTATAATGATCCATAGCTTGTGCAAATAATAAAATGTGTTTAGGCCGACCTTAAGAGGGGCATACATTTGAAAATATATTCGTTCAGAAGATTTAGGAAAAGGGACACTAGTGCCCAGTTAGGGACACTAGCACCATGTGGCTCTAGTGTCCTTAATGTGGCGTTAGTGTCCAATTGGCAGGCTACTAAGCATAATGATTTAGGATCTGGGACTATGTTTGAACTGACATAAGAAGTTTGTGGTTTGCACAATGGCTGGAAAAGTGCAATAAAACACTAGGATAAGTCTAAGGCTAAGTTAGGAATAGGTTATCTAAAGCAACACTCTTAGCATCCGAATACCACTTTTAAGTGATTACATTTACCCCCCCGGCTAATTTATATTAAAATTATAGCAAAGTGAAATAACTAGTATAAAGAAAAAGGTAGCGTACCTGGACTTACCTAGGAAGTGAAGACCGTGTAGCTGAGTCTGAGTATGTGAACCTGGGTCTGCATATGTGAGATATGATCCAAAGTAATGACCTATAATGAAACATGCAAAAATCAATCCTTACTTAAGAGAAGATCAAAAGAAAAAGACTATGTTAAATAAAGTAACTGAGTAAAGATGAATAGAGAGATAGGAAAGAGGAAATAAATGAATACATCCCATTAGGTATGCAAACCAATGCACGAACCTAACGACAACCTATGTGTGTGAGTGTACATGGTGATTAAATTGTTGAATAGCTTGGACTGAGTTGATAGCTTGCTCAATCCTCATATGTGGGTGGCTCAAGAACTCAATCTAAAATTGACTTCCTCATTGCCCACCCCTGCTTGGATAAGATTGTAAGTGTGCATAACCCTCTATGTGGGTGGCTCAAGAACTCGAGGAGGCTATGAATCCATCATTGCCCACTTGTGTGAAGTAGATGCATCTAAAATTAAACTACTTAAAGTGTTGAAAGTATTTAACTAGGTATATCTAACTATGTATGTCGACTTTGTGGCCACTCGAGTACATTAGGTAAATCTGGGCCACTCGAGAATGCCAACCACTATAGATGGAGTAAGGCATGAAACTAGTAACAACCTAGAATATGATAGTGTGTATATAAAATAGAGAATGGCATGGAGTTTGTCATTCCATTTGATCAACATGTGTGTAACTGAGCATATGGAAACTATGTGCCATGCACATGCCCCTAATTTGATATCTGAGCATAATGATTCTGAATTGAGTATTTAATGACTATATATGTGTATCTAAACTGAATGTGGGAGTGATCATACTGCACATAATACCTCCAATCTGATTAAAAAGTATGAATCTAAGCTAAAATGAGTGTATTTGAGCAAAAAATTTACATAAATATTAAACTTGTGATTGTATATGTTGAAATTTATATTATATCTAGTGTATTATTTTGACTAATCTGGACTGTCCTAAAGCTAGGGCTAGTAGAATAGTATCACCATGTATTGGACAGTAGTGGCATGTGGTGCTAGTGTCCCAACCTGGGTGCTAATGTTTGTTTTGGTCTAAAATATGAGTAACCGAATTGCTTTATGAGTCGCTATTGTTTCTTGTGTCTGATTTTTGAAACTGGTCCTGTGTGCTAAAAATGATCTATGAATAGCAATGTAGGAGCTTGATCTCTATGATAAACCCCTATGAATTCTCCCTCTTTTGAGGGTAGTTGTGGAACTTTTGTACGAATTGTACTCAAAAGAAAATAACTCTACAAAATATGTTGGCCAAAGCATATATGATAACTATAGGATATTCCAATATAATGTGCAAAGTATCAATGTGTATAACAACAAATATAAGTAGTTACCTATGAGGATGGGGCATGATGTCCATTACGACACCCAATTAGGAAGGGTAGATACATGAGGTATCTCATGACATCAAAAACTAGTGTGTGTAGTAAGCAAAGACAAGTGTCATCGTGATGAAGCATACATACAAAAACATATGAGGCATGAAAAAGTAAGGCAAGGGCCCACAATACAAGGTACATGGACACATGTCACTAAATCTAAGAATAGAAGACATACAAAGACATGTTCAAATGTTCACATACATAAACAACAAGCAATTTGGCTTAGAGCCACATAGAAGGACATGTTCAAATGTCTACATATACAATCAAGAAAGCAAACATAAGGGATATGGTCACATGTCTAAGGCATACATACATAGAAGTGGTGTAGAGCCAAAGAACAATGGCATATTCAAATGATCTCAAAATGGAAGAAGCGTAGGAAACACAATCAAGTCTAAACTAAGAAAGTTGGAAATGAAAGCATATATAATTATGTAGTACAAATATGTGTAAATGCTAGGATGTACATATGTTGAATCTAAACTAGTGATAATCGGCAAAAAATCTAAGTATAAGTAGCAATGATCAATATCAAGATATATCAATACGAAACTAGAATGTAAGGATTGAATCTAGTAGTAGAAACTGCATAGAAGATGCCTCGAGTGGGCGGATGTATCAATGAATAAACTTGGATCAATGTATATGCCCCTAATGGGTAGATGATAGCGATTATATATCACTGTAGTAGACGAGAGTCTTGTTTGTAATCTATCAAAACTCAACAAGAACAAGTAAAGCATATATGTATGATATATATGATTATACTAATATAGTTAGCATATGTAATATCTAACA
Source organism: Torreya grandis (assembly GCA_037957365.1). Lineage (NCBI taxonomy): Eukaryota > Viridiplantae > Streptophyta > Pinopsida > Cupressales > Taxaceae > Torreya > Torreya grandis. The sequence continues at coordinate 1,515,809 of JARHVA010001744.1, read as the reverse complement.
AGTAGTAGAAATGGAAACATAGCAATGCATACAATTTGTAAATTTTGTGTTTTCTGAGTAATATTGAATATTTTTGTACTTTGTCATGTTATATTATTTTTGTATTTTTTGGATATAAGCTATGTACAAGTAAATGAAAATAAACTATGGACAAAGATCGAGAGATAAGGAAGTATGTACAAGAGGGTAGGTACCATACTAACTAATGAGTCTCATGGGAGACTCACTATCACTATGACATGTGTCGAATAGGGGAATTGTGATCATACGTGCTATGTGAAATGGAAACTATGATCCTAGAATTTGTTATGATATATAATTTATGTTTGAATCTGCTTGTGTAGAGATGTTATGAATATGTGGCACTTATTGTGATGCCCTGTGAACTGTAGGGGTCTTAAGAACCCATATAGTAGAAAAATAAGTTGTAGGTGATATAAGTGCCATGTGCTGAGAACTCCTAGAATTCAATAGTACTAATCTCAACATAAACTAAGTAGAGGAAGGTCCTCTAAAATTTGTGACATATCTTTGACATAATGATCTCTCTAATAATGGTCTCCATGGGAGAGTATGTGTATGTGTCGATACCATAGGAGTAGACCTCATCTAAACTGGTGGCTTTGTCAAACTCTATGATGCATGCATAAGATTTGTACTCTTAATTATAACTAATAATCATGTAATATTTGGTAATGGTACAAGAATTTTAATTGGTGTTTATGTTGAAACTGTGTTGGAAGTACTTATAGGATGGGTAAAGGATACTCTTATGGGATACCCTGAACTTTAACCACCTAATTTGCATGTATGTGCTTCAAGCATCAATGAATTATAGATGGGATGGCTCAGATCTATTGTAACCATGGCCCGCCCAATAGTATGTTGAATATACCTGCATTAGGTACTACTAGGAATTGAGTGGTTGTGTGCTGGTCTAGACTATAATGGAAGCACAATCTCCCTGATGGAGCTCTAAATGTGGCCACTAAAAGCACTAATGACTATATTTGAGGGAAATATATCCTGCTCTATATAGCCTAAATGTTGTAAAAGTGTCATAGTACACATACCTATGTTTGACCCGTTGTCAACCATAACACTCTAGATAGGATGGTGGTCTGTGTATGCTCGTATAAAGAGTGCATGTAGATTAGTATCATCATCCATAATCTCCTGCTTTGAGAATGTAATAAGTGGTATAGGTGGCAATGTAGTATGGTACATACCAATAATGTTATTCAATGGATGTGCCTCCTCTGTAACTGTGTGATATGAAGCTGGTGGTGGATGTGCGTGACATGTATAGTGAACACCTAATGTGCCCCTTGCCTTATTTATTGTGTGCTTAGGGAATGGATTTAAAAATATCTTTATTGCCTTAGCCTTTGTCTATTGTGGTTTTGGTACCTCTATTGGTGTGCCCACATCAATAATATTAGCCTTAATGATATATTTTATCTTGTGCTTCAAGTTGATGCATTTGTTTGTCATGTGGCTTGGGGTCCTGTGATACTCGTAGAATGCATTTGAATCACAATTATTTGAAAGAGGTCATGTCATATCAACCTTTTTAATGGGAGGGAGAGATATGACATTGCATTCCAAGAGCTATTGTAGAACTTGTGTTGGTGACTCTGGAAGATTAGTGAATACTCTGCACTAAGGAATGGATAAAACTAATATAGGAGATGGCTCAAAAGTTGCATTGACTATGGATTTTTGATCACTTTTTTTCTTTGTGGCCTTTACCTTGTATGGAGGTTTCTTTAAACTCTTAACAGTTGATTATGATCCATTTCTGTACTTGAGTTTGCCCATTGATAAGAGTGTAACCTCTCTTTCCTTGACTATGTGGCACAAATCAGTAAATGTAGGAAACTTCTTGAATAAGATAGCTTCATTTAATGTTGGTAGGAGACTTTGTTTAAATATGTCTTGAAGCTCTTTGTCTGCCATTGGGCTAGTTAATTTGGCTAATATTATCTTGTATCGTAAGACATAATCTTTGATAGGCTCATTCGAATTTTACTTTAAATGTGACACTTATGCATATGATATCTTATCATTAATGTTGATAGAGAAATGTGCTAGAAATATTTTGGCCAAAGGATTGAATGCGATGGCAAATTGATTTGGTAAATAATAGAACCATTGTAGGGCATAATCCTTGAGACTATGTGGAAATAACTTCTAAAGAAGCCATTTGTTGGACACATTGTCCAAGAATGTTGCATGAAAAGCTATGAGATGATACTCTTTGTCACCCTTGCCATCATATAATGTAAGATTGGGTGCCACAAAACTAGATGGCAAGGGAGTTGATGTTATGTTATGTGCCAAAGGTGCGTGTAAGTTAATGTTAAAATCCAAGGCATGTGATGGCCTAGTGGCTCCCTTCTTGAGATGTAACACCTTAGACTACAGAGTATGGATCTTGTGCATAAGGGATTGTACATATAGAATGGAGGAACTAGAGACAAGAGGTGTAGTTATCACTGATGGTTTTTGAATTACAATCTTATGTTGTTCTAGTTGTATTGGTTGAGTTAGACCCACTAGAGGTGTAACAACATTGTTAATTGGGGGAGTTGAAGATTGACCATCATTTTATTTGTTTTTGATTTTCAATATGGCTTGTAATATTTTCACATGATCAAGGGGTTGTTCCCAAATTCTATCTCTAAATCTCTACAATACATCATCTTTGTTCATGATTATGTTATCAGTGTTAAGTGGAGGGAGAGTGTCCTGATTCTCAATGTGTATATCATCTTGCTCTTGGTTGTATTCGTCATCTTTGAATGCATTATCAATGAAATCCACATCATCAAAGTGTGAAGGATGCATGGTTGGAGTTAAAATAGGTTCCTTATCCATGTTATAGGCTTGGATAGCAAGAATATGAATATGTTCTATAAGATTACCACATAGTTTATAGCACTTCTTCTTAAAGGAAGAGAGATAACTTTTTTAGATGGCATATAGTAAACAAATTAGAATAGAGATACTAAAATAGAATATATGAATTCTAAAAAATTGAAAGAAGCTAATGAAAATAAGAATAAAAATGATACAAACCCTAAGAGCATATATAGTTAGGGTTGTTTGAATCCAGGGTTTCTTTGCAAAAATTTATATTATATTTAAATAAATTGAAACCCTAATACAAAATTGATTTAATTAGCTATGTTATGCCAAAAATTTAGAAAAATAAAAGTATACAACCCTAATTTATTGCACAAAAATTTGGAGAATGCAAACTAGGGTTTTGAAGCAATATTTGAAGTTAGGTTCACTAAATGATTTAACCTTTTAGGGTTTTGACTAGGCAAATCCTAAGTTAGATTAAAGGGATAAGTTGTCTAAATTAGTGAAATAATATGTAATGAATAACCATTGATTTGTTATAAAATTTAACTTGCTTTGACTTTCTAAAAATTGTAATATATATGTGCAAATAGAGATTTATCTAGAAAATAACTATCGTGGAAGATATGGCTGAAAACTAGGTTACGAACAAGTCTGAGTGTCATCAATAGGGTCCTTGGGTCTAATTCTTCATTGGATAGTATCACCATACTACTATAGTGTCCTAAAAATGGTGTTAGTGTCCTCTTTACAAGATTGTTCCTATTTTTTGGGAGCACAAGTGCCTATGTTTTTGGGTTATATTCCTACACGCATGAAATTTAGAACTATGTATTATGCCTATAATATTTGATTCAGTGTGCAAACCCTAATCCTCATTGCAAGTATGTCATGGGTTGAAAATGTGTGTTCATTAGTAGGATAGGTTGGACATCTTTAAGACCCCACTATGAAGAGAGTTTCTACATATCAATACTCTGAGGAAGGATAAAGCCCAATGTAGTTCTCCCATGTAGTGTTTGGTGCAACTGCAAGTGAATGCTAGAATGAGAGTGGTCTTGAATGACTTGAGTGTGCTTGAGATTATAAATCTTTGAAATTTGGGCTTAGGGCAGTTATAGATGGCAGTATGCAAAAGTAGGGTGGAATAGGGATCGATTACCTTGATTTGGCTTTACTTATTTCTTATTTGAATAGGCTTTTTGCATCTATTTTCCATCTAGTAAATAGAGGTCTAATAGCCTTATATTTATAGTTATTTGTAGCTTATTAATATAATAAAATGTGCTTGGGCTGACATTAAAAGGGGCATACATTTGAAAATATATCCGTTCAGGAGAGTTAGGGCAAGGGACACCAGGGCCATGTGGCTCTTATGTCCTTAATGTGGCGCTAGTGTCTAGCTAGCAAGCTGATGAGCACAATGGGTTAGGATCTGAGAATGCAATTCTAGGACTATTTCTGAGTTGACAAAAGATGTATGTGGCCTATGCAATGGTTGGAAAAGTGTGACAAAGGCTCTAGGATAGGTCCAGGGCTAAGCTAGGAATAGGTTGTCTCAAACAACACTCTTAGCATCCAAATACCACTTATAGGCGATTACAAGATATTTTATCTTCCTTTTTAGTGAGAATGTCATATTTTTTGTTTTTTTTATGTTCCCCTACATCCCTACCTATTTACAAAATATTTATAAGGCCCATTGTTGATCCTTTGAGTCTTAAGTTATCTCTGCCATTAGAATTAGGTCATCGATATATAATAAGAGTTTCACAACATATTCGGCCAAGTGGACTCCTCCCCCTCCAAATTTGTCTATTCATTCTTTCAGTGTGTTTATATATAGCCCAAACAAATTTAGGGACAAAATGTAGTGTTGTTTGGTGCCTATATCACTCATGAAACACATGACCTTTACTTGCTCATATAATCTATGAATTTTTGTCATGTAACATGCTAGAATCCCTAACTCCTCCATTATGCTCCATAATTTGCTCCTTAGGATTGTGCCAAATGCCTTCTTGAAGTATACAAAATTACAATATGCATCTCCTTTTTATCCCAAACCCTTTCAACTAGGTTTCTAAGTGTGACACAATGATCTATTGTTGCATGTTTGGGTTTGAAACCTTCTTGTCCCTTTGTTATCTTTTATTTTTCCTTATCCCAACTATTAATACATTGATCTATCATACACCCAAGAAGATTTTTAAAGAGAGGATTAACCATGATAATTTAATAATTTGAATAATTATTTGCATCTCCTATTTTAAACAAAGTTTTGGTTGGGTTGGTTGTCCACTATGTTGGGAAGCCATTTCAAATGACTCCATTGAAAATTTATTTGATTCAAGGTGCTAAAAATTTTAATCCCCTTTTAAGATGTTTTGCTTTTAAGTTGCTTATGCCTTGAGCTTTACCTATTGTTAGTTTCTTAATCCCCTATAAGATGTCTTCAAATGTGAAATTTTATTTTATGACATTGTTTGTAAGAGTCACACAACTTTATTTTTCACATTCATACAAATGTTTTGAAAACTCTAGTCACTAAATTGTTTTAATGTTGTTCTTTGTTTGTGTTTTTTTTCCTAAATATTTTTGGGCCATGTTTCCCTACGTATATCAACTTCTTCCTTTTATTTTTTGTATATATTGACTTGTATTAGAAAGTGATATTAGTAATTAATGACCACTTTAAATTTGATTGCCATAAGTTAATTTAGGCTTTAAAATTGACATCCATTTGATTGTCATAGGATATATTAAACCTTAATTTTGATGTCCATTTGACTGATATCCTACTACTACAGTCCTACTAGGTAGCCAAAAATATTTTAAAAAATGATTAATAAATAAATCTTTAAAAATATTTAATAAACATTATAGTTTTTGGAATAATATGGATACACTGTATCTCTATATTTATAAGCCAATAAAAAATATGTGTATGTTCATTTTATACATCTAAAATCAAGTTTAATTTATGCTTAAATATTTTTTGTGTACGAAAAATGGTAATAAGTGGGACAAAGTATTATGTTACTACCCTATGAAATTTTAGACCTTAAATTTGACTATCATTTTGTAGACACATTAATTTAATATTAAACACTTGACAATGCCAATTTTGACTTATATTTACCATACATGACTTGTGTGTACATGTATGACACTTGTCCACACTCTTTCCTAGCCATTCACCTTTTTATGGACCCAACCTTCCTGATTGTTATCAACCACTTATAGGAATTCCCTAGTTTGTGCCCGATCTACTTGTTATCCTAATCATTCTATGTCCTAATTATCGGATCATTGTTCATGTTCCTTAGATGCCTTCAATTATAGTTAAATAAATCTAGCTACCAAATTTATCCACTCATACTGGATCTATTCATGCATCTTATAATGCTCATTTTCTTATATTCAAAACTTTCCTATGGATCAACCCGTACATTTCACATGTTAGTGGTTGAAAAATTTACCGAAAGAGTCACTTATTTAAACACACTAGACCTAAGCCTATACCTATATGGCAAACACTTATATAACACGCATCTAGAGGGCATCTATCACTTTCACATTGAGAAGAAAAACCTTAAAGCTTTCAAATCAGAAACCCCTCAAAGGAGTTATGTAGAGGGTCATTCTCTGATGACTCTGATACCTAAAACACTCTTTTATATTCTACAACTATCTTGTTCATGCATTCAACCTTCTCTTTGCTTGTTACTCTCTCAACTAGCTATTTGTTGCTATAAACTCTCAACTCTTCATGTTCACTTCTCAAACACACTCACACACATTCACTAGGCTCTCTAGGTCATAAATGACTTTTACCAACTCAACTATAAACATCATTTCATTGTCAAGCTCTATCACGCAACTCATCTCTGTTCAATACAAAGTTTCTTATAGCCCTTCAAAAACCTAAACCTCCTTCCCAGAAGATTTATAAGTCTTAAAAATTGATTAAGCTCAATTTTGGGCTCCTGTTATCTTATTCTTAACCCACACAAAATTTCATGGTTCAATTTCCACTAGAAATACCTTTTCTCTCATGGTCTCCTTGTCCATTAGGCATCTTCTAGATGTAGTTCAAACCGATAGTACCAAATTCATATCATATGACATAGTAAAAACCTAAAAAACTCAAAAACATTTAAAATTCCTCAAATCATGTTAGATTACCAAGTTTCAAGACATTTTACAAGTTAAAACTCTAGATATGAGAGTTTCTACTATGAAACCCTAGACCTTGTTTGAACAGGCTTGTGTTAGGCCGAGAGATCTCCAAAAGGGATAAAATGGAATTTTGACCTCTTTAAACACTTTAAAGACTTGTATTAGGTTTTCCCAAACTCTAGTCAACTTCTCCATCAACATTTGACTCTTATGAAGACCTTAAAATCATGTAAACTCACTTTTTTTATATTGATTGTGACAATCCACACATAAAACTCAAACTGTAGGATCTCCATAATGATATCAAATTATATATAGGATAATAGATGACAAAATAAAGCTTGAATGTGGTCAATACACATTTTTATATCACTCTTACAATGTTTTCTCTTATAAACAAGCTTCAAATTTGACAAATCTTCACAATTTCTGACTGTCACTTCTCCATCTCCAACATAAACCTGTAACATTCAGACAAAATATATTTCTAATAGTCTCAAAGACTTATCAATTCTTTATAAAACTCAATAAAAACTCACAATACACTAAACAAGAGATTATATGGACAGGTTAATTCATTCTTTATTGTTTTTTTAATATAAACAAAATATAGTCCAAGGTCATACTTTGTCCTTCATGGACAGTTCCAGATCTTCTTTCTTTATTTCATTTTTCACTTTATACCTCAAACCTCCTACTCTAATGACTTCCTAATACCCTAATACTTGCACACTAACACTTCTACATGCATTTTTAACTTTTTTATCAAGCAAAGCATGCAAAAACTAACTTCTCTCTTCTTGGCCACCTTCACATATAAAGGGGCAATTATACCTCTTCTTTCTTGGTTCTTGAATTACATTGCTTTTGTACATTGGAACACATCCAAAGATATACCTAAAACCTTATACAACATTTCACTATCATTATATTTTCCCCAATACTCCAAACATCAACATAGGCTTGATTTTAGCATTCAAAAATTCAAATCTTGAATTTGGCAGGAAAATACATAATGACCACAAACCTTAATACCATGACTCTTAAAGAATCTAATACCATCAAAGGGCCCCTATAAGACCTTCAACACCTATGTAAGACCTTAATGGTCAAATTGAACTGATAATTACATTTATTTTGGGGATGATCTGCATTGAGGAGTAGGCCCTAGTCAAGTCTAAAACACCTAAAACCAAGTTAGATTTGCATATTGTCAAGTGTCAAAATCCAATTTACATGTTGCATCCATAATAGTGGACCAATATTTCACCCACACACTTGAGTTGGAGAATTATGTGTGATTTGAGCCCTCTTCGAAGTATTGAAACGTAAGTAACACTTAGGCACTCAGTAAGGGTGGTTGGGATCAACTTAACCCACCTTATCCCATCCCTTTTTACAGGTATTTATAGTGTTAAAAGTTGAGCTAGGGTTTTAAGGTGAAGGAGATATAATTTTGGACCTATGCACAATAATAAGCCTTTGATATTACACAAAAAAATGGTTTACAAGCAGCATAATAATCTATGATGGAGCAGTCTAGCACATCTCATAAAGACATTTATAACATACATAGATGCCTTCATTACAAGTGTTCAAGTGTTACTGGATCTATCCAGGTTGGTTCAAATAGTCAATTTCTAGATCCAAGTGACTCCAGATCTAGTTTCAATCCTTCATGACACCTATACACAATCTCAAACCTGAATAAAATAATGATAAGTTAGGTACCCTATTATTTTTGATCATTTATATAAATAATAAAGTATATTTGAACATCTACTTTTACATTTATATCCATTAATTTTATACTACTTTAAAAAGTCATAATATTCATAGTTTTATATTTGTTTAGATAATTAATCTAAAATAAGGTAAAACATGTTGGTGAACATGATCATTATATTAAGCACAACAACCCCTGGGCTTTACCTTAGGGTTGTCATGTACACTACTTATCCTTCCAAGTGGTAACTTGTATAAAAAAGAGTCTTATTTCCTTAGGGTTTCAAATTTTTGTCTTAGGGTTTTAGATCTTAATTATGAGTTCCCCATACATTTAGGTGGCAATATTTTTCTCTTGCACCTATCTTTCTTTGAGTTTTCATGATCTTATTTTATGCCATCTAGGAAGGCTAACTCTCTCGTGTATGTAAGGTGACGCGTTGGTTAAGTGGTGCCAAAATTGAGCATAACTAAATTCCTTTCATTTGACTTTAAATGGATAAAAAAAATTGAGAGGAACGTTCATTCTTCTTATTATTTTGATGTGAATGTTACTAATGAACACATACAAATAGAGGAACATATTCTCAATAATGAGATGCCTAATCTAGAAGATGCTAATCAAGATAATAATGAATACCTAGTTATAGACTGCCTTATTTGTCTTAAGATTCCAAAGTTTTTACCATTTGATACTATTCTTATATCCAATAAAGATGCACTTTGTAGATTCAAAGTCATGTTTTTATTTTTTTCTCTTTTAGAATATGGGAGTAAGCTTCGCATGTGACACAAACATGGCTTCTTACCGGTCCACATTTCTTGTGGAGTCTCTTCAACAAGCACTGATGTGGGTGATCTATTGATAAGGTAAGAAGTAGTAGACACCATTCAACATACTTTAGGCCTTGTCCATCAGCATCGTGTTCATCTTATCTATAACTCTATTATATTGTGGTGTGTATGAAGTTATCTTTTTCCTTTGAATGCCACTCTACCTATAGATTTCATCAAATTCATTAGAGCAATACACACCCTTGTTATTTTTGCACAACTCGTTTTAGTTCTCCACAAGCACTTTAAACACCTTGAATTTCGTAAAAACCTTAAATTTATTCTAGATGAAGTCTTATAAGAGTAGTCATATATGAAGGACACATAAGATAAACCTATTACATGATGGAACATCTACTAGTCTAAAAATAGTATTATGTATCACTTGCAAGATTCCACTTGCTCTCACAACATTTATGGGGTATTTTACTCGACTTTGCTTGATATAAGTGCAATATTCATAAAATTCAAAGTCTAATTGATAGTTATCCATCCCTTTCACCATATTTTTAATATGCATTATACACAGACCTTTTTCATTAATATGGCCCAACCTTCAATTCCAGAGCACTATCTTCTCCACTAGAAGTAATACACAAGTTCTTATTTTAACCTTTGCCTTAAAAGCAACATAGTTGTTACATGCACTATTTACCACACTCACATCAACCTTGAATAGAGCACCCATGTGCATGCCCCTTTCTAACAACATGGCTCCTTACACCATCTTGCACCCATCTTTATTGAATGAGACATGGACACTATTATCATTCATTTTTATCACATATATTGTTTCTTGGCAAGGATAAGAATGTTCAAAATACCAAGGAAAATCTTGATCCTCTCATCTCTAAACTTTAGCTTCAATATTTCTCTACCAATGATCTTGAAGGTCAATTTGTCTCCTAGAAGGACATCACCACCATCATATTCTTCATATTTGTACAACCACGCCCTCACACAAGTCATATAATAGGATGCATATGAATTAATTATCTATGCATCATTAAATGCATGTAAACTTGACATTGTGAGATGCACATCTCCATCTCCATCATTGATACCTTTTCTCCTGAGGGTTGCATAATATCTAGTGGTTTGGCCTTTTTCAGCATTTTTGCTTTACAATCCTTGTTGAAATGCCCTAAATTTCTATAATTCCAAAACTTATTCAAATTTATATTTAGAATATTAGATCTACCTCTAGAATTTGAGTTATTATCCCAAGTCTTTTACTTGTCTCTTTCTTGTGAGTGACTTTACACACAATACATCCTTTGTCTAATAGTTTTGTACATACTTATGCTTCATCTCCTCTGATAACAGAGTTGTGACTACATCTTCCACTTGTAACTCTAATGTAGCCATCACTAGATTATCCCTCAAGTCTTACAAAGAACACAACACTATGATACACATTTATTCATCATATATTTTGACATCCATAGATGATAACTAACTTAACATAGTGTTGAAGGCATTTAGGTGATCTACAACCCAATCACCATCATTCATTCATAATGAATATAACTTATTTGGTAGGAATAGTTTGTTTACTCATGTTTTATCCTAGTAAAACATCCCAAATTACCCCATAGAAACTCTAAGGTATTTTCAACTAAAACATTCAATAGCACTAAATCTAATAAACATAACCTGGTATATTTTATAGTTTTCCTATCAAATTTTTGTCAGTCCTCTACTTTCATTCCTATTGTTCACTCCAAACTCCTATATTCATGAAATGCCCATGAGATTGGGTATTCCCAAAAAGGGAAGATGGGGACAACTACAGATTTTCATCTTCCATGTTAGGATTAATTTCGGATCAGCCCAGGGCATGACTACAGGTATTTAACTTCACAAATGGAGTTTGCATGAATAGTTTCCAAGAGATGTAGTATTACCACTGAAAGTTCAATATGAAGTTCATGTACATAGGTCTAATTGTCAAAAAATATTATGAGAGTTAAAGTATTATGCTTCTCTATTTCTAAACACAAGGGGAAAGGGTAGTTCAATCTTAGAAGACAAACACAAAAAGAGAGGGAAAAATAAGGTAGATAAGAGGGCCTCCAGATCTAAAATGAACTCAATACATCAACCATCAAACCAAGTGCCCTTGCTACAATTATGCCACTGTAGACTGAGTTTCACTAAAGTTTTACCTCCAAGAACACATAGTGGGAAGAGTCTAAGCGAACTGGGAGTATGCATCCAATATGATCTATTACTAAATATGAGTACTAGGAGTTTATAGTAAACTACACATAAACAACTTATGGTAATTTGTAGTTTAACACATAAATTAACAATTGTGTAAAAGGGAAATGAGAGAATCACACAATGATTATCATAATAAGTGCATCATAACCATAACACACATAAAGTAACAAAGTATTAATCCAATTAACCTAACATTGACAAGCATTCAAAAATTGAGATGAAAGAAAATTGAGACATAGAACAAACCCTTTATAGAAAATAAGAATTATATTCAATAAAATGTAAGTGATGTTATAAAAATTGATCTTCACCAACTTTAAATTCTAGAGAGATGAAAGAAAAAGTAGGTGAAATACTAGCTATAATTTGACAACACTTTTGAACATATTTTATTTAACCTTATATTACCATACGACTTTGCCTTAAATAATTGAGGATGGGGCTCACCTTTGAATAGCACGAGAATCCTATCCTGGGCCATGATGGTCACTCATGATAGTTACAACCATAATTTGAAATTCAAAACAAATGAATCCCCTAAAACTCATAAAAGATATGTGAGGCACCACTTGGTTAATATGCAGAGGTGGATATGAAGGTCTAGCTCCCAACTGCTTTGATATAACATCCCTAACCTCCAACATGGCCACCATGAGATAAAATTCCTTGTCTACTTTGGCAAGGTTCATTGGGGGCTCCCTGAATATCACCTTGGCTTGAGTCGCCAGCCTCAGGTAGACTTGGAAGGGTGCTTCCATTGACACTTGGACCCTAGAAACTTGGTTGATGCTTGTTGTAGATTAAATTGATAGCTCCAACACTGCCTGAGCTCCTTCCTAGTTTGATTTGGCAACATTCTCTCACATGACTTGGTCGAATTGACCTAGGTGGACTTCAAATTATCCTTATTCTAGTAGGGTGCCATGTGTATGGAATAACACATAGATGTTGACCTCCTTGAAGTAGGTCAATATCTTCTCCCTGCCCTCTTCCAAGGGTTCAGTTTCAGTGTGAGTGACAATCAACTACTACTCCATAGTAGCCCTCATGTTTTTGACGTATGTTTAATACAGCCCCAAGTCAGAGGTTGGCATTAATTTCAACTTTGGGAACATGCCTTTGTTAATCACCACCTATAACTTCTTACACTTCCCATTTATCTCCATAATCCTCTCTAAGTAAGCTTGGGTATGTTGGATAAGCACATTGGTCTTTGCCAAAGTCTCCATTGCCTTCTAAATAATTAATTAGAGTGTTAAGAGGGTGTCCTTAACCTACCCAATTAGTCCAACTAGGAAAGAGCTCTTCCCTTAGGTTTCCAAAATCCAAACTTGGCATTACATGTCCTCAAGGAGATTTTCAAACCTATCATGAGTTGCTTAAAGAATAGAGAGTGGGTCCTCAACCATCCTTTCTTCCCCAGTGGAAGTCCTCACCTTAGTGAGAGAGAATATAACTCGATGGGTATGATAAACTAATGGATTCCCTTCTTTGATAAAGCTCTACATCAATGTCCTTTTCATGATCCTTGAATTTTGGTCAAAGCTCCATTATACATCCAAGTCACCTTTGGTAGTCATCTTCGAAACCTATGACCTTGGGACCATTCCCTAGGTTTCAATCATTGTAGGAAGGATCACTAATATGGTGGTGAAGGGTGAAGGATGAGGTGGAGGGGAAATGGAGGAAGTGGAGGGAGTTAATGAGGAAAGCAGTGAAGGTAGAGGGGGCATGGGAACAAAAGGAGAAAGAACAAAATGGGAGGCCCATGCTCACCACTTATCTTGGGTCAAATTCATTTGAGGGGCAATGACCCCTAAGAAAGGGTCATTAAATAGTAGGGAAGAGATGGGTTGGTCTAAGATAAATCCCATGGTACCCTCAGTAATGAAAAAATAAGGCTAGGGAGTAATGCATTGAGGTATTGTGACTGGGAAAAACAACTATTGAGGTTGATAGAGGAAGTTAGATTAGAGTAGAAGGCTTTTTAGCTGGAGTCTGAGTGTGAGTTTCCTTCTACTTCTTCTTTAACCTCTTACCCATGTCAGCTCTGGATGCTACATTAGAAGGATCGATCAAGACAACATGAATTACAAGGGCTGATAGTGAAGGACTTGGAAGTACTAAGGGAGGCACTTAGATGATTGGAGGGGACATAAATGGTTCTTTCTATAGGCATATGCCCCTTATGGTTTCACTCACACTCACTAATGGAGATATGCCTAATAGTACCTGGACTAAAGGCAAACTCGTATAAGCCATCATGATGGTTTTGGGTTATAAAATGGATGAAGCAAAGGGGAATGAAGAGGCAAGGATACTCAAGAAGACAGGCCAAAGGTACTTGGGTAAATGATGGAAGAGGTGTAATGGAAAAAATAGGAGGCACCCCTTGGGGTCTTGTGGGAGTGGGTGAAACCTGTGGGTGCCACAACTGGGAGCTAGAAAGTGGTGGGAGTGAGGGGTGGAAAGGAGATGGAAGAAATAAGAGATGTAATGGGTGGAACCTATGCCAGTTCCTGTTAGGAGCCTCACTCTAGGATTTTCCTTAGACTGTCAGTCACATCAAACATTAGGGTTTGTGTAGCCTAGGTTTGAGGTATTGGTGATTGAGTTAGCTGCATCGGACTACCTATCATTGAGAAATACAGGTCTAACCTAATTGTGATTAGACTATTAGAGTTGCTTGAGGTGGTAAAGATGGATTTGGGGTACGAGGAGCAAGAGCCACTTGAGAAGGTGGAAATGGAGATGGAATATGAGGAGGAAACGGTGGTAGAATGCCCTATAAAATCTTCTTATAAATAATAGGAGTTGGTGTTGGGTCCTCTACAAATCAAGTAGGAGCTAGAGGGGGAGCATATGAGCTCACATGAACCTTCTACCCTTTATTCTTTTTCTTCTTTGACATGATTTAAGATAATACTTTTTGGTCATTGACAATATCCAAATATAGCTCGTCGTCATCCTTTACTTGATAACTATAATTAATATTAAGGTGGGCCAAATACCATGCCAAGTGAGCTTTGATCATCCCCTTGAGGTCCCAATATCGGAGCTTGGCTCTTGCTAGGGTGAATAAGTCCTACCTAACCACCATATTTTAGATGGGAGGTAAGGCTTTGTACACATGGTGCCTAATGGTGATCATGAGTGGTGAGAACACCTTCTACTAGTAGCCTATACAAAAACCAAAGATGCCTCCACTAGCTGGTAAGTGATATCCTACTCTACTAAATTATCCAAATGAATTAATACAAATGGAGGGGCTTCTTGAGGAAATTTGTAATTTAGATCATGTGTTCTCTATGTAGATCTAGTAGTCCTTGATGGTGGTGATAGAGTCCCAGATTGCTTGTGATAGTCAGGGCGTTGGGGCCTCATTGATCACTTAGTAGACCACCAGATAAAATTACTCATAGATGTCTTGGATGTGGTTTTGGAATTGATAGCCATATAATTTATAGAAGACCACATGGACCATCGATCCCTCAAGAATCCATGCAGAAAAAGTCAAAGGTTTGAAGGAAAGTGTCTCACAGATCACATCCACAAGGCAACTCATCATATAGAAATTGCCCTAAGCTTGGGCATCTGTGATGGCATTAACCAACTTGAAGTTGATCAGTCCTACCATATCTATAACTTCAAAGTGTGTGAGGATCATATAGAGGAGGGGTACCCATAGTTCATTGACATGTAATTAGTCCTAAGCCACTTACAATTAATTCAATAGAATTATACCTACCTAATTTCTTCCTAGAAGGTGTAGATTGTGTACACATTTATGTCCTCTTTTCTAACCCATTTAACATTTGGATTCTCAAGCCAGTTGTGTAGGATGTCATATATTTGGTAGGTATCCATCTAGACCTTTACTGCTACCACATCATAACAGAAGATGTAATTCGAGAGGGAGTAGTATGACTTGTAGATGTTCCCAGAGATATCAATAATTTGGTGCTAAGAGTTAGGTGAGCACACCCAATCATAAACCCCATCCTATACTCAGATGGTGGTGAGAAAAAGTTTGCCAAATAAGTTGACATAGGGGAATGCCTTTGGATTGATTGTAGCTCTATGAAGTCCTCTTTTCTTGTAAGACTAAAGGGCATCCTCGAACTCTACTTGTTGGTTGCCATTAGAGCCTAAATCTCTAGGCACTTTCTCAACTACTTTGAATATGTTATTATAGTGCTTGAACTTGGTTAAGCTAGCTAGGAATGTGGTATCTTGGTATGCAAGCTCAGACTTTAGGTTTGAAGAGGATGTGACTATTGTAGTAGGATGGAGGGGTAATAGGGAGGATTTGAGCATAAAAGGCATAAAACAAATGGGTACTTTGAGAGATTTAAAAAGCTACGAGTTGGAGTACTCTTGAAGGTATACAATGGTAATCATTAAAGGGATTTTCCTAGCCTTTTATAAATGTGTGCACACACCCACCTATGTTAATGGTGTTTGGTGGCTCACTTGATGTGAATTCAATTTTGAGTTGGTGGCTAGATTCCCTCTTTTTACTTTTATATTTAGAGTTAAATTTGGATCCCACAATCCTCCGCCTCTAGCCAAATTTAACATTAGCAATTAGATGTTTTAAAGTTCTTTAATCAGGCTTAGATTTATATTTT
This sequence comes from Torreya grandis, assembly GCA_037957365.1. Classification (NCBI taxonomy): domain Eukaryota; kingdom Viridiplantae; phylum Streptophyta; class Pinopsida; order Cupressales; family Taxaceae; genus Torreya; species Torreya grandis. The sequence goes on along the minus strand of JARHVA010001744.1, from coordinate 1,499,340 downwards.
ATTAATGTTCAGTGCCTGGTAGGCATGTGATCACATCCCTTAGAGGCTTTTTGATTATCTCTCACTTTTCAACATGTGTCATCTACTCATGGATCCTCCTACTAATGGTCAACACTTAAGTATGGCTCCATACTTTGTGTCATACCTTTAAGAATGGCGAGGTCTTGTTTAAGGACATGTGTCACATCCTAATTAATTTTATGGTCTTATTTGTACTCCATTTTGAACCTTCTAGGGCCTTAGGTGGCTGCTAGTTCACCTACCTTAATGGGAGACATGGCACCTACAGAGTAGGCTAAGTTCTCCTAGGCTTTAACATATCTGATAGGTATAAGAATTAGCTACTCTAAAACTTGGTAATACGGTGCCTCTTGATTAGGTTGGGCTCTTTTAAGCTATGACATCTCTAACAGGTCTTAGGACTAGTCATTATAGTGGCTTGGCAATGTGGTGCTTCTTGATTGGGTTGAGCTCTCCTAATATCTAACATCTTTGTCAGGTTTGGGATTGGCCACTCTGATGATTTAGTGATGCAACACCCCATGATAGGTTTGGGCTCTCTCAAGCTCTGACATCTCTAATAGGGTTGGGTATTGTCCATTATTGTTAGGGTGTGGAGCTAAAAGCTTCACCAAGGAGCATAATAAAATAGGTTCGGGTCTACACAGACGCCGGCGTCGGTCAGGAGCGACCGACGTCGGTTAATAGCAGTTGCAGAGGCACCGACGTCGGAAATAGGGTCCGCCGACGACGGTCACAGGTGAACAGGCAGGAACCGACGTCGGTTACCTGCGTGTCCAGAAAGCTATTTCCGTGGACAGCAGCGAGTGTTTGCATGATAAGTTTGAGTCGTGGACTCAAGCTTGCGTCTCTATTATTAGCAATATTATTTTTAGAGCCCTTGTTGAAGAGGCTTAACTATTTGTTGTAAGAGCATGCTCAAGTTTCCTATTTCTATATGTAGGAAAGATCTTCTTAGCTTAGAATTGTAGAATGTGTGTAGAACTGTAATAGTAGAACATTGTGAATGTTTGAAGGACAGTACAAAGTTGCATCAATCCAGGTTGTTGGATTTGAGTGTACTTGAGAGAGAGCTCTTGAGGAATAGAGATCTAGTGAGAGATCTTGTGTGCATCTGAGAGAGGTGTGGAAGAACGAAGTTTCTTCATTGTATTCCTATTGTAAAGAGTTTCAATACAAGTTTTCAGGGTGTTTTCTTGTATATCTTGTTCTGTGCTATTTACCATTTCAATTACTTATCTATCTGATTTATTTCCGCGTTTATTGCTTTCACAAGTGTAATCTATTGTTGGTTTGATCCCCCAACAAGTGGTATCAGAGCCTTGGTTACAGGTTACAGGTTACAGATTACAGGTTGCTCACAGGGGTTTCTCCAAAAATTTTTGTTTGAGTGGGAGAAGCAATGGCAGAAGAAAGTAAGTTGAGAATGGAAAAGTTTAATGGCAAGAACTACCAACATTGGAGAATGCAGATAGAGGACTATCTGTATCAGAAAGATCTCTACTTACCGTTAGGTGGGATAGCAAAGAAGCCCAAGGACATGGAGGATGAAGAATGGGAAGTTCTTGACAGAAAGGCTCTTGGGTCTATAAGACTGAGTCTGGCCTCCACTGTGATATCTAATTTGTCACAGGCAAAAACAACAGTAGAGTTGATGACTACATTAGCAAATATGTATGAAAAACCCTCAGCTTCAAATAAGGTATATCTTATGAAGCAGTTATTTAATTTGCATATGAATGAAGGTGGATCTGTTTCTACTCATCTGAATGATTTCAATGGAATTGTTAATCAGTTAAGTTCTGTCAATATTGTATTTGAAGATGAAATAAAAGCTCTTTTGATATTATGTTCTTTGCCTGAAAGCTGGCATGGCTTAGTAATAGCAGTTTCTAATATTGCATCTGCATCAAATATTTTGAAAGTAGAGGATGTTGTTAGTGTTATCTTGAATGAGAAAATACGCAGGAAAAGCACAGAAGAGACATCTGGGAACGCTTTAAATTTTGAGAGCAGGGGAAGGCAAAAAGAAAAGAGCAAGAGGAGATCAAGATCTAAGTCTAAGGTGAGAGGAAGATCCAAATCCAGAAATGGCAGGAAGCCACAATGCTGGAATTGTGGAAAGATGGGGCACATAAGCAGAGATTGCTGGTCAAAGCCTAAGGAGGACAATCAACACGAAGGAAAGGAAGAAGCCAAGGTTGCAGGTATTGCAAAAGATGCTTTAATTTTCTCTTTGCATAATAACATAGAATCTTGGGTATTAGATTCTGGTGCATCTTTCCATGCTACCCCTAACAGAGAATATTTCAGTGATTATATCCATGGAGATTTTGGAATAGTGTACTTAGGGGATGATGAGCCTTGTAAGATTACTGGCAAAGGTAAAGTGTAGCTGAAGATGCAGAATGGCAACACATGGGTGTTGAGAGATGTGATGCATGTTCCTAGTTTGAAGAGAAATTTGATTTCTGCAGGTAAGCTAGGTGATGAGGGTTGTACAGTAACTCTCACAGCAGATTCTTGGAAGGTGACCAAGGGTGCACTAGTTATGGCCAGAGGTAAGAGAGAAGGTACTCTCTATTTGTGTAACTGTGTTACTAACAAATCTCCTTCAATTTTATCTACTTCAGGTGTGGATTATAAATTGTGGCACTCAAGGCTTGGCCACATGAGTGAGAAGGGGATGTCAATTCTTAAGTCTAAAGGTATGCTTTCAGATTTGAAAAGTATGGATCTAGAATTTTGTGAGCATTGTGTATTTGGAAAACAGAAAAGGGTTAGTTTTCTCAAGACTGGGTCTACTAAGAAAAGGCAGAAGTTGCAGCTTGTTCACACAGACGTGTGGGGACCGGCTCAGGTAGCCTCTATTGGCGGATCACGGTACTATGTTACATTCATAGATGACGCCACAAAAAAGGTATGGATCTACTATATTAAAAAGAAATCTGATGTTTTTGAGACTTTCAAGATTTGGAAAGCCATGGTTGAGAATGAAACAGGCAAAAAATTAAAGTGCCTAAGATCTGATAATGGCGGTGAGTTCTGCAGTCTTAAATTCAAATTGTATTGTTATACACATGGAATCCATAGGCAAAGGACGATTCCAAGGACACCTCAACAGAATGGTATTGCTAAAAGGATGAACAGAACTATCATGGAGCGTGCAAGATGTATGAGATTGCATGCAGGGTTGCCCTTAGAGTTTTGGGCAGAAGCAGTTGACACCGCAGTGTACCTGATTAACAGAGGACCCTCTACAGCTCTGGATGGTGGAATTCTAGAAGAGGCATGGACAGGTAAAAAGGTAGATCTCTCATATCTCAAAGTTTTTGGTAGTGAAGCCTTTGTGCACATAGATAAGGAAAATAGAAAGAAGCTTGATCCTAAGTCTATGAGGTGCACGTTTATTGGCTATGGCTCAGATGATTTTGGTTTCAGACTTTGGAATCTAGGAACTAACAAAGTAATCAGGAGCCGTGATGTTGCTTTCAATGAAAGAGTGATGTACAGTGATCAGATAAGGAAGCTAGATCAATCTGGGCAGAGCAATAGTGAATTGGACGAAGTTATGGTCCAAAATGAGCTCGTGGGAAAAAGAAATAATCACTTGCAGGAAAACACAGAGACCGACGTCGACAGGGTAGGAATCGGCGTCGGCAGTTCAGAAACCGATGTCGGTCATACAGAGACCGACGTCGGCAGACCAGGAATCAACGTCGGCCAGGAAGAACCGGCGTCGGCCAGTAACAGGTCTACAGGTGGTCGAGGTCGGTCACTGTTAGAAAATTTGGGTGGACAGATTATTGAGAACAAGTCCAAGACACCCATCAGGAGGTCTGAAAGGGTAAGTAAGCCTCCAATTAGATATTCTCCTTCCTTATATTATTTATTGCTAACCGATGGTGGAGAACCAGAGAGTTTTAAAGAAGCATTACAGGTGGAGTCCAGGAGTAAGTGGGAGCGTGGCATGGTTGAGGAGATGGAGTCCTTAAGAGAGAACCAAACATGGGATTTGGTTGAATTGCTAGCTGGTAAGAGAACACTTAAGAATAGATGGACCTACAGGTTGAAGGAAGGTGAGGATGGACATATGCGATATAAGGCCAGATTAGTAGTGAAAGGATTTGCACAAAAGCTAGGTATTGACTTTGGTGAGATTTTTTCTCCAGTTGTTAAAATGACTTCAATAAGGGTTGTATTGTCTTTGGTTGCTTTTGAGGATTTGCATCTCGAGCAGCTAGATGTTAAAACAACATTTCTTCATGGAGATTTGGATGAGGAAATTTATATGGAACAGCCAGAAGGATTCGAGGTCAAGGGTAAGGAGAAGTTTGTGTGCAGGTTAAAGAAAAGCTTGTATGGCCTCAAGCAAGCTCCAAGGCAATGGTACTTGAAATTTGACAGGTTTATGACTGAGCATGGCTACAGTAGATGTCAATCAGACCATTGTGTGTATTTCAAGAGATTTGATAACGGTAGATATATTATTCTATTGTTGTATGTAGATGACATGCTGGTTGCAGGGTCTCACATGCAGGATATCTCTGAGCTTAAGGAGAAGTTAGCTCAAACGTTTGCTATGAAGGATTTGGGAGCAGCGAAGAAAATCCTTGGCATGAGCATTAGTAGAGACAGGAAAAATCACAGGTTGATATTGTCTCAAGAAGATTATGTGAACAAAGTGTTGGAGAGGTTTAATATGCAGGATGCAAAACCGGTAAGTACACCTATGGCTGGACATTTTAAGTTAAGTAAAGAACAATGTCCCAATTCACATGATGAGGTAGAGTACATGAGTAAGGTTCCATATTCTTCCACAGTAGGGAGTTTGATGTATGCTAAGGAACATTGGAAGGCAGTTCAATGGATCCTTAGATATCTGAGAGGAACCAGCAATAGGCACTTATGCTATGGAGGTTCAGATACTTCTCTACATGGTTATGTAGATTCAGATATGGTAGGGGATTTGGATGGTAGGAGGAGCACCACAGGTTATGTTTTTACTGTAGGTGGAACAATGGTTAGTTGGATATCTAAGTTGCAGAAGGTTGTTGCCTTGTCAACTACAGAAGCAGAGTATATTGCAGCTACAGAAGCTAGCAAGGAGATGATATGGATGACACGGTTCATGGAAAAGCTTGGAAGGGAGCATGGGAGTTGCAGATTGTATAGTGACAGTCAGAGTGCAATCCATTTGGCCAAGAACTCGGCCTTTCATTCTAGAACCAAGCACATATAGCTAAGGTACCACTTCATACGGCAGGTATTGGAAGATGGTGAGTTGAAGCTGGAGAAGATCCATACAGACAAGAATCCTGCTGATATGCTAACAAAGCCGGTTACTAAGGAGAAGTTAAATCTTCATTCAACTTCTATTGGTCTTCATGATTGAGTTGAAGATGGAGGAGCTAGAAGATGTTGTTGTACAGGTTGGTGCAGCTGGTTTATCTCCAAGTGGGAGATTGTTAGGGTGTGGAGCTAAAAGCTTCACCAAGGAGCATACTAAAACAGGTTCGGGTCTACACATACGCCGGCGTCGGTCAGGAGTGACCGACGTCGGTTAGTAGCAGTTGCAGAGGCACCGACGTCGGCAATAGGGTCGGCCGACAACAGTCACAGGCGAACAGGCAGGAACCGACGTCGGTTACCTGCGTGTCCAGAAAGCTATTTTCGTGGACAGCAGCGAGTGTTTGCATGATAAGTTTGAGTCGTGGACTCAAGCTTGCGTCTCTATTATTAGCAATATTATTTTTAGAGCCCTTGTTGAAGAGGCTTAACTGTTTGTTGTAAGAGCATGCTCAAGTTTCCTATTTCTATATGTAGGAAAGATCTTCTTAGCTTAGAATTGTAGAATGTGTGTAGAACTGTAATAGTAGAACATTGTGAATGTTTGAAGGACAGTACAGAGTTGCATCAATCCAGGTTGTTGGATTTGAGTGTACTTGAGAGAGAGCTCTTGAGGAATAGAGATCTAGTGAGAGATCTTGTGTGCATCTGAGAGAGGTGTGGAAAAACGAAGTTTCTTCATTGTATTCCTATTGTAAAGAGTTTTAATACAAGTTTTCAGGGTGTTTTCTTATATATCTTGTTATGTGCTATTTATCATTTCAGTTACTTATCTATCTGATTTATTTCCGCGTTTATTGCTTTCACAAGTGTAATCTATTGTTGGTTTGATCCCCCAACAATTATGATGGCTTGGTGATGTGGTGCTTCCTAATTGAGTCAGGCTCTCCTAAGATTTAACATCTCTGATAGGTCCAAGGATTGGTTGCTCTGGTGGCTTAACAATGTGGCACCCCCTGATTGGGCTAGGATCTTTTGGGCTCTAACATCTCTAAAATGTCTAGGGATTGGTTGCTCTGATGGCTTGGTGACATGACACCTCTTGATTAGACCAAGCTCTCTTGGAATTTGACATCTCTGATAGGTATAGGGATTGGATGATCTAACACTAGGGGACGTGGCACCTCTTGATTGGGTTGGGAGCTCAACTTTACAAAATCCAAAAAAAGAATAAGAAGTGAAAAGGCATTTAATATTTACTCATTTGCTATTAAGATTTTGATTTTCCACAAAGAGCAATGGGTTTGTTGCTCCAAGAAACGAATAAGACTTTGGGAACTTCTATAGAAATTAGACCTGCAATGTTAACACCTTAATCTATAAAATAACAAATTTATCTTAGTCATAAAAGTAATTCAAGCTTACTACTATTCGAGGAAATCAAGGTGACATAATATTCCAAAGATTTAAGTTCAGTCAAAATTAATAAAAATAAAAGAAAGAACCACGGACCTCTGGTTCATAGGATTTTAGAACAATAGTCCCCCATTTTGAAGAAAAAAGGGGCATATTGGCCATAAAAAATGGTGAATTACATGGGGAAGTGATGATAAGCACTTAAACCCAACCAGTTTAATTTCCTTTCCTTGCACAGAACATATATTCTAAGAGGGATCTTTATTCACAACAAAAAAGATGAGGCATTAAAGTCTTGCAATAGCAAGTGGCATATTGAGCTTTCACCCTGTAGATAGCCACCAATGTGTGTAGTAAGTGATTTTCATTTTCCATTCAATCTTGGATTTTATTTGAGCGATAAAGTTTGGACTAGTTATCGGGCTTCATGTGAGGCATTGATGGCTTGATGGGTTGGAGGGGAGATGGTTGGGGCATTGCTCTAATGATAGATGAGCATTCATAGCCCCAACATAGATACCTTTGGTCCCATTCATGGCCTTACTCTACTGCCAGCTAGGCTAGAAAGGTTGTAGTGGAGATTGCATGTATAGCCCTTTTGAGGAAGACTCAAAATTTAGATTTTGCATGTTTTTCTTATCATTTTGCAAGTTTATTTATGAAAATACTATCATTTATTAGTCTAGTCCATTGAAGTTCCACGACCAAGCCAAGGGTGAATGGATGATGAGGAAGCCTTGAATGCCCAACCAATTTTTGATTTACTCAAATAATATGGTATTTTATTGAAATATTATATTAAGTGTAGCTTGATGGCCCTATTAGTATGTAGGTTGATCTAAAATCCACCTATTTCTCTTAGAATCATTGACCTTTCAGATCTAAAATGTAAAAAGTTTCAATTACCATCCTTCACTTGCTTAGATCAAAGGTCTCAACTTGGGTCTTCCTAATTTTCAACAATTATTCTAGGATCTGGTCATCACCTAGAGTAGTTACTAATAGGGCCAGGTGTCAGAGGAACATTACAAAACAAAGAGGTAGTTGGAGGGGAAAAACACAAAACAAAACACACAGTGAAAGCAAACACACAATGAAAAGAAACCTATCTAGTATATATATTATCACCTCTGCTTGGGTTACTTATAAACTACATCAGAGGGGACAACCGAGAAATAGTTTTTCAATTTATTACTCATATACTGGAAGTGGTAGCTTGTTACCCTCGAGATCTTTGTGATAGAAGGTGTTCTAACCTAGGATTTTGGCTATTTGGTATGGGCCAATCTAGAGGGGATCAAATTTTGAATGTTGGCCTTTATTCTCATGAGCCTTATATCGCATTAGGACTAGAACAAAGATTCTAAAGGTCTTTATATTTGCTCTCTTATCAAACCACCTTTTGACTATTCTTGGTGTTTGTTAAATCTTAATAGAGCTTCATCTTAGGCTTCCTCTAAATGAATTAGGTTGAGGAGTCTGAAATCCACTTTATCATCCAGTTCCACGAATTATTGCATAAACTTATAAGTTGACAACTTGAGCATGATCAACCTGATTGAATCTAGTCCATAAACTAAAAGGAAATGACAACTTTGGAGGGCTTGTTTATACCTGGTGTGGTTTGCCCATAGGGTAAACTTTAGCAATGAGTGTCATTCTTGGGGATTTTCTCTAATTGATTTATTGATGGTGTCAATAAAATTATTATTAGTGGACTCTACCAATTCATTCGCTTGTGGGTAGTGATTGGATGGAAATTTTAGCATGAACCCATTATCATAGGCCCATTCTGTGAATTATGCAGATTGAAAGGCAGGACCATTATCTCATACTAAAGAGATGGGGACCCAAAAATGGGTGGTTATGGTGTTTTCAAATAACTTAATGACTTAAAAAATAGTGCTTATTTTAGTTTCAAATGCCTCAGACCAACTGGTGTAATAGATTATGCCCATAAGAATGAACTTATGGTTGGCTCATGAATTAGGGTTGATGACCCCCATGAAATTCAATCCCCATTGTGTAAATGGTGTAGAATCCACAATGGGATGCAGTGGTATTGATGCATGCATTTATCTTTTAGCAAAGGTCTGACATTGATGGCATAAGTGAACATGGGTGTGAATATATTTGAATAGTGTGGGGCAATAGTACCTTGACTAAAAAACTTTGTGATCCATGGAATTTGTTGTAGGGTGGCTGACTCTCAAATTTTCATGGAAACTTGCCATTATATCTTTGGTCTCTTCTTATGATACACATCAAAGGTAGATTCCCTCATGGTTCTTTCTAAAGAGAACTCCCTTCTTTGGCATATATTGCACAACCTTCCATCAGATGTCCCTCTTTTGTGTGTGGTTGAGTCTCAGAGATGTTGAGAGGATCCTCCTGTAATAATTAATAAAAATGCACAAATAACATGAATTAACAACATGAGTTAAATTTAAAGAACACTTAAAAATCTTGAATTGATCGCAAACCACTTCAAGGGGGTAACCTCCTTTGAGCAAGCTTAATACAATAATTTTTTGGATGCCTTCCATGGCCTCAACACTTATATATAAATTCTAAACTAAGAAACTACTACTTCCCATGAGTGTGGGATAACACACAATGCTCATGAGATGACTTACAAAGCATATGCATCCATGGCAACTACTAAACATACAAAGAAAAGATATATCATGGGCTCATAAAATCCCCTCCCTCTTAGAAAAAGCTTTGTCCTCAAAGCTTTAGATGTGGGAATTGGTGTTGAATATGAAATAGTGGTTCCCATGTTGCATCCTTTGGTTGCATTCCATGCCATTGAAGTAAAACCTTGGTGATGCAGTGAGAGCAAAGTTGGCATGTGCACCTATTCAAGATTGCCTCCGATTCAAGAAGAATGGATACTTCATTATCAAGTTTAGGGAAAATAGTTTGCACTCTGATGTTTGTGCCAATAAATTTCTTTAGACAAGAGACATGAAATATTGGGTGAACTCGAGAAGAAGGTGGGAGCTCCAACTTATAAACAACTGACCCAATCTTCTGAAGAACTTTATAGAGCCCATAAAACTTGGGAGCAAGCTTATGATGTTATTTGAGTTTTAGGGAGGATTGCTTGTAGGGCTATAAGTGAAGAAAAACCATATCACCTACTTGAAAAGTGCACTTCAAACAGTGCTGATATGCCTGTTGTTTCATTTGATTTTGCACCATATGAAGATTTTCTCATAGAGTGCCAAGGATCTGATCTTGGGTTTAAAGAATTATGTCTATTGCTTGGACTAATGAACTATTAGGGTTGTACAAAATGAGCACTAGTGGTGCTTGACCATAGATTGCTTTATATGGAGTCATTTTTGTTGAAGTGTGGTAGGAGGTATTATACCACCATTCGGCGAGAGGGAACCACTTTGCTCACTGATGTTGTTATGAGGTTAAGCAATAGAGGAATGTTTGTAAGAATTTGTTGACAATTTTGTCTAGCCATCTATTTGTGGATGATACCCAGAACTCATCTTTAATTGAGTGTCAGTATGTCGAAATAGTTTTATCCAAAAATGGCTGGTGAAGGTTGCATCACAATCAAAGACAATAGATGAAGGAATGCCATGAAGATGAAAAATCTAGTTGAGGAAAATTTGTGCAACTGTGGAGGCGGTATAAGGATGCCTTAGGGCACAAAAATGACTATATTTGGAAAGGTGATCAACCACAACCAATATCACCATTTTCCCTCTAGATTTAGGGATCCCCTCAATGAAATCCATAGAAACATCTGCCCAAATCCTAGTAAGGATGGGCAGGGCTTTGAGCAACCCAGGGATGAGTGTTGTTTCACCCTTGTTGCACTAGCATGTATCATACTCAACCACCATCTGTTGAATTAACTTTTTCATTCCATTTCAAAACAAGTTATGTCATTCCTACTCATACATTTTGAGAAACCCTAGGTGCCCTATGGATGGAGAAGCATGGAGTTCATAGAATATAGCATACTATAGATCTATGCTCTGGGGAAGTACCAAATTACCTTTGTATCATAGAAAATCACCATCTTAAGAATAATGTGGTATAGTCGAGGGGTCAGTGGTCAACTATTGAATGATTTGAGATAATGAGGAGTTATTAACATACCCGTATTATACAGTGCCCAACCAATTTGGAATAGAAATGGAAATAGCTGAAAGGGAAGCTTGATCCATAAATGTATGAGATAGAGCATCAACCACAATATTCTCTTTACCTATCTTGTAAGTTATCTGATAGTCATAACCCATGAGTTTACTGACCCATTTATGTTGTGATTGGGTAGACACCCATTGTTCCAAGAAATATTTCAGACTTTGGTGATTGGTTTTGATGCAAAAATGATTGCCCAATACGTATGGCCACCACTTTTGTACTGCATGTAAAATGGTCATCATTTCCTTCTCATAAGTAAAGAGCACTAAATTCTTACCAGAAAGGGATTTACTAGTGAATGCGATTGGGCATCCTTCTTGGAGGAGAACAACACCTAGTCCATTGCCACAAGCATCACTCTCAATAGTGAAGGTCTTGGTAAAATCTAACATAGCTAGAACAGGTGTAGTACACATAGCTTGTTTTAATGCCTTAAATGCACACTCAACAGCTATTGTCTACGTAAAAGCATATTTTTTTAATATAGTTGTCAATGTAGCTACAATATTCCTATAATCTTTGACAAACTTGCGATAGTATCTAGTTAGCCCCAAAAAACCATGGAGGCTCTTGAGTGTCTAAGGATGCAGCCAATTTGTCATAGTAGTTATTTTTTTAGGATCCACCTGAACCCCTTAGGCTAAAACAATATGCCCAAGATACTCCACTTTATCCTGACCAAAAGTACATTTGGACTATTTTACACAAAGATGATGGTCAGAGAGAAGTTACAATGCAAGCTCTAAATGTTGGAGATGCTCAGACCATGTCTTAATATAAATCAAAATATCATCGAAGAATACCAAAATAAATTTTCATAAGTAGGAATGGAATATTTTATTCTTCAATGCTTGAAATGTTGAAGGAGCATTAGTGAGGACAAAAGGCATGACTAAGAACTCATAATGACCATTATGGTGTGAAAATCTCTCTTAGGGATATCATCTTCATGAAGTTGGATCTGGTGATATCCAGAGTGGAGATCAAACTTGGAGAAAAAATGAGTGCCATGAAGCTCATCAATAATAGGGATCGAGAAATTATCCTTGATTATAAGGTGATTAAGTGCATGAAAACCAATGTAGAGATGCCATGACCCATCTTTTTTCTAGACAAGAAGGACTAGGGAAGAATATGGGCTGGTACTGGGGTGAATAATGCCTTGCTGTAGTAAGTCTCGAATGAGCATCTTGATCTTGGTCTTTTGTTGAAATGGGTAGTGATAAGGTCTAATGTTGGGAGGAATGCTTCTTGAAAGGAGATGAATATGGTGGTCATCTAGTCATGAAGGTGGAAATCCTTCTTGTTTGGCAAAGACACGTGCATACCTCTACAAAATGGTTTGGAGGTCAGAAGGAGTAGTGGAGACTATTGAGGGTTGCATTTGAATGGAATGAAGCTAGGCAATAACACCATGTGAATTTTTCTTAAGAAGCTTTTCTATGTGATGTGAACTTATGATGCTGAGAGATCTAGGTTGTAAGCCTTTCAATGTGTGTTTTTGCTGATTATCTAAAAACTACATCCAAAGTTTAGTAAAATCCCATAAGATGGGTCCAAGTGTGCATAACCACTGGGCTTCCAAAACAACATCACATCCACCTAAGGGTAAGGAAAACATATTAGAGTGTAAGGTATAATCTCCAATAGAGATACACACATTATGATACTTCCCTTTGCAAGACAATGTGCCCCCATTGGCAATCATGACTTTAAAGTTGGAACAAAGATGGATAAAATAATTAGCGTGTTTAGCGATCCAAGGTCAATGAAGTTATGAGTGCTACCCGATTCAATGAGTATTGTGAGAGGGAGATTTTTGAAGTAACCCCTAACCTACATGGTTTGTGGGGTAGTGACTCCTACTAAGGCATGGAGAGAGATCTCTAGTTGGTCTTCTTGAAAAATAGGTCCCACAATCGATTAAGCATCTTTTGCATCATCTATTATATCTTGAACATCTTCCTAATCTTTAGTTTTTGGTGGAGAGTTCACATCCAATAGGTAGAGCTTTTGCTCGACACATTGATGCCCCTGAGTGAATTCATCATCACAATTATAACATAGTCCTTTTTCTCTATGGGTTTGCATCTCTACTTTAGTCAAACGCTTGATACGACTAGTTCTGGTGACTGGTATTATTTGAGATCATTGTGGAGCTATATTTTAAAATGGAACAAAATTAGATTTGAATCACTATTGAGATACAATCTTGTCCTCTACCAACTTAGCCAACCCTAAGGCTTCCATCATCGTGTTAGGTCATAACATTTTAACCTTAAATCGAATTACATCCTTTAGTCTATTGACAAAGTAACTCTTGAATAATTCATCAGACAATCCCTCTGTATGATTGGCTAATTTTTCAAATTCAGTTTGATATTCTCTCACTATTCCTGTTTGACAAAGTTTAGTGAGTGATATAGTGAAATCATCAAAAGTAGTAAGGCCAAACCATTACAAAATGAGGGTGCAAAAATTGGTCCATGTGGGTTCATCATGAGCCTTGGCATACCAACGATACCATTGAAGGGTTTCAAGTTCCAAGTGAAAAGATGCAAGTGGAACCTTGTTGACATCAAAAGTATTATGCAAACTAAAATATTGTTTGGACTAATAGATCCATCTAGTTAGATCTGCATCATGAAATCAAGGGAAATTCAGCTTCAACCTATGATAATTGCTAGAAGAAGAAAATGTAATAATTTTTTCACTGAGACCAATAATTTTTTCATCAAGATCTTTGATGTGGGACTTGAGGGTGGCAATTTCATCCTCCATAGTTTTTGCTCCTATTCAGGTTAATACCATGACCTGACTAACAGATTTTCTTTTTGTAATGGATAAGAAAATTAGAGTTAAAACACATTTAGTAAAGAAGGTTTTAAATTTGGGTGACAACGGAAGGGGTATAGGGGATTTTAATAATTTTTTTGCATAGTGGGAGTATGATTGACGAAGGTAAGGGCAATTTTAGGAGTGAAAATGGAAAAACTAGAAAATTGGCGAACGAGGGACAAAGGAGTAGAATGATACGATGAACATAGAGGAAAAATTTCAAGGTAAATGGACAAAAATATAGGAAGTTATGGCAAAACCCCAACAAAAAGGAAATTTACAATTTATAGGAATTAGGAGTGGAATTGGGATATGGGACCTTAAAGAAGAAAATATAGGGAATGGAATTTTAGATGTCTAGGTAAATTTTGAGGATCAATAGGGTTATAAATGGAGAGATATTGTAAAAAAATGATTTTTTTACTATTCTATTTTATGGTTTTCTATATGATGATAAGTCTCCTGAGAGTCTATCGATAGTTTACAAATTCTTAGTTCTATCAAATATCTATCTATAAGTCCTCTGACAGTCTATGGATACTCTGTTGATTGAATATTTTGAGTCTGCTAAAAATGTTCTTAAACTGATAGAAATGGGCCCCAAGATTTAATAGTTGTCTAAGGGTTTTAAAAATTTCACTCTTGCCCACCAATGCCATCTAAGCGAGTACCACTCTCCAAAAAATTTCTAGCCACAGATTTATCTGTTTAGGACAGCTCTTGGTTTTCCTCATGGATGGGAACTACTCAATTAGGAAGGGGTCATTGCTCATTTGATTGTGTTGTTCCCAAAATCTATCACTCATTTTTGGGACAACATATGAACTATTTTGGTTCAACAAGCCAAAATTGTCTCTTCCTTTTTCAAAATTTGTTCTAAGCATTCAAATTCCTCATTTTTCAAGCTTTTTCAGTTAAAATATTAGTAGGTTCAATAGGTTCAATAGCTTCAACAGGAAAATTCTCTCAAAGGAACAAGTTTCCAACACTTAGGCATTTTCAGGATTGGTTCAACCAAAAATGTTCATCAACAAGCTTCTAAACAAGGATTGAACCATTGAACCATTGAACCTTGAACCATTTTGGTTCAATAGGTTCAACGGGTTCAAAGGTTCAATGTCATCGGCAAGCTTAAAGAGTTAAGCGCTTTGTCAAAAGTTCATCAAATTCAACTGCTTCATGGTTCAACGACTTCAAAATACTTAGCAAAAATAAGAAGGGTTGAACCATTGAACTGTTGAACCTTGAACCATTTTGGTTCAAAGGTTCAACAGGTTCAATAGGTTCAATGTGCGGTTGGTTCAAATGGTTAAAATACTTAGCCAAATCAAAGAGATTGAACCGGTTGAACCATTGAATCATTGAACCAAATTCGGTTCAAGGGACTGCCCCAAGAGCCAAAGGCCAAGTGCCCTTGTGGAGGGTAGTGAGCAAAAGTGAACAAAGATATTTCCTTCAAAAAAATGAACAAGGTAGAAAAGTTGGAATTCTTTCAAAAAAATGACTAAGGCAAAGGCGAATTCTTTCAGACAAAATGTAATAAGAAATCCCTTCAGACTTTTGTCTGAAGGAAAAGTCCGAAGGAAAAGCTTGACAAAAAAAGACAAAGCCAAGAAAAGATTTCCTTCAGACAAAATGTCTGAAGGAATTGAAGCTTGAACACTCTCCAAAAGAATGAAGCATGAAGACCACCCGAAAGACCCCGAAGAGTAGGTACCCCTATGGGGGGCTCTCGGCACTAACAAAAAGGACCTTTCTCAAAGCCCGAAGGGACACCTTCCCTTCGGGGCATTTCAAAGACAAAGTCCGAAGGATTTTCAAGGCCTCAAAGGGACTTAGAAGGATAAAGAAAACAATGAGACAAAGGATGAACCAATGAATCGATTGAACCTTGAACTGAAAGAGTTCAAAGTTTAATGGTTCACAGGTTCAACAATTCAAAGGAAGCTTTAGACAAAAAGAAAGAAAGAAATGGAAGATTCTAGAGACGGTTCAAGCAAAGAACAAGAAAGCAATGGAACCAAGGGACCAATCTAGACCACCTGAACCGTTGAACCAATGAACTTTCAAGGTTCAAAGGTTCATGGTTCAATCTAGTTCAAACAAGTAGAAACCAGTGACGTCCTCACGGATGTCAAATTTAAGGTAATGGATTGTCCGTTGAAATTCAAATATAGCACAAAACTTGAAGGATAAATCAAGTGACTAGCTAAAAAGGAGATAGCTCGAGAGCTTCAATTACTACAGGGAAGAGAGAATATTACAAAAAGATCAAAAATATCTTTAAGGAAGTTATTAATAGTAGGTGAAATAGTAGATCAAGTGGTCATCTGAGCACACCAAATCAAGGACGCAGCTTATTTCTCTTCCATGAAGTAATGGCAAATTGGACAGCTGTACATGCATCAGAAAAAGGACCAGACAACTCATGGTAAGGAGGAGACATATAAGATGGATGGGCATGCCATAGTTAAGGGAATGCACTGTTCCAAGCATGGCCCTCTAGATAGAACTGAAAATGCATTCAAGGCATTGAATGCAGTATGGACCATCCCATGGGAAAGAGCGCTAAGCCTTGCTTTGGCTGCTATACATTGTAATCTCTTGCATTATGCAAAGGGAGAATTTTCCATTACATAAGCAAAAACTCTGCCCAAATTGAAACGCAAATACTGAGACTTTGAGATCAGATTGTTGTTCATATTATTTTATCTGAATGAGAAAGTAAGTTACTTGCAAACTTTGTGATATTATAGCTTGTGCCATTTTAGGAGATTGTTCTTATGTCTGTCTTCCAGATGCATTCTTGTTTATTTAATTTAACAAGTAGAACTAATGGAGGCAATCAGGAAGGTGTCCTGAAGTCAATTACTTTCAGACTTTGTGTTGACATAGTTGTCTTCAATGTGTGCTTTTAGTTTCTTTCTGTGTAGAGGATTCTGGGATGACTTTGTGCCCCCATTATCCTTTGTGTTTCACTCTTTGGGCATTTGAGGTGGAGACTTTGTGTTCCATTTCATCTTGCTAGTTACTACACCCTTGTTACCTATTTCTTGTCACTATCAGATAGAACTCCTGTTGTTTCCTGCAAGATCACTTTTGAAAGAAGAGAAGTGCCTTCAGTGTTTTCATCAAGATTTTCTCTTTTGTCTGTAAATATTATCTCTGAAAAAAGAGAGATGGATAGTATGGTACTACCTCTGAGTGTTATTTTTTACTTATATATATAGTATATAGCTCTTGCATATTTATAGGGAACCTCCCCTTGATGAGAGGAGAGATTTGTCCACCTCTGATGTAGTATACCTGCACATTTGGCCGACCAATCTCCCTTGATGTGGTGAAGAGACCTATTTTGCTCAATTAGATAGCTGATTGACAAAATATTCACCCAATAGTCTTTTTGACGACTCCACTGGGGAAGAGCACGCAGCTTTGAAACCTCAAGCTTCAAGCTGAAGCAAGACCAGTCCCTTCCCATTTTGATCCTTCAATTTGGCAACTCCACGCTACACTAAAAGTCAGAGAGCCCAAGGTATTTTTGATCCTATTTTTGAATTGTTGCAGAAGGGCAATTCCAATTTGTTCCCTCCCCAACTTCAAGTTCAATGATCCAGGAGTGTTCCTCCTACCCGTATCAGGACACCAACACAAGGCAGAGCTTATTTTTCTACTATTAGTAGAGCTTTGCTTGTACATACTCCTCACAGATTTGTTGTCTCCTTTTTCCATAATCAAATCATGGCAGTTCAAGGCCCCTGGGGTAACTCATTCAACCCACTCAATTTGACTCCACCTCTATATGAGCTACCACGCAGTTCAAGGAAGAATTTTTCCAAATTCTTTGGTGATGGGAGAGTTCATCCTGATAAACACATTGTAGCTTTTAACATAGTATGTGGTGTGATAGGCATGGAATTTGAAGACGTGGCAATCAAGCTTTTTGTGGAAACATTACAAGGTACTGCTGTAGACTGGTTCTACCATCTACAGGCTAAGTCAGTGACTGACTGGGACACACTTAAGGCTAAATTTGAAGCCAGGTTCAAACCTATAGAAGATGCACAAGCCTTATTGGCCCAGCTCACATAGATGAAGAAGGAACCTCATGAACCTATGAGGTATTTCATAGCAAAGTTTGACAAGCTCAAGAACCAGATTCCTACCATTACTCAGCCAACACTTGAGAACCTTAAATGCTTCTTCATCAACTCACAACTATATGAAGTGAGTTTTTTGCTGAGACATGCTGGTCACATAGACCTTGCTGCTGCTCAAGACTTGGCTACTGAGGTAGAAGATGACCTTATCTTGGTTAAAAAGATAAGGAGAGATCCAAACAGAGGTAAACCTTCTTCATCTTCTGAATATTCACCTACAGTCACCACTTATCTAATGGTGCAGAAGCTAGCAAATGAATTGCTTGCTCTCATAAAATAAATGGCACAAGGGATGTCATATGCTCCTTCATACAGAGATGTACCAAGGACGACATTCCCCAATCAATTATACTAAGTCAATGCTACCAAGAATTAAGGGCAAACAAACCATCTTCCTCCTCCACGGGGCAACCTTGCCATTGAAGCACCTCCAACCAACTCAGCAGTTGGATATCTTGAAGCTGAATCAAATTTCTCATTCCACCTTGATTTGAATCCAAAAGATGATGTTAATCTCTTCACTAAGGAAGAATAAGAATTAGCTGGCGACTCCAACATCAATTTTTTGAATTACCAGGATGAACCTAGAAGTGAAGGTAATATAGTTGAGGGATCATATGCTGTGTTCACTCGGTTTAAGAACTAGTCAACCCAGTAAGCTGATAAGCAAAAATTAGAAGAGTGAGCTTAGCCTATAATTTCAATTGCTAAGCAGAGAACCACTCTACCTTTTCAGCCAAAGGACCCGGTGATTACAAAAAAAGTAAGCACATCAAACATCCCCATGCCTTTTACTTCAAATTCACAGTCCAGTCCTCTCCCTCTCAAAAATCAAAAGGATGAACTCCCATCCTCTATACTTGGTTTATTTCAAACATTTGACATTATTGACCATATAAAGAAAACTAAAATTCAAATGTCTGAATTTGAATTTTTGCCATCCAAACCTAAGTAATTAGATAAGTTGGTTCAATGTGTGAAGAACAAAAACATCCCTGTAGGACAAGAAATTCTCAAGGTGACTCATGATTCCCCTAAAAATGCACCCACCAGGAGTAACCTTGTCATTGTTCCTCCTACTACTCCTGGTAGGACTGAACCTTTATGTCTCCTTGCTGATAAATGGACATCAGCTGAACAATTACATCATTAATTCTAGCGCATCTAACAATGTCACACCTACCAAAGTAGCTGAATCCCTTGGTCTCACATTGACCAAGACATTTGGGAGATGTTTCTCCATGGAAAATAAGCAAGTACCATTATTGGGGCAAATCAAGGATGCCTTATTTGCATTTGCAACATTCCTAAACAAGAGAATCAAGATAACTGTCTTGGTGGCTGACGTCCCAACATCATATGGCATTCTTCTTGGACAAAATTTTTGCAAGGACATTGGAGGTGAATTGAGCATGGACCTTTCTAAGGCAAAGATTCTAGTCAAAGGTGTTATGCAAAGATTTCTCCTTGAAAAGGAAGCAAAATATGTGGTCACCCAAATATCAACACCTGAAACTCAAATTCTGTTTGAGTCTTCAGGCATGGGTAATTACTTCTTATCCATGGAAGAAGTTTTTGAGGCATTTGATGAAGCTCTTAAAGGTACAACCTGAAGATTAGTTCAACTGAAATAGCAGAAAGATTGGTGGAGTGTAATGCAAGTGTGGAAGCATCTCCACCTCTAAATGAAGAAGAATCCAAAGAAAAAGTAGTGTCTAATGAGGTATGGATTCTTGAATTCGATGGCAATTGCTCCTTTACCAGTTCAAGAGCTAGGATTGTGATGATATCTCTTCAAGGAGATATTTTTCCTTCTTCATACAAATTATAGTTCAGTAATACCAATAATATAGCTGAGTATGAATCTCTATTGCTTAGACTAAGGGCTACTCGAGACAAAGGCATCAAACTCTTCCATGCCAAAGGAGATGCTAAACTGGTGGTTTTTAGGTGAAAAACCTATATTAAACCAAAAATGAGAGATTACACCACTACCGCAATCTAGTTTGGGACCAAATTGAATGCTTTGATGCTTTCAGCATCTCTGCCATCCTAGAGAATTCAATGACTGAGCTGATGCACTAGATATTTTAGTAACTCTCTTGGTTCCTCACCTTGATTTTAAGGGAGATAGGTACACTATTGAACTGGCCTTTCAATCGAGTGTACCTAACAATGCCAATCATTGGCAAGTGTTCAATAGTGACAACCAAATAATTACATTCTTGGAACAAAAGGATAGCTTTCAACAGCTTCACTTTGAAGGCAGTGAGCCTCATAAGCTTGAACCAACACTAGAATCAAGTTCAAATGTAGGTGAGGAATTCCTACATCTGAAAGAGAATAAAATCTCCAAAGGCCTGGTTTCCCTTGAGAAGCTATTTGACAAACATGACAGGTCCATCAAACAGTAGCAAATAGATTCAAACTCCTCCCAGGAGTTTGATCAAGTGAATCTGGGTACCAAGGAAAATCCCAAGTTGGTGAACATTGGAAAGTGATGTACTCAAGAAGAAAAGTCCAAGTTCACTACTTTGCTCAGCCAGTATATGGATGTCTTAGCATACTCTTATGATGATCTGAAGTCACTCAGGGCTGAAGAAATTTGCCATGAGATTCCTCTCAAGAGTGACTCGGTGCCTTACAAGCAAAAATCTAGGTAGTACAATCCAAAGATATCAGGTACTATTCTATCTAAAATATAGAAAATATTGAATGCTAGGATTATTTTTTCAATCCATCATTCTATATGGATTGCAAACATAGTGCCTGTAAGAAAGAAAATGGCAAAATTTGCCTCTGCATAGATTTTAAAAATTTAAATCGGTCAGCCATCTTTAAAGAATAACTATGCTCTGCCCATCATGGATCAAATTCTTCAGACAGTGAATGGTTTGGAGATGTTATCAATGCTAGATGGCTTCTTAGGATACAATCAAGTTGAAGTTAGTGAAGCAGACCAACACAAGACTGCCTTCACCATGCCTTGGGGCACGTTTGCATACCAAAGAATGCCTTTTGGCCTAATAAATGTTGGCACCACATTTCAAAGAGCAATGGACCTTACTTTCAAAGATGAAATGGGTAAGTTTATTATAGTGTACTTGGATGATTTAATAATCTTTTCAAAGCATCATCTAGACCATGTGCACCATTTGCAACAAGTGCTGGAACGCTACCGCTAGAATGACATTTCTTTGAATCCTAAGAAGTCTATTTTTAGAGTAACAGAGGGGAAACTTCTCAAACACATTGTGTCCCAAGAAGGCATTAAGATCAGCTCAGACAAAGTCAAGTCCATCCAAGAGCTCACTTTGCCCACAAGTAAGACCGCAGTTCACTCTTTCTTTGGAAAGGTGAATTTCTTATGAAGGTTCATCCCTGAGTTTGCTGAGAAGACTCGACTTATTGTAAACATGATGAAGGGAAAGGCCATGTTCAACTGGATTAAAGAAGGCAAATTGACATTACAATATATTAAGACAGCTATTTCCCATGGCCCAATTCTAGTTTGTTTAGATTATAACAAGTATTTTACAATGTATAGTTATGCTTCTAAGCACACACTTTCAGTAATTCTGGTTCAACAAAACCAAGAAGGTGTGGAATCTCCTATCTTTTTCATGAGTTATCTTCTCAAAGCTCATGAGCTAAAGTACTCAAACATGGAGAAGCATGCTTATGCAATGGTGAAGGCAGTGAAGCATTTCCACTTCTACACCCTGAATTCACATACTATTGCCCTAGTTCCTAACACCACAGTCAAATCTATATTAACTCAGCAAGAGTTTGGGATGAAAAGAGGCAATTGGATTGCTAAAATCTAGGAGTTTGATCTTGTCATCAAGCCAATGAAGCTAGTGCGAGGAAAGGGCCTATGCCAATTGATTGCTGACAACAAACCAGAACAAACAAGACGTGAAGAAGAAGAAATTGAAGACATGCCAACAATCCTCTTTGTCTCCACCACAAATGAGTGGTATTTAGGTATTGCTCATTTTCTTACTTATAGTGAGTGTCCTACTCACTTATTTGACAAAGAAAGGAGGAATATCAAGTTGAAGGTTACCAATTTTGTCTTTTGGGACAATGGCCTGAATAAGAGGAGCCTGGATAGAGTGTTCCTTCGTTATGTGGATAAGGAGCAATACAACCGACTTTTGAGGTCCTTCCATAATTTAGCCTGTGGAGGACATTTTTTTGCTCCTGTAATTGCCCATAAAATTTTGCGAGCCAGGTACTACTAGCCCACTCTATTTCAAGATGCATACAAATGGGTAAGAAAATGTGAACTATGCCAGTAGTTTGTTGGAAGACCCAAGTTGGCTTCCCTGCCTCTCAAGCCAGTGGTCATAGAAGAGCCATTATAGTAATGGGGAATTGATATCATTGGTGTTGTAAATCTATCTTCAAGTGGTGGACATGAATATGTCCTCACAGCCACAGATTACTTCACCAAGTGGGTGGAAGCTATCCCAACCAAGTAGGCCACTTCAGAAGTAGTGTGTAATTTCCTCAAAGAGAATATCATTTCCAAGTTTGGGGTCCCAACCAAAATTGTCACTGACAATGCAACTTATTTCACTTCCCAGAAGATCACTCAGTTCTATTTTTACTATGGGATTACACTTTCCCACTCTTTTGATTACTTTCCACAAGGGAATCGACAAGCTGAATCAAGTAACAAGAACCTGATGACTATCATCAAGAAGCTGGTGGATGACAACTAACAAACATGGCATAAGGCATTTGTTGATGCTCTATGGGTAGACAGAATTACACCAAAGAGAGCAATTGGTATGTCTCCTTTCCAACTTCTTTATGGTCTCAATGCTGAGATACCAATCACCTTGAAATTTCCAGCATTGAAATTGGCTAAGGCAATTGAAGATCAAACATATGAAAGCTCCATTGATAAGAGGATCATGTGCCTGATTGAGCTAGATGAGCAGCAAACTATGGTGGTGGATTGAATTACTGCGCATCAAAGTTTTTTGAAGAAGCTCTTCGACTAAAAGGCAAAAAGCTATGATTTTCAGATTGGAGATCAAGTCTTGCTGTGGGACAAGAGAAGAGAACCAAAGAGAATGCATGGGAAATTTGACTCCCTTTGAAGGGGCCCTGTATTATTCATCAGCTCAATGGTGAAAACAACTTCTTGTTAAAGTATCAAGATGGCACGCCCTTTTCTCTGCCTCACAATGGGTAGCATCTGAAGCACTTCAATTCTTGAATTATCAGATAAGTTCACTTGTACATATGTATATTTATATAGTCTTTGTTTCAGTTTCGTGTTGTTCATTTATATTTTTAGCACCTTTCTTTTTTGGGTAGCATGACTCCATAGCCCAATGGCACACTTCAAGGCACTGGAGATTTTGGTTTTTGCTCCCTTCAGTTGTTCCAAGTTTTCAACTGAAGGAAGTTCCCCAACTGGAGCCAGCGGTTGTTCCCAAAATCTGTCACTCATTTTTGGGATAACATATGAACTATTTTGGTTCAATAGGCCAAAATTGTCTCTTTTCTTTTCAAAATTTGTTCTGAGCATTCAAATTCCTCATTTTTCAAGCTTTTTTAGTTAAAGGATTAGCAGGTTCAATAGGTTCAATAGCTTCAACAGGCAAATTCTCTCAAAGAAACAAGTTTCCAGCACTTAGGCGTTTTCAAGATTGGTTCAATGCCTTGGTTCAACCAAAAATGTTCATGGGCATGCTTCTAAACAAGGATTGAACCATTGAACCTTGAACCATTTTGGTTCAATGGGTTCAAAGGTTCAACGCCATTGGCAAGCTTAAAGAGATAAGCACTTTGTCAAAAGTTCATCAAGTTCAATCGCGTCATGGTTTAATGGCTTCAAAACACTTAGCGAAAAGAAGAAGGCTTGAACCATTGAATCATTGAACCTTGAACCATTTTGGTTCAAAGGGTCAATGGGTTCAATGGTTCAACAGGTTCAATGTGCGGTTGGTTCAAGTGGTCAAAATACTTAGCCAAATCAAAGAGATTGAACTGATTAAACCATTTAACCATTGAACCAAAGTCAGTTCAATCGGTCGGTTCAAGGGATTGCCCCAAGAGCCAAAGGCCAAGTGCTCTTGCAGAGGGTAGTGAGCAAAAGCAGATAAAGAAATTTCCTTTAGAAAAATGAACAAGGCAGAAAAGTTAGAATTCCTTCAAAAAAATGACTAAGGCAAAAGCAAATTCTTTTTGACAAAATGTCTAAAGGAAAACCCTAAAGGAAAAGCCCGATGAAAAAAGACAAAGCTAAGAAAATATTTCCTTCGGACAAAATGTCTAAAGGAATTCCTTTGGACAATTTGTCCGAAGGAATTGAAGCTTGAACACTCTCTGAAAGAATGAAGCCCAAAGGCCGCCTGAAAGACCCTGAAGGGTAGGTACCCTTGCGGGGGGCTCTCGGCACTAACAAAAAGGACCTTTCTCAGAGCCCAAAGGGACACCTTTCCTTCAGGGCATTCCAAAGACAAAGGCTGAAGGATTTTCAAGGCCTCAAAGGGACTTAGAAGGATAAAGGAAACAACGAGACAAAGGATGAACCAATGAATCAATTGAACCTTGAACCGAAAGAGTTCAAAGTTCAATGGTTCATAGGTTCAACAGTTCAAAGGAAGCTTTAGACAAAAGGAAAGAAACAAATGGAAGATTATAGAGATGGTTCGAAGGGATGGTTCAAGCAAAGAACAAGAAAGCGATGGAACCAAGGGACCAATCTAGACTACCTGAACTGTTGAACCATTGAATCGATGAAATTTCAAGGTTCAAAGGTTCATGGTTCAATCTTGTTCAAACAAGTAGTAACTAGTGACGTCCCCATGGACGTCAAATTTAAGGTAATGGATTGTCCATTGAAATTCAAAGATAACGCAAAACTTGAAGGATAAATCAAGTGACTAGCTAAAAAGGAGATAGCTTGAGAGCTTCAATTACTACATGGAAGAGAGAATATTATAAAAAGATCAAAAATATCTCCAAGGGAGTTATTTCCAGTAGGTGAAATAGTGGATCAAGTGGTCATTTGAGAACACCAAATCAAGGATGCGCCCTATTTCTCTTCCATGAAGTAATGGCAAATTAGACAGCTATGCAGACATAAAAAAAAAACTAGACAACTCATGGTAAGGAGGAGACATATAAGATGGATGGGCATGCCATAGTCAAGGGAATGCACTGTTCCAAGCATGGCCCTCTAGATAGAACTAAAAATGCATTCAAGGCTTTGAATGCAATATGGGCCATCACATGGGAAAGAGCGCCAAGCCTTGCTAAGCTGTTATACATTGTAATCTCTTGCATTATGCAAAGGGAGACTTTTCCATTACAGAAGCAAAAACTCTGCCCAAATTGAAAGGTGAATATTGAGACTTTGAGATCAAATTGTTGTTCACATTATTTTATCTGAATGAGAAAGCAAGTTACTTGTAGACTTTGTGCTGTTATAGCTTGTGCCATTTTAGGAGATTGTTCTTATGTCTATCTTCTGAATGCATTCTTGTTTATTTAATTTAACAAGCAGAACTAGTGGAGGTAATCAAGAAGGCTTCCTGAAGTCAGTTACTTTTAGACTTTGTGTTGACATAGCTGTCTTCAGTGTGTGTTTTTAGTTTCTTTCTGTGTAGAGGATTCTAGGATGAATTTGTGCCCCCATTATCCTTTGTGTTTCACTCTTTGGGTAGTTGAGGTGGAGACTTTGTGTTCCATTTCATCTTGCTAGTTACTACACCCTTGTTACCTGTTTCTTATCACTATTAGATAGAACTCTTGCTATTTCCTGCAAGATCACTTCTTAAAGAAGAGAAGTGCCTTAAGTGTTTTCACCAAGATTTTCTCCTTTGTCTGTAAACATCATCTCTGAAAAAAGAGAGATGGATGGTATGGTACTACCCTTGAGTGTTATTTTCTACTTATATATATAGTATATAGCTCCTGCATATTTACAGGGAACCTCCCCTTGATAAGAGGAGAGATTTGTCCACCTCTAAGGTAGTATACCTGCACATTTGGCTGACTAATCTCCCTTGCTATGGTGAAGAGACCTATTTTGCTCAATTAGATAGTTGATTGACAAAATATTCACCCAACACACTGGCAGGTCTTCTCAATGGGCCAACTACTTTGGGGTTCTTGTGGTACTCTTCACAATGAGTTTTAGGTCTTTCACCCAAGCACTTCCCATAGTTATGCAGTCAGGTTTTACCCTGATCGAAAAAATATTATTGTGATACAAAATAGAGTTATGCAGTAAAATAGAGTTACAAATTTTTGAAAAAAAAATTGCAAATAAATTATGTAGTAGAATAGAGCTTAAAAAAAATTTAGAAATGGAAAGTGCTCTAATATAAAATGAGAGGATCCTCCTACAATAATTAATAAAAATGCACAAATAACATGAACTAACAACATAAATTAAATTTGAAGAACACTTGAAAAGTTTGAATTAATCGCAAACCACTACGAGGGGGGAACCTCCTTTAAGGAAGCTTAATACAATAATTTCGTAGATGCCTTCCATGGCCTCAACACTTATATATAAATTATAAACTAAGAAACTACTACTTCCCATGAATGTGGGATGACACAAAATGCTCACGGGATGACTTATAAAGCATATGCATCCATAACAACTACTAAATGAAAAAACAAAAGATGTATCATGAGTTCATAACATATGTGTTCTATAGAGTAGGAAGTGCTTGATTGGGGCATACCAATTTGATTTTAATACCCTCTATTGATCTACTTTATGTATTATAGTCCTCAGGTCTATCTTCGTTATTAGTTGAGTAAGGCCTTATCCTCTACCTAGTTTGGCCGACTTGATTTTCAAGTCATATTCTTGTAATTTTGTCATCCATTAGCCTCTTTTTTCACCTAACTCATTCTATCATAGGATTTTTTTATATCTAGGTGTGGGATAATAACATGTAATTTATTCTATAGGATGTAATTTTTGACTTTCTTCACTGCCTTGACCAGGATGTAGGCGTGCTTATCTAAAGTAGAATAACTAAGCTTACCATCCTTAAGGTTAGTGCTCATGAAAGCAATGAGGTGCTCTTATCCCTCTAATATTTGGGTGAGGCAAGCAATAATGATGTGCTCTAAAACAAAGGGATAGATATAGAAATCTCTCATATAGTCTGGGTTGATGAGGACTGGGGCTTGCATAATAGTATCTTTAATATCCTTAAAAGCCTTCTTTGATTTTGTGTGCCATTCCACTTTCGCATCCTATTTTAACATTGCATTCAAGGGTTTTACTATTTCAACAAATCTAGAAATAAATTTACACACAAAGTTGATTTTCCCAAAGGACTTCAATTACTTCTTACTGTCACGTAAAGGCAGTTTAGAAATTACATCTTGTATACATATAATATTTTAATTTTTTTAATCAATTACTGAAACTCTTTATCTTGAAAGAACCCATCGAGTCTCAATCTCTCTGAGTGCATGCCTTAAGGGGTGAAACATGAAAGGGGTAGGCAAGCCATTGATACTTCACAGGATTGTTGTCCCTTTTTTCCACTTGTTATCTACACACTTATCTCCTAAAAACCATATCCTTAAGCTTGTTCTTCTCTATTAGACACTCTTTAGTCATTTCCCATATTTTGTACCCCTTTTCCTAGACTTAAGCCCCTTTTGAATATATAATTTATTAGGTCAACTGGGTCAACCCTATACTATTTTGGGTAAAATTCATTTAGGGTCTAGGTCAGGCCTTGATCGACCTACCCTGTGACCTAGTGAATATTTATCTATAATTGTACTAGGTTGATAGGGTTAACCTTATCTACCAAAACTTTCAGAAGGGCTTAGTGTTAAATTCACCTATATATACAAGTTCATTTTGCCTTTATTTAGAGAAGAGATGAAGAAGTAAGAGTTATTATGAATCTACATATCCACCATTCTACTTGAGAAGCAAGCTTAGGGTTTCACACTTTCTTTGGAGATATAAATCTTGTCTTGTGGAGAAGCCTTTTGGATGCATTGATAGGTTGTGTAGCCTAGAGCTAATTTATCCTTGTCATCTTTACATACCACAACAACCTCTTGTGAAGCAGCTTGGCCAAGAGAGAGATTGAGGCTCAATGGGTTCATCTTCAAAGGTAAGTATTCCTAACTTTGTTTCTCCTTTGTAAGAGTATATAGATATGCATTTGCACTTCTCATCCATGTATTACGATTCCTTATATATTGACATGAGTATATGTCTCTTATGAATGTTTAATTTTATTATTTATAACCCTCACTTTGTGCCATAAGCTTTGGTAAGCACTAGATTAGACTTTACTTGTTATTAGTTTAGTGAAATATGAAAACATAGGGCTTAGTTAGGGTTATTGCATGATTGTGCTTGATTGGAGGCTTTGAAACTCTCCTTAGAATTTTTTATTATGGCAAGATATCCCTTATTGGGTCTAATGGATGCCCTTATTGGTCATGTTCCTGAGTATCTAATGTATCCCCAATCAGAAGTGTAAGTATGATCTATCTTCTCCAAGTTAGGATTGACTTATAAACATGATGCATTTTTTATTGTATATATTCTAGTGAACCCGACATGAATCTAACCCTTACAAGTTTTATTTCATATTTTTCATTATTTTATCATTTTATTTATTATTTTCTATATTTACAATATAGGTTGACATTGTCGATATAGTTTCTAACTTCTATGTGCAAGTTTAACACATAGTCACATCAATATAAATTTGTTTTGTTGGTACAGGTTTTAGGCACAGGGTATTAGGTGAACCCAGAGAACATAATACACTTTTAGACTTCCAGACAGGCTACTAGGTTAACCATGTCAACATAGTACACTTTTAGACTACCATAAAACATACTAGGTCGACACTACCAACATAATATTCTTTACAAGTTTTAGCAAATAGGGAACTACAAAAATAGGTTGACCCAGTCAACATAGCTGGAAGATTTTGCAAGTATAAATCAAGGCACTTCAACAATAATCTCACTTTCCTTTACATCCTCCAACCCACCAACGTTCTTTTCTCTCTTTTTTTATCATTTCTCTTATTCATTACAGTTCTCTTTTTCATAGTTTGTAGTCTTTAAAACTACCCCTATACAACAAACTAGGTCGACCCTATTGACCTAGTTTTGTATCCTGTCTTATGTCTAGAAGACTAGGTTGACATTGTCGATGTAGTTCTTTAACATACCCTTGCTTCAACAGTATAGTAGTGACACTATCAACTCTATTTTGTAATCTCTACATACACTATTGTTTGAACTGACACTGTACTATGTTTTAAAGTTGGAATTAACACTTATGTGCTAGTAATTAGCTCACACTTTTATTTTTTAGTTGTTTGCATGCTTAGATTAGATCACATAGTTTAATTATGCATTTTTTCAATATACCATTTAGTTACACTATTTTTATTTTTCTTACACACACTACCAAATCACATAATCTTAAAATGCATTTAAACAATTGCTACCTAAGGCCTACCTACTTGAATTTTATCACCAAGAGGGAATCTAACTTGGTTTTTTGGCTAAGTATAAACATGTTTTTAATGGTACACATTGGAAAAGTACCTAACACCCTTATCATTACGGTGTGTGAAGTGAGGGGATAGCCCCAATACCAAGCCAATACCATTACCAACATAGATCCCTTTCAGCCTAAACATCTTGAAACCATTCATAGATTGTTTTCTAGTTCCTTACAACCAACTTCTTATCACACTTAAAATCATACTCTAATAATCTAACAACATTCAGGATGACCACTTATTTAGCATTTACTTTCCAAGTTAACTACTTACTCTTTTCTTAATTGTATGTTGTATTGCAAAAACTTGTATTAGAAAATGTTGGTGCAAGGTTTTGTGCTGTGTGCTTTTATTGGATAATCCTCATTGACCTAATTGATTATGTGTTTCTTTTCACTTCTTACATTCAAAGTTAGTTGTAATTATTTTCCTATTTTAGTACAGAGTCATTCTGCTCAAGACAGTCTCATACAGATTATCTATTTTCCCTACCCACAATACTAGGTTGACCCTATCGATGCAATATTATTTTCTACCTCCTAGGATACAATACTAGATCAACCCTATTAACTTTGTATTTTTTCTACCTATTTTTAGCCCAAGTTACAGAAACAGGTCAAACCTATCAACTCTATATCCCTATTTTCTTAAAATTTAGACCTTATTTTTTGTACTAGGTTGACCTAGTCGACTTTGTACTCTCATCTATTCATCATTATTCCTTTGCATTTGCATCACATTGGCCTTATCTAGTCATTCTCCTTCATCATGAACTTCCTATTTGAAGACAACACTGAGTTGAATTCAATGGATATGATGACTCTTACCAACCCTCATAGGGTATCCCATAAGCATATTAGAGCTCCTCTCATAGATGAGAGTAATGTTCACATAACCACTCGCACAATAAATTATGAGACCCCTCCTCATTACTCTTCACTTCGTAATCCTCTCTTCTCACTTGAAGATCAACTTGAATCAGAGTATAAGCCTGAAATGCTCTTCTTTATCTCTGAGTTTCCTCAACATCAAGGAAAAGATCCTTATAGCATTTACCATCTCATGATTAGTGGTCAAGTTGAAGAGCCTCGTTCACCTTCTCCCACATTCTCACATGGATTTGGGTATACTAGTTTCTTTTATTCTCAACCTCTTCCCTCTATTTTGATCCCTTCTCATACCATGACTTCTTCCTTTTTGACTTTTTCTACCTCCATGCCAAGTATCTCCACTAACATGGTAGGTTCTACATCTAGTGGGCCTCTTCCAAGACCCACTCTCCTCAAATATTCAACTAATGCATCCTTTACTACCCATGGTAATCATGCTTCTAGTGCTTCCTCTTCTTTTCTATTAACTAGTCCATCTTTTGCTACGCAAGCAAATTTTGCCACTAGTGCCTCACATTCTAACACTTCTTCTCATGCTCCTATTAACACCCATAGTGGTATCTAAACCACTACCTATAATTCTAATGTTTAAAACACTACCAACAATGCAACTCAAACCCATCAACTTTTATTACAAATGCTTAATCAAATGAATACTTTTCAAGCTCATAATGCAAATCAAATGATGCTAATGCAAAACCACCTTATCCATCTTCAAACCCACCCTCAATAGATGCCATGGGGCATGCATAATCAAAATGTTCCCCCACATCCTCTTTGGGATTCCCATGGTAAACTCATCCCTTAACCTTATCTTGTCAACAAGACAAACAAACATCTTCAAAATGAACCTCTTACATCTCAAATTGCTAATATCAATATATGAGGTATCACCCCTACCATTTATTACAATTGGTCGACTGATCCTACTCTTCATCTAAAAACATTTGGAAATCTATACAAACACTGGGTCAAATTAAATACCTTTGCCGCTACCAAACTATTAGACAAAACCCTCACAGGTGATGCTTTAGATTGGTACAACCAAATTAAAACTCATTTTATTACTAGTTTGGAAGATTTAATAAATGCTCTAGTCAGGTTTCCAACTAGTGATCTTTCTGAGAATAGCTTGGCTCATTTTATTAATTGTAACTTAAAAATTAAATTGCCCAAGCTTTTGTTAAAAGGTGGAAACTATTATCTAACAAGTGTGAACACAATATGGCTGATGATAACCTTTTCTATCTCGTTACAAATGCTCTTTTTACCAAGTTACAATATTGGGTCCATACTCTCTCTCCTAGTACCTTGGAGGAGGCCAAAGATCAAGTTAAATTTCAAGATTTCCTTATGCATCAATTTGAGCCATCCCAAACTTCCATGGGTACTTGTATCTTACACAAGAATAAGAATAATCATGCTACCAATGATGGTGTCACATACTCTTATGACATCATTCACACTATTCGAGTTGTTGTTCCTAACCAATCTTGAGAACTAACTCACTCTTCTCGATAATTAACCAATCCTTATTTATCTTCACCTAATAACATTAATGTTCACAAATCTCTATCCTCAGTCAAATTATTAAAACATCTACCTAGGCCTCTCGCATGAAAACTTGACCCCACTCCTCCTATGAAATCTTGGTATGATCCCAATAAATTCTATTGGTTTCATGCTAGTTTGGGTCATTCTCATGAGACCTGTAGGTAGATTCATAATTTGGCTTTGCATTTTCTTCTTGGTCCCATTTTTTACCATGATTTTTTTATTAGGAAATGTCAACAAGCCTATGATATTGCTTTCAAAGCCCATGAAACAAATACTAAATCTTAAGCTTTGAATCAAGCTAATACTCATTGGGCGATCTATAAAGACCCTCTTCTAAATCACCAATATGCCTAAGATAAGCCCACCCCTTCTACCAATAATGTGGAAATTCTTATTGACCCAACTCCTGAAGATAATGTGCTTAATATGACTAATATGTGAAGGGTGGTTGCTTTCATTGATCTTCAACCTATCTACACCCTTCCACTATCTCACACATTTCGTGTTCTCTAAGATTCTTCTCCAACTCACTTAAATGAGTTGGGGCAAGATGAACTTATAAATTTTGATGAACCAATTTCAACTCCTCCCTTGGATAGCACTCCTCATACTATTTCTACTATTCCTCCATCTTCTGGATCTAACACCAATGACACTCAAACTTATATTAATACTTCTTCTAACACTTCTCAAACCCAACCTACATCAACTGCTTCATCTTCTCAACATAATTTACAACCTTATTCTAAACCTTCTACCTCTTATCAACATAAATTGCAATCCACTTTAGATACTCCTTCCAAGGACCTCCTTCAACACTATGCACCTCTTTCTAATAATCTTCTTATGGGTTATAATGAGTGGGATCCTATCATGGAACTCATTAATCTCCCATCCCAAATCCCATTTCTTGAGCTTATAAGGACCTCTCTGCATCATTAAAATCATCTTATGCAACTTTTATTTGAAATGAACATCCCTCATCCTCCCCTAGTAGGATGGAAAGCAACCTTATCTAGATCTGAAGATAACATATTACAACAGTGTGAAGAGATGTCCATCCATGTTGATGAAACAATGGACACTTCTCTTTCCCTCAAATTTCCCATCTCTTCCATGATCCCTGATGAGATTCTACTTTATTTAGATGATCCTCCTCTATTCATTAGTGTTTAAATTAGCGATATCCAAGTCAAGTGTGCCTTAATTAATGAGGGTTTTGGTACTTGTGTGGCTTTTCTCAATTTTATCAAAACCCTTAAATATTTAGAATGTAATATCAAATCCACATGCAACACATGTCAAGGATACAATTAAAGGCAAATGCCTCCTTTAGTTTATGTGTGGTTTCCCATTACTGTTCCACTTATCACTGTTTGTGTAAAGGTGATGACATTTACCTTTCCTCTATCTCATAACATTCTGCTTGGTAGGCCATGAACTCATTGTATGAGAGCAATTGCTTCTTCCACCTATCACTGCATTAAATTCTCTCTCAATAGAGCCATATATAGGATTCAAGGTGATATCAATCCCTAAAATTTTAAACAATTCCAAGATTGAGGTGTATTCAAAATTCCTACCCTTGAACCATTGACTAATATTCCATTCCATGAGTCTCAATGATTTAAATTCATGTCAATTCCACTTGAGGTTACAACAGTCTTCCTGAACTCATTGGGAATATTCCCCCTAATCTCCTAGATTTTGATGAGATCAATCTCAAGATTAAAACTTTCAATCTCTCACCTCATTGCATCTTTCAGCTTCTTACTTCTTTGAAACCTCATTCTCATCAACCACCTTGTGATGGCATCCCCATTGTCTTAACCAAGACTCAGCATTCCATTCATCACACCTCGTCAGATGAAAATGTCATCCCTACCTACATCACTGATATTCATACACCTGATTATGATGATGGTTTTACCTTATACGATCTATTCTTAGGAGGTCTTGTTCAAGCTTGTGACATTGAGATTATCTGTTATCATATGTCTTTGCTTCAATTTTTTCATATATCTTCCCTTATTCCATCATTTATAATTCTTAATTTTAGTATTTTTCCTCTTTATCATGGGGCAAAGATGGTGTGGACACCTCCAGTTTTTGAAGAACCTCATAGGACTATGATTATGGATTGTGCCATGATTATTCCGTATCACTTTGCTAGGTATCATGACCCCTATAGCCTGCTTATCCCTGAGATGCATGCAACTCTCCTTTAGCCTTATGTACATCTCACCCTCCCCTTATTGGAGCCTACTTCAGATTCCATTTTTTCTCCCATTCTAGCTGAGTCTAGTCTTGCTTTTGATCCTATCACTCCTTCCATCAAGCCTAGTCCATTTTCTCTAGCAACACCACCTTCTCTTGGTGATGGTTTGCTTCCTTTACGACAACCGGCTCCTTTTCCCACCAAATGGGATGATTAATCTTTCCAAGTTATTTTCACTTCTATTACACCTCTTCCTGTGAGTACATCTACCAAGACTACTTATAATCATATCTATTACTTCCATGGCATATATAACATTCATCCATGCATTATCGCAAGTTACACCAATATATTAACACTTTGCATCCTTCTACCCCTCAGTCTTTAGATAAGACTATACCTCCCTCGAAGGTACTACTTGAGTATATTCCTCGGTACAGAGAGGTCTATTATTTGTGGCATTAATGTGGCACCCATCACATTGATTGTTATTGCATCCTTCAATAGCATCTTAAAGATCATCTTTTAACCATTCATGTACCTTCTTTCATTCCTCCCATAGGTCATTCCTGTAAGAAGGTTCCCCCTTCTTCCCCCATGGTTACACCTCCTATGGTTACATTTCCTCTTTTGGTCCCTTATTTACCTCATGTTCCTCTACCTATGAATCTTTCACTCGTGGACCTTCCCTCACCTATGGATCCCTCTCCACTTGTGAGTCCCTCACCTATGGATCCTTCCCCATTAGTGATCCCTTCATTTCCTATAGACTTTGCTCCCATGCATTCTCCTAAGCATCCCTTGCATGATGCCCTCATCAGTGCAATCCATCAATCATTTCTACCTTTTCTACTGAGGATATTAGACGTGAAGTATTTTCCCAATTTTTACTGAAGATAGATGAGACATTAGCTGCAGTTAGCATTCAACTTCATAGAAATCTATTCAATGTTATGGATAATATGTGTGGACAAATCTATTAGTACTTATGAATACATGCATAGTGTTCTTACATTTTCATTTGAATTGGACGTGTGCTCCACTATTTTCTTTATCTGTTTTGTTATATCATTTGATATTGTGTCAAATTATTATCTCTCTTACATGGTGATCTTGATTTCACATCTTGTATTTCTTATAATATCATTTATGTTTGCTTATGGATGTCTTCTTTATCATTTCATTCTTTTTCTTCTTGATTTTCTTTCTTAAAATTCCCTTATTCTCTTATCATAATTGTTTGCTCTCTTATCTCAATATACATGGATAATTATTATTATGACTTGGTTATACAAACCTTACTTCCTTTAGTCATCCCCTCTATATCATATGATCAGTTAAAAAAGAATTCATCCCATTATAATCTCCTCTTACCGATCCACTTTGGATCTCCTTTCTTCCCCTTATTTCCCTTTCACAAACTAATCATAGACATGGTTGAGACTCAAGATAACATGTTGGTTCATTGTTAAGCCTAAGTGTCCTAGTCAGTCTTGTCTTTGGTTACTTACCTTCGTTTATTCAAAGCTTAAAGCTTATTCATGTGTATCACTCTATCTCTCATGATTGGTCATTCCAAGTTCCTATGGGGGAGGAATCTTTAAAAAGCCATCAAAACATTTAAAATCCAAATCATTTAATAAAAGGCAATGATCCAAAAGGCAATATTCAAAAATTTTAAAAGTCAAATCACACTAAAAGACATGATTTAAAGGACATTTCCTTCTTCTAATCGAAGCTCAAACTCCATAATTGGCCTCACGATAGATCCGAGGTCAATTGGGGTGCAGTAGCATAGCAGATTAGAAAAGGAGAATAAAAAATTCTTTTAGTGCTACCTACTTTCTCATGCAAGTACCCAATCTTCATAGTAGATCGATGACTCTATAAGGGGTCACGAGGAACGGAGAACACATCATGGGAAGGTAGGTCCATTTTTATTTTCTTGTACCAATCTACCTTCATGATTTGATCTTAGTAGTATTTTCCTACAAAGCTTTGTGTCTATAGCGAATAGGTTTCCTTTGTACATTGATGGTCATTAGTCACTTAGTGTCTTCTCATGTCCTTAGTATGCCTCATGTCTCTTAAGGTCTTCTCATAAGATGCCTAAGTTATGATTTTTACATTCCCTTTTACACTTCCTACAATCCTAATATTTCCCCTTGAGAAATATTGCTTTGTTGACTAATCACTTCCTTAGGGATTCCTTTTGTGAGTTGTATTATAAGACCATGGGTAGGACCTAGCATTCCTCACAAATTACCAAAATTTCACATTCCTTTTACCAAAATCCCCCTTTTTACCATATTTTCATAATTATTCCATCTCATTAGTGTTTCATTTATGAGTTGCAGTGTAAGACCACAGATAGGACCTGGCCTTCCTCATAAAATTTTCCAATAATCCAAGTCACAACAAAAATTACATGTGTCAAATATGAGATAAGATGTGATTGATTATGAAGTTACATGTCATTGACATGTTTCCCATCTTGATTTAGTATGGTTTATGCTTGCTTTGTTACTCTTTCACTTTTATCTTCTTATTCTTTGATTACATGTAAATATCCAACCATTTCTTGAATTTTTCATACTTCCCAGCTTGAATTAGTGTGATAAATTTGAAAGACCACTTTTGCCAATTTTGTTTTTCTTTTATACTTCCCAATGGGATTTAGTATGATTGATTGACTTAATTGATTTGTTTTTATACCATTTGTTCTTTTACATGCTTTTCATTTTATTACATTATTTTCATACTTCTCAACGTGATTTAGTGTGATCTCATTTTTTTAAAATTTGGCGCCAATCTTTCTCTTGGTTTAAAAATGCAACCTTTTTATCATCTTGTTTACCACCTTTTGGTTTCTTATACTCAATCATTTTCTTGTTATTACACATTTCCTAATGTGACATAGTGTGTAGTACATTTGTTTGTTAGTGTAGGTTTTTATTTTTCCCTATTATTTAATTAGGGAATATTATATATTTGTGCATACATGGAGTTTTCTTACATTCGTGGGATATGCTAGCTTATGTGGAGATGTGTGTCATAGATGTGTCATAGGTGTCATAAGAATGTCATAAGTAACTCCTTTGATTGGCTATTCTGGGTATGGGAGTTACTTCTCTATTCTTAGCACCTTGTCACCACCTTTCATGGAGGAGTTACAGTCTATTCTTGGGGTGCTTTGACCACCTTTTGTGGAGGAGTTACGAGCTCTCCTATATGTATTCTTCATTATGACCATCTCATATTAATCAAATATTGGGTTTTGCTACTATTTGTCTTTTGCAAATTATCTCTTTCAGTGTTTTCACTTTGCTTTAGCTTCTTTGTGGTGTGCACTAGCGTCGTCTCATGTGATCACTTGACCATTGCATTCACATTATTCGAACCCTGGTAACAACTCCGCTATGGTATCAGAGCCACCCCAGTAATCGTGTGTCTGGTTATGCTATTAGTTTATTTTGAAAATGTGAGGATTGGAGTTCTCTTTATGTTCTTTTTCTTATTTCTAGCTCTAATATGAAAAAGCCTTTCAATATCATTTCTTGTGTTGCATTTATCTTTCCTATGGACTGCCTTTGTGGTATTGTTTTTTGTTGGTTTGGTTGTGGTTCTCGTTATTTGTCAGGACAATTCCATTTGTTGGTTACCAAGGAGGTTTCAACGGCTCATTTTCAGAGTTTCTCGGCTATGTGAAGGATCTCCACAGCGCTTCCAACATCCTGCAGATCAATAGAAAAATCAGATCACGTTTTTTGTTCTCTGGTGGAAGTTGGCGCCCCATAGTTTCTGTTTCAGACCTGAAATGGAGTAAAAAGGCACTTTGACCAGTTACAAACCCTTGGAAAGAGTTTTTTTGGCCTCTACATGCAGCGTCAGATCTGTGGGAGGCATTTTTTAAGGCTCTGACTGAGAAAACGTCCCTTCAACGACTTTTTTGTATCGGGAGTCATTAAAACCTAGCGTGTTCTCAATATGCAAGTCTCTGGTAGCTGCTCACAACCTTCCTCAACCTCCCAGCAAACTTCTTGATTCATCTTAGCCATGCATTTCTCCCTTGGCAGTGCCCAATATCAGAAAAATTGCCAGCAAAAGAAGTTAGGGTTTGGGCGCTTCATTTTTGGTGCTTCTCTTTGGTGGGCCCACTTCAAATCCAACGCAATTTGACTTTAGGCTATTTATTTCTCATTTGAATTATCTTTATATTTTAAGATCAAATTTTATGATTTTATGAATTAAGTTATTTTTGAGAAAATAACATTGAAGGCAATTTAAAGTTTTTTAAAAAACTTGTATCTTCGCTTGACGAAGACGAAGTTGAGGCCTGGATTGACAGGGCATTGAATTCCCCTCAAAAGACTAAACCACTTCATTCTTCGCTCCATGCCGAGTCCAACGAGTGGTTGGAAGACCACTTTTTCTCTCAAAATAGGGATTTTTTAATGTTTTGTGCTGTTTTTTTGCAAAATTACTAGTTTACGAGAAATTAAAACTTTAAAATCTT
This sequence comes from Torreya grandis, assembly GCA_037957365.1. Lineage (NCBI taxonomy): Eukaryota > Viridiplantae > Streptophyta > Pinopsida > Cupressales > Taxaceae > Torreya > Torreya grandis. The sequence continues at coordinate 1,460,710 of JARHVA010001744.1, read as the reverse complement.
GCAAACGATAGCTCAAATTCAAGTGCCATATTTTTTAAAAGTGATTAGTTTTTAATTTTCCACAACTTAGGATAGATAAGTGTAAAAAATTCACTACTTTATAAAGTGCCAAAAATTTGGGTCTCTCGGGACGCATTTTTCGCTGAGTCCGACGTTCTGTTTGCTTAAAGTCTTGCATTGATTACTCTAAGACACATTCTCAGCTTAGCCTGATGTCTTTTGAGTGTGCACTTACATATTTGGGGGGGGCTCAACATTTCAGGGGGGTGTGATTACTTTTCAACACTTGCAATCTTTGCTTTCATTCTCCTTTCTGCATAATTTCACAACTTGAAATCAACACAACTTCACCTAAATTCAGCTTAAAATGGATTTTTTTCAACTTAAACTCCTAACACCTTTCAACTATTATGAATGAAAGGTTAAAATGTCAATCATTATTAGAAGTAAAGGGTTGTATAGGATCACCATGGGTACTGAAGTAGAACCCAGCACTGATGTTGAAAAGGTCAAGTGGTACAACTGTAGTGATGAAGCCTATGTATTACTGAGCTTGTCTGTGTCTCCAGAACTTCTCTTCCATTTAGAAACCTCCAAGACTCACAAAGACATATGGGACACCCTAGAAACCTTATTTGGGAAGCTTGATGAGATGAGAGGTCATGAGCTCGAAAACGAACTCATAAGTCTAAGTCCTAGCAACTTTGACACCCTACAAGACTTTTTCACTAAGTTTAAAGCCCTCAAATTGCAATTGAAAGAATGCGGGATAGATAAGAAAGATGATCAACTCATCCTTTCTTTTCTTGCTAAGTTAGGTCCAAGCTATTCAGTCTTTGTCTCCACTTTGCATGCCATAAAAAGTGCCCTTGGCGTTACATGGAAAATGCCTTCTTTGGATTCATTCATTACTGACTTGACTAGGGAGCAAGATAAACTAATCCAAATGGGAACAATGAAGTCTACTCAACCCCAAGCTTTGATAGCTGGAAATGGTAAGGATAAGACTTCAACAAAAGAGAAGAAGAAAAAGAACAAGGACCAGGAAAAGAAGAAAGAAAACAACAATCCTGCCAAAAACAACACTGAGTCTTCCTCCTCCAATGCTAAACCTAAGACGGAGAAGGTTAAGTGTGCTTATTGTAAGAAGATAGGGCATGATGAACATAAATTCATGAAGAAACAAATAGATCACCTAACTCATCTTCTAGAGAAGCACAACATAGGTGTTCTTGAGTCCATCAAATAGAATTCATCTACCCAAGATTCTACTAAGGCAAAAGGCAAGGGTAAGGAGAAAGAAAAGGGCAAGGCCCTTGTAGCTACAACAGCTTCTACATATTCATGAGTCATTGACTCGGGTGCTTTTCACCACATGGGCTCTTCCCTAGTTGAGTTTTCATCTTTAGAGCCTTATAACATGACTTCAATTAGTTTGGGTGATGACACATCAGTTTCCGTTGTAGGGAGATGGTCAATTGAAATGGAAGGAGGAACATTCAATAATATTCTAAGTGTTCCTTCTCTTTCAACCAATCTCTTATCAATGTACCAAATCACTCACATTGGTCAGGGTATGAGAGTTGAGTTTTCACCAGATTCAGTGGCTATCAGCGAGTTGCATAGTGACACTACAGTGGCAGTGGGTAGGGTAGATCACCAAGCAAGGTTATACACATTCTCACATTTTGCACTAGATTCTTCTCCAACAACATTGCTGACTCATTTAGATGGAGTTAGCAAATTATGTCATGAGCGGTTTGGCCACCTTAACTACCGCTACCTTGAACAACTTTGTAAAAATGACATGGTCATTGGCTTGCCTCGTGTCCAATTCTCAAAAGGACTTTGTGAGGGGTGCTCCCTTAAGAAGCATCTCGAAGCAAAATTTGACAAAGGCAAAGCTTGGAGGGCTTCACAACCTTTGGAGTTAGTCCACAGTGATGTATCGAGACCCTTTCTCAAACCATCTTTCACAAGGGCTAAGTACATCCTCACTTTCATTGATGATTTCTCTAGGTACACTTGGATATATTTTCTCAAACAAAAGTCTAAAGTGTTTGAAAATTTTTTAGACTTCAAGGCTCTTGTTGAGAAATAGAGTGAGAAATCCATCAAGGTTCTTCGAACTGATAATGGAGGGAAGTATGTCAGCAACATGTTTGAGTAGTTTTGCACCACAGAGGGGATTGATTTGTAGCGCACAATCACTTACAATCCTTCACAGAATGGGGTTGCAGGACACAAAAATAGGTTCTTGAAAGAGATGGGTAGCTATATGATTCACTCCAAATCCTTAGCACCACAATACTGGGCTGAAGCCATCAATTGTGCTTGCTACATTCAAAATAGGGTTCCTCACAAAGCTTTAAAAGGGATAACACCCTTTGAAGCTTGGCATAAAAGGAAACTTGATGTTGAGCACCTTAGGGTTTTCAGATCCCTAGCCATGGCCCACATACCAAAGAAGAAATGCAAAGCTATGGAATGTCAGTCCAAGCCTTGCATCTTTGTAGGATATATGGATGGTGTTAAGGGGTATCGCCTTGTAGATCTGACCACTTATGAATTTATTGAGAGAAGTGTCCACTTTCATGAGAGTCTTAGAGACTCAACACTTGGCACTTCTTCTCTCTCATCAGATCTACTTCTTCATGATGATTCCTCAGATTCAGATCAGCCATAGTAGGTTCCTGAGCCAGAGACATCTTCTTCTTCTTCAAGTTCAGACAACAAGGACAGTGATGTAGAGTCATCCATCTCTAGTCAGTCAGAGGATGAGGAGTTAGCACCTAACTCACCCACTTCTGGGCCATTTTGGGCCAGACAAACACTTGAGAGTGTTGGCACTTGGGCAGGAGATCCCGTAGATGATATACGTACTAGGGGGGATTTTCAGAGAGATCTACATGCCTTCTTTGGCTCAGTTTCAGATCCACAGACTTTTCGACAGGCATTGGGAGTACCTGAGTGGGATAGTGCTATATTCTTCCTTAATCAAAAATCACACTTGGGACTTGACTTCACTTCCTAAGGGAAATAAGATGATTTGATGTAGGTGGATATATCGGACCAAGTTTGCGGCAGATGGGTCAGTTGATAAGTACAAGGCGTGATTGGTCCCCAAGGGTTTCTCACAGGTGGCATGCATTGACTGCTCAGAGACCTTTACACCCGTTGCAAAGATGACTTTTATCCGACTCACCTTGGCTATTGTCGCAAAACATGGTTGGGATGTGCACCAAATGGATGTGAAGAGTGCCTTTCTTCACAGAGACCTAGATAAGGAGATCTACATGGAGCAGTCGCCAGGATTTGTTCAAGATTCTTCCTTAGTATGTAGACTTAGGAAATCTATCTATGGCCTCAAACAGGCCCCTCAGGCTTGGTATGCCAAGATGGATTCTTTCCTTCTCACAACAGGTTTCACTAGGTGCCATTCTGACCCCAATGTCTACTTCTTGCAGCAGGATGATTCACTCTTAATTTTGGTTCTATATGTTGATGACCTTTTGATCACCGAGAATTCTTCATCGGCTATTGTAGCGGTGATGGCATCTCTCTAGGGTAGATTTGACATGACAGACTTGGGTTTATTGCTCTACTTCCCTGGCATCGAGATCTCACAGTCAAATTTAGGGATTTCTCTTGCACAACCTAAGTATGCTCTTGATTTATTGTCTCAGTTTCACATGGCTGATTGCAAGCCATCTCTGACTCCCTTTCTATTAGGAGTCAAGATTGAGGCTGACTGTTCTTCACCATTAGTTGATACCACTCGATATCAACAACTTGTTGGCAGTCTCATCTACTTGACTCACACCAGGCCTGACATATCATATGCAATGGGACTTGTCTCCAGATTTATGTAGGAACCTCATGAGCTACATTGGAAAGCAGCTAAGAGGATCTTGCATTACATATAGGGTTCACATAGATATGGGATTCATTACAAATTTGGTAGAGAGGCTGACTTGATTGGGTATACAGATTCAGACTGGGCTGGCAATTCACAGACTCGCAAGTCCACTTCTGATTATAATTTCTCTCTAGGTTTTGGTCCTATTAGTTGGTCTAGCAAGAAGCAAAATGCTATTGCTATATCATCCACAGAGGCAGAGTGCAAGGGAGCTGTTAATGCAGCTACTAAGGCTATTTGGCTTCAAGGGATACTTTTTGAGTTTGGCATTCCTATCAAGTAGCCCACCATCATTAATTGTGACAACTAGAGTACCATTCAAATTTGTAGGAATCCAATTCAGCACTAGCAGACCAAGCACATAGAGATTCACATGCATTTCATTCGAGAGCTTATTCATAGTCAAGTCATTGACTTGATATTTTTCTAGTCTTCGGAGCAGGTTGTAGACATCTTCACCAAACCTTTCACTGAGAGCACGTTCATTCATCTACGAGCTCCTCTTGGGGTGTAGTCCACATCTGCAACAACATCATCTGCGGGGGCCCCCCACTAGCCTCTTCATTTCTTTTATGTCTCTCTTTTGGGGGGAAGTTTTTTCCCTACGTGTTTTCTCCTTTTCTCTATCTTATGGGAGATTGCATTTGTACATGGGTACCTCATCAGGCCTAGTTGTCGAGACCCATTTTATATTTCCACACTGCCCACCTAACTTGCACTTATTGTTAGGGTGTGGAGCTAAAAACTTCACCAAGGAGCATTCATTATCAGGTTTGGGTCTACATAGACACCGGCGTCGATCAAGAGCGACCGACGTCGGTCACAGGCAGTTGCAGAGACGCCAACGTCGGTAGAGAATCGGCCGACGGCGGTCACAGACAAGCAGCAGGAACCGACGTCGGTTACCTGCATGTCCAGAAAGCTATTTTCGTGGACAGAAGCGAGTGTTTGCATGATAAGTTTGAGTTGGAGACTCAAGCTTGCGTCTCTATTATTGGCAATACTATTTTTAGATCCCTTGTTTAAGTGGTTTAACTGTTTGTTGGAAGTACATGCTCATGTCTCCTAATTCTATATGAAGAATTAGATCTTCCTAGCTTATTAAGTATTGTAGAAGAATTGGTGTGAGAAGAATAGTACAGAATTGAATCAATCCAGGCTTGTTGGAGTTGATTGTTCTTGAGAGAGATAGCTCTTGAGGAATAGAGATCTATTGAGAGATCTATACATCTAGGAGAGGTGTGGAAGAAAGAAGCTTTCTTCAATTGTATTCTTTTTGTAAAGAGTTTGTTAATACAAGTTTTCAGGGTGTTTTCTTGTATCTCTTGTTCTTGCTATTATCATTCTAATTACTTGTCAATCTGATTTAATTCCGCATTTATTGCTGTCACAATTGTAATCTATTGTTGGTTTGATCCCCCAACAAGTGGTATCAGAGCCTTGGTTATAGGTTCAGAGCTTGATAATCGATATCAAAGTTCAGGTTTACTAACAGGCAGTTCAGATCTGTGTAGTGTGTATTGATTACAGGTTCTCACATGAGTTTCTGTAGGGATTTCTGTTTGAGTGGGAGAAGCAATGGCAGATGAAAGTAAATTGAGAATGAAAAAGTTCAATGGCAAAAATTACCAACACTGGAGAATGCAGATAGAGGACTATCTGTATCAGAAAGATCTCTACTTACCGTTAGGAGGTATTGCAAAGAAGCCCAAAGACATGGAGGATGAAGAATGGGAAGTTCTTGACAGAAAGGCTCTGGGTTCTATAAGACTGAGTCTAGCATCCACTGTGATATCCAATTTATCACAGGCAAAGTCTACGGTAGAGTTGATGACTATGTTAGCAAATTTGTATGAAAAACCCTCAGCTTCCAATAAGGTATATCTTATGAAGCAGTTATTTAATTTGCATATGAATGAAGGTGGATCTGTTTCTACTCATCTGAATAATTTCAATGGTACTGTGAATCAATTAAGTTCAGTGAATATAGTGTTTGATGATGAGATAAAAGCTCTTTTGATATTATGTTCTTTGCCTGAAAGCTGGCATGGCTTAGTAATGGCAGTATGTAATACTGCATCTGCATCAAATATTTTGAAAGTAGAGGATGTTGTTAGTGTTATCTTGAATGAGGAAATACGCAGGAAAAGCACAGAAGAGGCATCTAGGAACGCTTTAAGTTTTGAGAGTAGGGGAAGGCAGAAAGAGAAGAGCAAAAAAGGCAGAGCAAGATCCAAGTCAAAGGGGAAAGGCAGATCTAAATCCAGAAATGGCAGGAAGCCACAATGCTGGAATTGTGAAAAGATGGGGCACATAAGCAGAGATTGTTGGTCAAAGCCCAAGGAGGACAACCAGCACGAAGGAAAGGAAGAAGCCAAGATTGCATGTATTACACAGGATGCTTTAATTTTCTCTCTGCATAATAATATAGAATCTTGGGTATTAGATTCTGGTGCATCTTTTCATGCTACTCCTAACAGGGAATATTTCAGTGACTATATCCATGGAGATTTTGGAATAGTGTATCTAGGGGATGATGAGCCCTGTAAAATAATTGGCAAAGGTAAAGTGCAGCTGAAGATGCAGAATAGCAACACATGGGTGTTGAGAGATGTGATGCATGTTCCTAGCTTGAAGAGAAATTTGATTTCTGTAGAAAAGTTAGGGGATGAGGGTTGTACAGTAACTCTCACAGCAGAATCTTGGAAGGTGACCAAAGGTGCACTTGTTATGGCCAGAGGTAAGAGAGAAGGTACTCTCTATTTGTGTAACTGTGTTACTAACAAATCTCCTTTTGTATTATCTACTTCAGATGTGGATGCTAAATTGTGGCACTTAAGGCTTGGCCACATGAGTGAGAAGGGGATGTCAATTCTTAAGTCTAAAGGTATGCTTTCAGATTTAAAAGACATAGATCTAGAGTTTTGTGAGCACTGTGTATTTGGAAAACAGAAAAGGGTTAGTTTTCTCAAAACTGGGTCTACTAAGAAGAGGCACAAGTTGGAGCTTGTTTACACAGACGTGTGGGGACCGGCTCAGGTTGCTTCCATTGGAGGATCACAGTACTATGTATCTTTCATAGATAATGCCACAAGGAAGGTATGGATCTATTGTATTAGAAAGAAATCTGATGTATTTGATACTTTTAAAGTTTGAAAAGCTATGGTTGAGAATGAAACAGGTAAAAGATTAAAGTGCCTGAGATCAGACAATGGCGGTGAGTTCTGCAGTCATAAGTTCAGAGATTATTGTTACATGCATGGAATCTGTAGGCAAAGGACGGTTCCAAGGACACCTCAGCAGAATGGTATTGCTGAAAGGATGAACAGGACAATAATGGAGCGTGCAAGATGTATGAGATTGCATGCCGGTTTGCCCTTATAGTTTTGGGCACAAGCTGTTGACACTGCAGTGTACCTAATTAACAGAGGACCCTCTACAGCGCTAGATGGTGGTATTCCAGAAGAGGCATGGATAGGTAAAAAGGTTGATCTCTCATATCTCAAAGTTTTTGGTTGTGAAGCCTTTGTGCATATAGATAAAGAAAATAGAAAGAAGCTTGATGCTAAGTCTATGAGATGCACATTTATTGGCTATGGCTCAGATGATTTTGATTACAGATTGTGGAATCTAGAAACTAACAAGGTAATCAGGAGCCGTGATGTTGTTTTCAACGAAAGAGTGATGTATTGTGATCAGCTAAGGAAGTTGAATCAATCTGAGTAGAGCAATGGTGAATTGGATGAGGTGAAAGTCCAAGATGAGCTCGCGAGAAAAAGAAATAATCACTTACAGGAAAACACAGAGACTGACGTCGGAAGGTTAGGAACCGGTGTCGGCAGGACAGAAACCGGCGTCGGCCATACAGAGACCGACGTCGGCCGTACAGGTACCAAGGTCGGTCAGGTAGAATCGATGTCGGCCAATAACAGGTCTGGAGGTGATCGAGGTCGGTCACTGTCAGAAAATTTGGGTGGACAGCGTGTTGTGGACGAGTCTCAGACACCCATCAGGAGGTCAGAAAGGGTGAGTAAGCCTCCAATTAGATATTCTCCTTCTTTATTTTATTTATTGCTAACCGATGGTGGAGAACCAGAGAGTTTTGAAGAAGTAATACAGGTGGAGTCCAAGAGTGAGTGGGAGCGTGGCATGGTTGAGGAGTTGGAGTCCTTAAGAGAAAACCAAACATGGGATTTGGTTGAATTGCCAGCTGGTAAGAGAACACTTAAGAACAGATGGACCTACAGGTTGAAGGAAGGTGAGAATGGACAGATGAGATATAAGGCCAGATTAGTGGTAAAAGGATTTGCACAAAAGCCAGGTATTGACTTTGGTGAGATTTTTTCTCCTGTTGTTAAAATGACTTCAATAAGGGTTGTTTTGTCTTTGGTTGCTTTTGAGGATTTGCATCTGGAGCAGCTAGATGTTAAGACAGCTTTTCTTCATGGAGATTTGGATGAGGAAATCTATATGGAATAGCTAGAAGGATTCAAGGTCAAGGGTAAGGAGAAGTTTGTGTGCAGGTTGAAGAAAAGCTTGTATGGCCTCAAGCAAGCTCCTAGGCAATGGTACTTAAAATTAGACAGGTTTATGACTGAGCACGGCTACAGTAGGTGTCAATCAGACCATTGTGTGTATTTCAAGAGATTTGATAATGGTAGATATATTATTTTATTGTTGTATGTAGATGACATGCTAGTTGCAGGGTCTCACATGCAGGATATCTCAGAGCTTAAGGTAAAATTAGCTCAAACGTTTGCTATGAAGGATTTGGGAGCAGCAAAGAAAATCCTTGGCATGAGCATTAAGAGAGACAGGAAAAATCACAGGTTGATATTGTCTCAAGAAGATTATGTGGACAAGGTGTTGAAACGGTTCAATATGCAGAATGCTAAACCGGTAAGCACACCTTTGGCTGGACATTTTAAGTTGAGTAAAGAACAATGTCCTAATTCATATGAAGAGGTAGAGTACATGAGTAAGGTTCCATATTCTTCCGCAGTAGGGAGTTTGATGTATGCAATGGTGTGTACTAGACCGAATATTGCCCAAGCAGTGGGAGTTGTAAGTAAGTATATGGCCAATCCAAGTAAGGAACATTGGAAAGCAGTTCAGTGGATCCTTAGATATCTGAGAGGAACCAGCAGTAGGCACTTGTGCTATGGAGGTTCAGATACTTCTCTACATGGCTATGTAGATTCAGATATGGCAGGTGATTTGGATGGCAGGAGGAGCACTACTGAGTTATGTTTTTACTGTAGGTGGAACACCGGTTAGCTGGATATCTAAGTTGCAGAAGGTTGTTGCCTTGTCAACTACAGAAGCAGAGTATATTGCAGCCACAGAAGCTAGCAAGGAGATGATATGGATGACACGGTTCATGGATGAGCTTGGTAGGGAGCATGAGAGTTGCAGATTGTATAGTGACAGTCAGAGTGCAATCCATTTGGCTAAGAATTCAGCCTTTCATTCAAGAACAAAGCACATACAGCTAAGGTATCACTTCATACGACAGGTGTTGGAAGATGGTGAGTTGAAGCTGGAGAAGATCCATACAGAAGGGAATCCTACTGATATGTTAACCAAGCCGGTTACAAAGGAGAAGTTGAATCTTCATTCAACTTCTATTGGTCTTCATGATTGAGTTGAAGATGGTGGAGCTAGAAGATGTTGCTGTACAGGTACTGGTGCAGCTGTTTATCTCCAAGTGGGAGATTGTTAGGGTGTGGAGCTAAAAACTTCACCAAGGAGCATTCATTATCAGGTTCGGGTCTACACAGACACTGGCGTCGGTCAGGAGCGACCGACGTCGGTCACAGGGAGTTGCAGAGACGCCGACGTCGGCAGAGAATCGGCCGACGGCGGTCACAGACAAGCAGCAGGAACCGACGTTGGTTACCTGCGTGTCCAGAAAGCTATTTTCGTGGACAGAAGCGAGTGTTTGCATGATAAGTTTGAGTTGAAGACTCAAGCTCGCGTCTCTATTATTGGCATTACTATTTTTAGAGCCCTTGTTTAAGTGGTTTAACTGTTTGTTGGAAGTACATGCTCATGTCTCCTAATTCTATATGAAGAATTAGATCTTCCTAGCTTATTAAGTATTGTAGAAGAATTGGTGTGAGAAGAACAGTACAGAATTGAATCAATCCAGGCTTGTTAGAGTTGATTGTTCTTGAGAGAGATAGCTCTTGAGGAATAGAGATCTATTGAGAGATCTATACATCTAGGAGAGGTGTGGAAGAAAGAAGCTTTCTTCAATTGTATTCCTTTTGTAAAGAGTTTGTTAATACAAGTTTTCAGGGTGTTTTCTTGTATCTCTTGTTCTTGCTATTATCATTCTAATTACTTGTCAATCTAATTTAATTCCGTGTTTATTGCTGTCACAATTGTAATCTATTGTTGGTTAGATCCCCCAACACTTATGGGGGGTGTTATTGTAGGTTTTTATTTTTCCCTATTATTTAATTAGGGAATATTATATATTTGTGCATACATGGAGTTTTCCTACATTCATGGGATAGGCTAGCTTATGTGGAGATGTGTGTCATAGATGTGTCATAAGAATGTCATAAGTAACTCCTTTGTCCGACTACTCTGGGTATGGGAGTTACTTCTCTATTCTTAGCACCTTGTCACCACCTTTCATGGAGGAGTTACAGTCTATTCTTGGGGTGCTTTGACCACCTTTTATGGAGGAGTTACTTACGAGCTCTCCTATATGTATTCTTCATTATGGCCATCTCATGTTAATTGAATATTGGGTTTTGCTTCTATTTGTCTTTTTCAAATTATCTCTTTCAATGTTTTCACTTTGCTTTAGCTTCTTTGTGGTGTGCACCAGCTTCGTCTTGTGTGATCACTTGACCATTGCATTCACGTTATTCGTACCCTGGCAACAACTCCAATAGTTTTTGATTAATTATACTCAACCAAAATATTTTTTGCCTGTTTCTTTTTAACCATGCATGTATCCTACATAATGCTAGAAAAGAAACCACACCTCATATATTTCCTATAACATATACAACAAAAGAAAAATACATGTGCTAGAAGGAAATATATCCAAGCATCCACAACCACAACCATCGTACAAACACATCAAATCAACATCCAATAACCAAAATAAGATATATATATATATATATATATATATATATATATATATATATATATATATATATATACCATGTGTTTTTGATATAAAAGTATAAAAATACATCATCCCAACTCTACAACTAGGCTCTATCCTATCTATCTTGTGGCCTAGCCATGCTACCCTTAGATGCCTCATACAATCCCCTTTGAATAACATGCTATAAAGAGGCTATTCATGATCTCATACTTGTCACCTATCCCTATAGATTGGCCACCTGGGCCTATACTTGTGCTAGCTAGGTCATGGTAGCCATATGCATAGCTCTCTCCTGAGCCAAGGCTTATCATGCCTATGCCTTTTGCACTCCCACCCCCGCTAGTGGTTGTGGCTCCTCTTTGTGCACCTGTAGTGACCTCACAACCTCTCCTACTAGTCTGAACTAGATCCCTGGGGCAAATACTATCATAGGAACCTCTAGTGTCATAGGATCGTAGGGTGTCAATGCCTCATTAAAGATTTCATGGAGTGATCCTATCACCCAATATCCCCATCTAGTCTCCTCTTCTACATGATCTATAAAATTTAAACCAGTTAGATGTTAGATCACCAATATATCTCAAAATCTATCTATAATTTATCTCAAAAAACTTAAATCAAATTTCAGCCATTTATTTCTTACCTATCTGAGTATCGCTTACCACGATCTCCCCATCTGTGTGACTATCAAGCATGGTCTCTCCATCAACACATCTTATGAGTACCTCATCTATAGGTCATCACCCAAATACAAATCCTTAGGTCACCACTCATTCCCCTTAAACTATGCCTGAGTGGTACTTGTATCGCCCAACTCTATCCTAGGCTACCTGATGGGTCATCTAGGATGACCACCTTCTCTACTCTCTCTTACTATTGGTGTCTCTATAGATGGTACAATTGAGGTGGTCAATGCTCCTCCTATTATGATGTTCATTGGGTACCTCTAGCACTCCTACATCCACATCTATCTCCTCTCTATCTGTTAGCCATCATGCTCAACCTATCTATGGTCTCTCATGTTATAGCTTGATCTTTAGTCTAGCTATTAGTAGTCCTAATCCTCTTCTCCCATTTAGCTCTCTCATATGTCTTGACTAAAATATGGGCACCACTATCAAAGCTATTGGGTGAGGGAGTCCCATCTATCCTAGTACACATGCCACTAGATACAACTTTATCCACCAAGTATAGTGACCTATAATCTGTGTCCATGCCAATTTTGGTGCCACTATCCTCCAACTCTCCCATATTATGGTGATGTGCCCATATGGCTGCCACATAATGTCTACCTATATAACTATCTATATCAATATCGTGTGGGGCATGGCCTGTGCTACCTGATCCTATAACCACCTCTACACCTGAAGCAACTAATCATTGACTACATGGAGAAACCCAACTAGTTGATACATCAAAAGCCTCTTCTATATCCATGAACTTAGCAAAATAATCAGCCCCATGGTCTTCTTCGCTCTAGACAACATCCCATACATATCATGTACATTTAGACCCAAATGATAAAACCTAAATCATATAGTGCTTCATGATCTAAAATAGATTGGCATAAGGCTATTGCATACAATGTTACCTTACTATCTAACTTGTGACATAACTCTCATGTTATCACAAGTCCTATATCTACCTTCATATATCCATAATCTAAGCTGTATAAATGTCAAAGAGGCTAACTTTTAGCCCAGGATATATCATATTTGAGCTCATCGCCCACATGACTAAGGCTTTCCTATCTACCTGTCCATCTGGCACTCCTATGAGCACCGACACACCTCCTATCATTAGTACAAGAATCACATGAACATCCTCTAGGGTGATGCCCACCTCAATGGTATCCCCATCCACCTCCCATCTGAATGTGTTAGTCAATCATTCCCAGGCTCTTAGGAACATGACTATTAGATCAGAACTTGATGAGACTTGACACATATCCACAATCCCTCCTAGACGTAATATAATCAATCTTGATTGGTCCTCAATTTTTAATCACTCTAAAAGATTAGGGAGCCATGCCACATCCATTAAGCTCCAAAATATCAGATGCCCCTACAATAATAAAACAACAAAAATATGTATTAGACCTCCATGTCATTTATAATCAAAATACATTTTTTTCAAAATTTAATAAAAAACCTAATTTACCTTAATCTATCCATTTTGACCTATTTTTAGCCTAATTTTCCATTTCGATACTTAGTTGGACATTCTGGGTCTTTCTAGCACTATTTTGGCATATTTCACGTATTTATATACTATTTTGATCACTTAGTTAAACACTAGGTTGACCATTTTTTTCTCATTTCGACTAGGTTGAACTAACAAACTAAGTCGACCCTTTAATTCCCCCCCCCCCCCTAGTACTAAGTCGATGGTATGGATTTCAAATTTTCAGCCTACTAGGTCAACCTAGTTGGTTCTGACTGTTAACCCGTTTCCCTGTTTGTAATAAATTTCTTTTGACAGTTATTACTCCAATTCCTTTCAACCCATTTCCTCTTTTAAATTCTACTACCCTTAGCAACTTTATTGAGTTCATTTTAGTTCTTATAATTTCTCTAAATTACAAATTTCTATAAAACACCTAATTTCAATAAAATATTCAAAAATAAACTTGAAATTCTTAGTTGTCTATCTGTGTTGCACCCACTACGACTGCTAGGTGTCCCTCTCATCTTGGCTAACATCTCCTCAACATTTTAGCTCTATTTTCTTTCATTTGGTATTTTAGAGCTCTTTTTCTCTAACAAGAAGTAAAATAATAAAAAAATGACTTCCATTTCACTCTATTTAAACTTACTTTTCATAATTTCCTACCTTTGAAATATTTTCTATCAGATTCCTTGTTGCGATCATATATTTATTTTTAATAAATTATTTTTCAAATCATAAAATGTTATGGAATTATGACACCAAGAGAATATTTTCCACTAATATATGCCTATATTTCAAAAAATTCATTTTTTGCTATTTTTTTGTACTAATATCTACATGTTTGCCTAATGTTCTTCATATTTGAATGCCTTCACTTCTCTTGCAGTCTCCTTTTTCTATAACACTAAGGTAAGTAAAGGTATACGTTTTTCAATTCTGTCCTTTTCATTTATTTTATTTTCTCCTTACTGCATTTTACTTAGCATTAACATTATGTGTTATCATATTTTATTCCTAAAGTACCATCCTATGTTGCCATCACATGACATGTGATGAGTTTCTATTGGGGCATATGTATACACATAATATTTTCAAACTTTTATCAATTACTAATGTTGTCTGTCTTATACAAACCCATTGAGTCACAATCTCTCTGAGTGCATGGCTTAAGGGTGCATTGGGAAAGGGGTGGGTAGACCATTGGTGCTTCGTAGGATTATTGTCCCTTTTTTGTACTTGTTGTCTACACACTTATCTCCTAAAAACCATATCCCTAAGCTTGTTCTTATCTGTTACACACTCCTCAGTCATTTCCCACATTTTGTCACCTTTTTCTTAGATTTAATACCCTTTTTATTATTTTTTATACTAAGTCAATTGGGTTGACCCTATACTATTTTGGGTAAAATTCATTTAGGGTCTAGGTCGGCTCTTGGCCGACCTAGCCCATGACCTAGTGAATTTTTATCCATAATTGTACTAGGTCGATTGGGTCAACCTTGTTAGCTAAAACTTTTAGAAGGGCTTAGGTTTACATCTGTCTATATATACAGGTTCATTTCACCATTATTTAGAGAAGAAAATAAGAAGTAAGATCTATTACACATTTGCTAATCCACCATTCTATTTGAGAAGCAAGTTTAGGGTTTCATACTTTCTTTGGAGATACATATCTTGTCTTTTTGATAAGTCTTTTGGATACATTAGTAGGTTATGTAGCCTAGAGGTGATTTATCATTGTCATTCTTACATACCATAATAACCTCTTGAAAATCACCTTAGCCAAGGGAGAGATTGAGGCTCGATGGCTTCATCTTCAAAGGTAAGTATTCCTAACTTTATTTCTCCTTTATAAGAGTAGATAGATATTAATTTGCACTTCTCTTCCATGTTTTAGGATTTCATATACATTGATGTGAGTATATGTCTCTTATGCATGTTTAATTTTATTGTTTCTAACCCCTACTTTATGCCAAAAGCTTTGGTGAGCACTAGATTAGACTTTACTTATTATTAGTTTGGTGAATATGAAAACATAAGGCTTAATTAGGGTTATTACATGATTTTGATTTACTAGAGGCTTTGGAACACTCCCTTGCATTATTTATTATGGTAGAAAATCCCATAATTGGGTCTAGCAGATCCCCATATTGGTCATGTTCTCGATTATCTAATGTATCCCCAATCAAAAGTGTAAATATGATCTATCTTCTCCAAGTTAGCATTGATTTATAGACATGATGCATTTTTTATTGCATACACATCTGCCCTTTCAAGGTCGATAACAATACCTTCTTTTGTGAAAATGTGATCGAGAAGTTTACCTTCGATGACACCGAACATGCTCTTCTTTGGGTTTAGGGAAATGCCATACCTTTTGCATCTTTATAATACCCTTTTTAAGTGGCACACATGATCTAACATGTATTTTAAAAACATAATTATGTCATCCATATAGATTATTATACATGTACCTATTAATCCTTAAAAAGCAAAGTCCATTACTCTTTATAAAGTGGCATAAACATTGATCAACTTGAAGGGCATTCATTTATAAGCAAATGTGCCCCACTTGGTGGTGAAAGTAGTCTTAGTTCTATCTTCAGGGTTGACCAAAACTTGGTTGTATCTAGGGAAACCATCCAAAAAGGACATCAATTTAGACCCACTCACCATTTGGATCACCTCATCGAGGGAGGGAAATGGGTAATTATCTTTATTGGAGGCTTAGTTTAAGTTCTAAAATTAAATGCACATGTAGATTTTTCCATTCTTCTTTTACACCAGGACCAAGTTGGCCACCCAGGTGGAGTGGCAGAATGGGAAAATTATCACTACAAAAAGCAGGTTATGAGCTTCCTTATGTAACAAGGGCTCGAAGATCAGGTTTACTGACCTTTATCTTTTCCTAGATGGATATTGGTTGGGTTTCATGGGGATAGTGTGAGTGATCACTCTTAGGTTGAAGACCTTAAGGTATCCATAGGCCTAGGCAATCACATCCTTATATCTCAACAATATCCTTCATAACTACTCCAATTTGTGGTCTATCTAGTTAGGACCCACCTTAACCATCTTGGGATTTTCTACAGGATCAAGGTTGATGACGTGATAGTTTTGATCCTTGAACTTGGATCTTTTCACTTAGAAAGTGGGGTCTAACACATCAAATGATCTTTCTAATGATATCATCCCCTTCAAGATCTAGTTCCCACAAATATTATATATTCCATCTTTATCTAGCTCATTCCCAGGGTTATCTCTATCTTTCTCATCTATAACTTGGGCTTTGAATATTCCATTCTTACCAAGAAATTAGGTAATCTATTGGTCATCCTCAAAGACATTAAAGTTTGTCATGTTGTCTAGGATAGAGGGACATGGGATAAGTTCCACATACAATTCTTATAACTCAGTGTCATCTAATGGAGTTAGGTTTGCTGCTACATATTCTAGTGAGTCAGCTACTTGGTTTTCCTCCTAGGGGATAAGGATGATGTTAAACATGTTAAACATATCGATTAGGTCCCAAGACCTATGCTTATAACTCTTGAGGTATGATAACTTACATTAAAATTTAGTCTTTATTTAGTTGACCAATAACTTTGAATCACTAAATACTCTCAGGTTTTTTGCCTTATATTTTAATGTAAATTACAATCCCAGGACTATAGCTTCATACTCATCCATGTTATTTATACAGGGAAACTACAACCTATATGATGCTAGATGTTTTCTCCCTAGGGGATATATAAGCATAACACCGACCCTAATTCCATATTTGGAATGAGCTTCATCTATATAAAGAGACCATAGGCCCAACATGTTTGAGTTATGACTAGTTTGATCTTTCAGAGGCATTGTGCTCAGTGTGTAGATGCCTAGGTTTGAGGAAATTAGGTTTACATTCTCATTAATGGTGTCGTACTTATTTATCATGTGTTTCATGTGGGTTTATTTGTCTACCCTTATTTGGTTGGCTACTCCTCTCCATGACAACCACATATGGGAGAAATTTGTGGCCATATACCCATTCAAGGCTTTGGACAAGTCTCTGATAAGGAACATGCCATAATCTTCATGCATATCCACTACTTGAATGTCTATGAAGTGTTGAATCCTAGGCTTAGACTTAAACTAGACGTGGAAATTTAGTAGTTTACCTATCACTTTTACTTCTAACTTGTCTAGCTGGACCACTACCTTGTCTGACTTTATGGAGACCAACCCGAGTTTCTCATATAGGCTTATTGGCATCACATTAGATGAGGATCTAGAATACACTAATTAGTTATGTAGATTATTGACAAATAATGAGATGGTTAAGAGGAAAGGGGTACCTCCATCTTATTTTTGTGAATGAGCACGTTGGCGTGTGCTACTCTTAGTTTTGGCTAGGCCTATGGGGTCAGATTTTGAGTTAAAGATTTCAACAAGAGATCCTGTTGTGCTATGATTTGAGCAAGCTCATGAAGGGTAATGTTCACCTTGATCTTTTTCATATCCTCAAATATTTTATAACCTCCTTTACTTTGTACCAGTGAGGTTTTTGTAGGTGCCTTAGGTTCTTGAGGTCTTAGAGGTAGGGGATCATTCCTAGCATTTTGGTTTGGTGGGGTTGCACCATTATTAAGGGGGTTATGGTAGTAAGGGGATATTAGTGTTTCCTATTCTTGAGGGTGTAGTTGCTCCTTTGGAATTGTTGAAACATTTGTACTTCACTAATACCCTCTTCTAGCTCATTTTCTTTCTGTCTAGGGAAATTCATGGTCTCTAACACCACAATAGTACCAAGGGATTTACCTAAGTTGGAGGATTCAGGATGATTGGGGACCACCTCATATTCTTCAATTTCCTTCTAGAAGATTTCAAAATTAGAACCAAACTCCATGAAATCTAGTTCCCTATGTGCAACTATGTTATACACTCGATACTAGTTAGGCAAGGCTATCTTGAAGATATTAATTCTGGATAGCCTATTGGGTGAAGGTTCTAGGGGGTTGTAAGGATGATTATAGTTATTGTTTGGTGTTTGATATGTGAATTTTTTGTTAGAACTTTCTACATTATAATTAATCACCTATCTTTGTATCCTAAGGAATTCATTACTAAGGTTTTTTACCTTCTATTGAAAGGCATCTAACTCAATCTTGGTGGACTCTTGAGGTGTGGTTTGTGTATTTTTAGTTATGACCAATGTTACCTAATGTTAAGTCCAGGGGTTTAGTTCATGGCCCCTTGGGTTAAGGAAACCCAACTATTGCTTTGAAGTAGGATGACATAGTGGGGGTTGATGTGTTACAGGGAATGATTGAACATTGGGGCATTCTGCTTAATATTGGGCAAGAAGTTCAATGGGAGCATCTGTGGAATCACACTAAGAGTAGGGGCATCGTGTGACGTTGAGGGTTCATTTGCCTATCTACTTTTATGTTCCTTGTATAAGATAAAGATATGTCTACTATGGCTACATCTCTCCTTAGAAACATAGATATCCAAGGGTCTAATGTATTCTTATACATTTCAAGTGCTAGTTGAGGGTTAAGTTGATCAAACACAGTGACCTTACTATACATCTTTTGAATCCTAGCATTGAATTAATAGGCTCATTAGGCTCCCATTTGATACAAGTAAATTATTAATATATGACACTAGGGTCTAACGCTTGTCTTAATTGGGAGAGGAAAGTAGTGTTGAAATGGTTACAACTTGGGATAGAGTCTTTAGGAAGGTTGAGGAACCAATCATATGTTGAGTTCATTAGTGTAAAGAGGAAAAACCTACATGCCATATCCTCATGTTCCACATTTAGAAGTCTTAGGGTAGTTTTAAGGATGTTCTGTGCTCTTCTACAGTTTGTCCTATCCCTAGGGTGAAATAGAGAAGATATCTCTTAGGGTTCCTAGGTAAATCATGGACAACTCTCAGGATGTTAATGGTAGAGCCAACTAACCAATCCATTTTATGATGTGAATTTGGGAGAGGTTTCAAGAATAAACTTATTAGAATCACTGTAGGTCTAGGTTGGTTGAGCCTGGGTTTTCTATGGAAAATTAAGGGAAAATTATCAATTAGCCTAGGTGGACCTAACCTTGGTAACAAGCAAACTAGTCTCTAGGATGCTTCACAATCAAACCATGGTTAATATGTTATTGCTAATAAAAATAATATGTACACCCTCATAAAGTAAAATTAAGCCTAAAATATTCTTGTGAGCCCTCCTAGCACCAGCTATTGTTTGTTCCAAATTCTTTTGCACATGAAATGCCCGTGAGATTGGGTATTCCCTAAAAATTAATATGGGGACAACCACGGACTTTTATCCTCTATTTTAGGACTGATTTGAGATCAACCCAAGGCATGGCTACAGGTATTTGACTTCACAAATAGAGTATATGTGAATAGTATCTAAGAGATGTACTATTACCACTAAAATTTTAATATGAAATTCATGTGCACAAGTCTAATTATTAAATATTATTATGGAAGTTCAAGTATAATGCTTATTTATTTTTAAACATGAGGGGAAAGTTTAGTTTAATCTTAGAAAACAAACATAAAAATAGAGGGAAGAATAAGGCAAAGAAGAGAGCGTCCAGATCTAAAATGAACTCAATGCATCAACCATCAAACCAAGTGTCCCTGCTACAATTATACCACAATAGAATAAGTTTCAATAAAGTTATAACTCCAAGAACACACAATGGGAAGAGTCTGAGTGAATCAAGAAAATATGAGCTCTTACTAAATATGAGTACTAGGAGTTTATAGTAAACTACACATAAATACCTTGTGGTAATTTGTACATTACCACACAAATTAATAGTACTACAAAAGGGAAATGAGAGAACTCACATAGTGATTATAATAGCTAAGCACATCATAACCATAACATGCATAAAGTAACAAATTATTAATCCAATTAACCTAACATTGACATGCATTCAAAAATGGAGATGAATGAAAATTGAGACACGAAATAAACCCTTTACAAAAAATAAGAATTATATTTATTAAAAAGTAAGTTCTATTACAAAAATCGATCTTGGCCAACTTTATAGTATAGAGAGATAAAATAAAAAGTAGGTGAAATCCTAGCTATAATCCAACAACACTTTTGAGCATATTTTAGTCAACACTATATTACAATACAAATTGACTTACATAAATGAGGATGGGGCTCATTTACAAATAGCATGATCCCATCTTGTGCCATGATGGCCAATTATGACATTTACAATTGTAATTTTTAATCATATAAAATGTGAAATTAGATGACTTAGGCATGGATAATAGTACCCAACCTATAGGTCCTCTTTCTTTCTCACACAACCCTTCTCGACTAGACTTTCACTGATTCCCAGTCACCTATAGCTTCTAGAACTTAGCTTTTTTGAGACCCAAGCAACACTCTAGGACCCAGATCCATTCCCCCAGGTCTCATCCTCCTAGGACAATAGTGCCCAAATTAGATAGAAGCATCAAAATTTAGGGGTGTCATGTTTTTGATGCTATTGTCCAAGTTCACTTTAGCTTCAAACAATCATATTTTCTTGATTCCTTATCTTTTCCCCTATCATCCTAATACAATCTCATCTAATCGACAATCATTAGTTTCCTTTTAAAATGCCATTCAATGTCCATTTAGAAGGGTTCACACTCATTCACATGAAAGAATCAAGAATACAAGCGAGTACACTCAAGCACTCTTCCCTATTCTCTACATACAACCTTCTAAGACCAATTCAAGCCTATTGAAGCACTCATACTAGTCTTTAGTCATCCAAAGTACATTCCAATTTTGTATCTAGTTACATACATCACATATTTCCACCAAGCACTTCAAATGAGAGAACTAAATTAGCTTGGTCCCTCTTCAGAGTATTGGTATGTAGGCAATGTGCCCACACATAGGGTGTGAAGTGTGTCCAATGTATCTTTTACACAATAACCCCTCCTCTCTTTCCCAGGTTTGCTACTCAAGTTTAAGTACTAGGAGCTCCTAAGGGTTTTAAAGATTAAATAAGACACACAGTGAGCTCCACACAGATCTAGGGTTCAATATTTCACTGCCAAGGTGTCACAGGCCTACCAAATAGAATCTAGAAAAGTTAGACCACCAGGTTAACAATGCTAGAGGTGGACAACAGTGCCAAAAGTGGACAATAGTGCTGGAAAGTGGATTATAGCACCAAGTAGTAGAGTGTCTTGAGTTTGGTACCCCTATCCAATCCTAAAATAGAGTGCTAGGTCCTCTTTATGATAGTCTACCATCTTTGCACAACCATTTCCAGACCTTGCATCATCCATTTCAGACCAAAATAATCTAAGTTTGATTTCTTTACACTTCTTACTATTTTTTAGAAAAGGTAAAATACATATCTGTTTACACAAATTAGTAGGCTAATTGAGACATATTAATTACTAATTTATATTTACTTAGACCTTTATTTACTTAGGAATTAAACACCTAATTCCCAAAAAGAATAAAACATTTGGTGAACCCGACTTACTTCAAATTTCTGCACACAAACCCTAATGCTAATTATTTTTGATTTTTTGCAATTTTTTTTCCTAAATTTAAAAATAAAAAAACTATAAATTAATTGAAATATTTTTAATAAATTCACCCAAACCCTAGTTTGGACATACTAGGTCCTATTTTCACACAAACACTTTCAAACCACTAGGAAAATTATACTGCTAATTTTATAAATATTTTTAGATTTTTCCTCAAATTTTCAAAATTAAAACTACAAATTTCTATAAATTTTTCAAATTACTGCACTAATTTTGGTAAAAATTATTCAAAACCCTAGTTGCATCAAATACATTCTTAGTTATTTTTAGTACTTTTTGCATCATTTTCCAAAAATTTAGTTGCATATCTAACTCAACAAAATCAATTTCAAATTCAAAACTTCATAGTATTTTGCAAATAATATTTTTGAAAAATCCTTAGTTACATGTACTAGCTCCTTTCTGCTTCTTGACGTATCACCTTACATTTATAGCTAGATTAAAAAAATGATGCTTAGTTATTTACAAATTCTTCTTACATTTCTTGCAAATAACAGAGAAATCATAATGGGCCCTATCATATACATGAATGATGAAGTGTATCATATGTTAGTACAAAGTTTCATTCTCTACATTTCATGCTTATTTATCATTATATGGGATGATGTTAAATAATTTATTCTTAAAAATATTAATCCATCTCTTGTATCACCTCACTTGGAGCCTCTTTCCCATACTGAGTCATGTTGCATGGTTTATTTTACTCTTCCCCAGGTCACTACCCATCACCAAAGAGCCCAATGGACACCTTTTATTCCTCCACCTCCTTGACCCATTAATTATCTTTGCTCTCCTCCTGTAACAACTACAAATCCTATACAAATAATAGATAATGTAGTTAAAGCTATTACTTGATGTGTAGCTATGCCTCCTCCACCTCCGCAAGAGCCCCATCACCCTACTATTTAAACCCATCCTAGGTTCAACCAACTAGCATAGGTAGATTCACACAAAGCATATGACATTGTCGATTAGTTGAGAAACACTCCAACTAAAATTTCCATGTAGAACTATTGTAGAAAAACAATGTATTCAAGGACATTCTTTATTAGACACTCACTCAGACTTATATGCCTCTTGATTTGAATCCTTCTTATTTTGCATCAGTGGTCAATACTCTAAAAATTATAGGAGATGCAATTTATTTTGATAGTGAGGACATACCTTCTTAGATGCTTATTGGTCAACATTTGCCACTATTCATACAAGTACAAGTCAAAACCAATGTAGTCAAGAGAGTTCTTGTTGATAGTGGTTTTGGAATAAATTTATGTAATATCACATCGAATTCTTATAGGTCACGGATATAGATTTGGCATCAATGCAAAAAACATATAAGAACATCTGAGGGTTTGATGATATACCATGATAGACTTTGGGTACTATTACTTTGGATATCATGGTGGGCCCAAAAACCCTCCCAACATAGTTTCAGGTCATGTCAGGGCCACTTCACTATAATATTTTACTCAAACAACCTTGGATACATATTATAGGTGTTATCCCTTCCAATCTTCACCAATGTATTAAGTTATTGCATGATGGATATTTATACAGATGTCTAGCATACAATCAACCATTTAGATATTGTTGACTTATAGAGTCATCTTTGACTATTTCATCTGATGGGACACAATATTTCACAGTACAACCACCACTTCATAGCATTTGTCTAGATTAGATACATACATATGAGGTTGGTGAGACTAATATTTACCACATTAATACACTCATATTCACACTATCAACACCAGTTCTTTCACCAGACATAGTAGCTCCGGCCATTCCAATTACTGCATTGGTCACAATTTTGACACATATTACACATCAACCATCATTAACAACCATACCAATAGCTCTAGCTGATTCCATAGTTACTCCACCAGTTATAGATATTTTGACAATAGTGCCTTCTCCTACTACTATAGCTGATGAGACTCTTATAACATAATTACCCCTTATGGTAAATTTAGAGTTACCATATGTACATGATGTTGATACAGATTCACAGGCTTCTTCAGATGATGATACAACACCTACATTCATAGATGACTATTTGTGTGGATTGAGCTTTACATTATTAGCCTAGGAGAGTACCAAGATAACTCTAAAGCTCTCATCCCACATCTTACATCATTTTTAGCATCTCGCACTACACTTTCAGGGTATACTCTACACTCACAGCCATAGGTAGCTCACTTCACACATATAGTCCACATGATTAATTCTATGGATAAGAAGTCAGTTATTTAGATTTAGGTAGGTAGCACATAGAATTAGCCTTAATTCATGTTATAGACACTACTTGTTCATGGACTGATCACACTATCTACACTATGACACACATCTATCAGTAAATTGACATAGCAAGATGGTCGCCCATTTTGTACTTTTCTTAAGATTACAGGCCATGATAAGAAATCATGCACAACCTTATAATAGAGATTGAATAAACTATAAGATCAAGTTATTATTCAAATTATAACACCACCAGTAGCACCAACTCCACCACTTCCACTAAAGTCACTTACCAGTAGAATTTAACATCTAAGAATAGAATTAGCATCTTCACCACCAGGGTAACCCTTAGTTTACCTTTGACATGATGACATCACATACATGACATTTACAACATATGATGATACTTATGATGATGATCTTGATGCATTTGATGATGGTCAAGATCCTTTCCTTCATTTGCATCCCCAATAGGCTCCATCTTTGGGTCCCTTCCCACCACCAGCCTAGTCTTTTATATTATGATGTATATACTTGTACATATTTTCTTTCTAGTAGTGATTGTATATATTTTATTTCTAGCA
Organism: Torreya grandis; assembly: GCA_037957365.1. Taxonomy (NCBI): domain Eukaryota; kingdom Viridiplantae; phylum Streptophyta; class Pinopsida; order Cupressales; family Taxaceae; genus Torreya; species Torreya grandis. The sequence continues at coordinate 1,436,088 of JARHVA010001744.1, read as the reverse complement.
TTTATTGTACATATTATCTCCTACCTTGACTATACATAGTTTAAATATTGTCAAAAATATAAAAACATTCAAAAAATTTCAAAAATGCCAAAAATATTTTAATTATATGCATCATTCATGCTTTACATCACTACTATCATGCTAGGACTTACATTTTCTATTTCATGCTATTGTATGTCAATTTTCTACATTACCATGCTTCACTTGATCTTCTTTGAGTGTGTGCAGTGACATCTAGCTATTTGATTACTTTATTCTACCCATAGAAGGGGCATTCCTACTTCTTCATTCGAGACATACATTATTATACACACCCATTGGGGGCATCTTCTACATGACTACACCATCCAAGTTATGTCATTTATACATCACACACTCTAAGTTATCATGATATTGTACATTACTTTATAGCTTACATATAATATTATATTGACATCTCACTAGTATCTAGTACTTGTGTATTTATTAGCATATACTTAGTCTTGTACTACACATGTTTTGCATACTTTCACATTTTCTTTGACCAGTTAGATGTGCTTATCTCTTTCTAATTATTACATGTTTTCTCTACTTGCTTAGCGTAGCTTGTGTGATTACATTTTCAATTCTAGCTTGTCTCCTGCTTGTGCCTTAAGACATTTTCCAATGTCCTTTATTTGTACTCCTCTATGTTCTTGTGTCATGTGTGCCAACTTTTCTTATTTCACTTGTATGTATATGTGGCATTTGAACATGTTTTCCATGCTTGTTTTCATTTTGAGTGACATGTGCCTATGTCCCTTGTTTGCATGGCCCCTTGGCCTATCTAGTATGCTTATTGCTTGTCAAATGTGTGCAATTCCATGATCCATATCATGCATTTTATTTACTTTCTTGGATGCCATGATGGACATCATGCTCCATCCCTCTAACTAATAACTAATAATTAACATTTCTAGTTCTAATTTAGTACTTTGTGCATGATTTCACATTGTTATATCTATCTAGGCATACCCCTATTGATCTAACAATATCTTGGTAGAAACATTTTCTATATCTTGAAACATATTGTCATACATCAAATGTTATATTATATATATATATTTTTAGATTAACACACTTACAAGACTCTTTTCTTCTGATGGTAATCATTGTAGGTTCATCATTCCTACCCTCATAAGAGGGGGCATAAAATATTGGTTTTTTCATAGAGATAGAACCTCCTATCAATCAAAACAACAACATTTAGAACAATCAACATAGAATCCAGAGGTGAAACCAATCAAATCAAAGCAAAAAATAGGAACAATCTTAGATCAACAGTCAATTTTCACACTGAATGACAGCTTAAGAAATGGATAGTAGCACCAAAAATGGATAATAGCACCAAAAATGGACAATAACACCAAAAATAGAGGTGTCCATAGTTTAGCACTCCTATCTAGCCCAAAAACCACTTAGGGTTTCCAGAAACAAGCAAAAAGTTTAGTTTAAAGATAGTTTTTACACTTCTAAATCTTTTAAATTCAGTAGTTTCAACATAGTTTTCTCATATATAGGGGGTTATCATGTGCGACATGATGGTTCTCACTTTTTGTTTAGATTGGGTAGTTGACATAACTTCCAAATCAAAATCCATGTTTCAGACATCAATGATTGGGGGTAATGTGTGTGGCACATTGATCTTCTTTATTTTTGAGTTCAATTTATTTTGAGCATTCTTAGAAGTTAAGTGCCTTACTCTATATATAGGTGATTGGCATCACATTCAAGTTAAACTTTCATACAAGTTTAGATTTTTGAGTACTTGAGTTTTTGAGTTGGATTTCATATAATCTTAGTACACCAGTTTTGGAGTGGCTTTCATACAAGCCTAATCTCCATCTTTTGAAATGGCCAAGAGTGGCCTAGTTTCTATCACACATTCACCTATCCATGCCATAGTGTTAGATTTTTAGCACATTCATGGGCTCCATGAGCCATCTCATATGACATCTATTCTATACTGGTATCCCTTCATAGCTTCACTTCATGTGGCAATGATGGAGCCAAATGGCCAACCTTTATATTTTTGAGCCACCTATTTAGAGGGATTGGACATATAGTCCAAACATCGATTAACACACACATGATTCATTAACTTCACTTATTTGGTGATGATAGAGCTAAAGGGCCAAACTTTACATTCTTGAGCCGCATTCTAGGGAATTGAGCTCTCATCTCCATTCATGATATTACTCTTGATTCAACACATACTCAACATAATCTAGCATCATAATGGGTTTTGTAATGGTTTGTGTACTCAGTGAGGTGTATTCATTCCTTTCTATTATTTTACTCAGCTTTTATATTTTCTTATTTTAGATATAACATAGCTAGTAAGAATTGAAGTACTTCATGTTTTTATTTGCAGATTCACACATCATAACATGCTCTCTCTATGCACATTTAGCATCACATAGCTTCATGAGCTTTTTACTTATAGGTAAATTCAGGTATGCTTTTTATTTTTCCTTTATCCTAGTAGTTCACTTTGATGCATCACTATAATAAAGAGGGGCCAAATGTAATCATATAAAATGTAAAATTGGATGACTTAGGCATGGCTCATAGCACCCAACCTATAGGTCCTCTTTCTTGCTCACTCAACCCTTCTCAACTAGACTTTCACTAATCCCTAGTCACCCATAGCTTTCTAGACTTAGATTTTTGAGACCTAGGTGACACTTTGGGACCCAAATCCATCCCCCTAATTCTCATCTTCCTAGGATAATAGCACCCAACTTGGATAGGACCACTATAATTTAGGGCTGTCCTATTTCTAGTGCTATTGTCTAAGTTCACTTTAGCCTCAAGTGGTCAAATTTTTTTGATTCCTTATCTTTAGTTTTGTCAGCACAATACAAGCTCATCTAACCCATGATCACCGGTTTACCTATAAAAGACCATTCAATGTCCATTTAGAAGGGTTTTCACTCATTCACAAGAAAGAAATAAGAATACAAGAAAGTACACTCAAGCACTCTTCCCTATTCTCTGCATACAGCCTTCCAAGACCAATTCAATCCTATTGAAGCACTCATACTAGTCTCTAGTCATCCAAAGTACATTATAGTTTTGAATCTAGTTTTATACATCACATAATTGCACCAAGCACTTCAAATGAGAGAACTACATTAGCTTGATCCCTCTTTAAAGTATTAATATGTAGGTAGTGTGCCCACACATGGGGTGTGAAGTGCATATAATGTATCCTTTACACACTAACCCTTCCTCTCTTTCTTAAGTTTGCTACTCAAGTTCAAGTACTAGGAGTTCTTAAGGGTTTTGAAGATTGAATTAGACACATAGTGAGCTTCGCACATACCCATGCTTCAATATTTCACTACCAGGGTGTCACAGGCTTGCTAAACAGAACCTAAAAAAGCCAAACCACTAGGACAATAGTGCCAAAAGTGGAGAATAGTGTCAAAAGTGGACAATAGTGCCAAAAAGTAGACTATAGTGATAAGTAGTAGGGTGTCCTAAGTTTAGTACTCTTGTCCAATCTTGAAATAGATTTTTGGGTCCTATTTACGATAGTTTGCCATCCCTATATAACCATTACCAGACCCTGCATCATTTGTTTTAGACCAAAATAAGCTAAGTTTGGTTTCTTTACACTTATTACTATTTTTTAGAAAAGGTAATATATATATATATATATATATATATCTATTTACACAAATTAGTAGGCTAATTGAGACACATTAATTATTGATTTACATTTGCTCAGACCTTTATTTGCTTAGGAATTAAATAACTAATTCCCAAAAATAATAAAACATAATTCAAAATTCAAAACAAATAAATCCACTAAAACCTATAAAAGATATGCATGGGACCACTTAGTTGATATGCAGAGGTGACTTTGAAGGTCTGGCTCCCAACTGCTTTGATCTAGCATCCCTAGCCTCTAACACTACTGCCATGAGTTTGAATTCCTTATCTAGCTTATCAAGGTTCATCAAGGGCTCCCTAAATATCACATCAGCTTGAGTTTCCAACCTCTAATAAACTTGGAAGGGTGATTTCATTGACACCTAGACCCCATAGACCTAGTTAATGCTTGCTATGGATTACATTGATAGCTTTAATACCACCTAGGCTCCTTGATTTGTTTTAGTGGCCTTCTCCTGCATGACCTGGTCGAATTGACCTAGGTGGACTCCAAATTTTCCTTAGTCTAATAGAGTGTCATCTAGATAGAATAACATAGAGATATTGACCTCCTTGAAGTAGGACAATATCTTCTTCTTGCCCTCTTCCAAGGGTCCAGTTGAAGTGTGAGCCATGACCAACCACTCCTCCATAGTAGCCCTCATGTTCCCAACATACATTTGATATAACCTTAAGTACAAGGTTGGAATTATTTTTAACTTTGTTAACAAGCCTTTGTTAATCACCACCTATAACTTCCTACACTTCTCATCTATCTCCAAAATCCTCTCCAAGTAAGCCTGGGTCTATTATATAAGCACATTGGTCTCAAATAAAGCTTCCACTACCTTCTCAAGAACTGAGAAGAGTAGTAAAATGGAATCCTTAACCTACCTAATTAGTTCAATGGGGAAAGATATCTTCACCTAGGATTTTAAGGTCTAAACCTGGATTTACATGTCCTCGAGGAGCTTTACAGACATATCACGAGTTTTCTAGAGAATAGAGAGTGGGTCCTCAACCATCCTTTATTCTATAGTGGAAGTCCTCACCTTAATGAGGGATAATAGATCCTAATAGGTCTACCAAACCATCATATTCCCCTCTTGGACAAACCTCTATGTCAATGTCCTCTTCATTCTCCTTGAAGTTCAGTCAAAGCTCCATTGTATGTCTGGGTCACCCTAGGTAGTCATTTTCGATGCTTATGACCTTGAGACCATTTATAAAGTTGTGAGAAGTGTAGGAGGGGTGTTTGAGATGGTGGTGAGGGGAAAAGGATGAGGTAGAGGGGAAATGGAGGAATTGGAGGGGGTGAATGAGGAAAATAGTAGAGATTAAGGGACATGAGAGAGAAAGGAGGAAGAACAAAAGGGGAGGCCCATGGGAACATTTATGCCCACCACTACTCATGGGTCAAACTAATTTTAAGGGAATGAACCTTGAAAAAGGGTCATTAAATAATAAGGAAGAGATGAGTTGGTTGAAGACAAATCCCATGATGCCTTTGATAATGAAACAAGGGGGCTAGGGAATAATGAGTTGAGGTGTTACAGATGGGGCTAAAAGAACTATTGAGGCTAGTGGAGGAGGTTGGATTAGAGTAGAAGGCCTTTGAGCTAGAACTAGAGTATGAGGTTCCTTATGTTTATTCTTTGGCCTCTTCCCTAGGTCAGTTCTAAATGCTACAGTGGAAGGACTAATCAAGATAGCGAGAACCACATGGGATGATGGTGAAGGACTTGAAGCTACTGAGGGAAGCATAGAGAGGACTAGAGGGGGAAATAAGGTGGTTATTTCCATAGGTGGTATACCCTTGATAGTTTTAAGCATGATCACTAATGGAAATATGCTTGATAATACCTGGATTGAAGGCAAACCTAAATAAGGCACTGAGATGATTCTTAGTTATGAAATGGATGGAGTAGATGGGAAAAAAGAGGAAAGGATGCTCAATAGGACTAAGGCCAAAGGTACTTAGGAAAATTATGAAGGGGGTGTAATGGGGAAAAGAGGAGGCACCACTTGGGGGGCTTGTGGGAGTGGAGTGAAACCTATGGGTGCCAAGACAAGGAGCTAGAAAGTGGTAGGAGTGAGGGGTGGAAGGGAGATGGAAGAAATGGGAGATGTAATGGGTAGAACCTATGTTGGTTACTATTGAAAGCCTCACTTCAAGCTCACCCTTAGACTACTAGTCATATCAAACCTTAGGGTTTATGTAGCCCAGGGTTGAGGTGTCGATGGTTGAGTTGGCTGTGCCTAGGCTACCTGCCATTGAGTAATATAGGTATGACCTAGTCATGTCTAGAATATTAGAGTGGATAGAGGTGGTATAGGTGTATTTGGGGTGTGAGGATCATGAGCCACTAGAGGAGGTAGAGGTAGAGGTAGAGTATGAGGAGTATTGGGTCTTCTACATATCAAGTAGGAGTTGGAAGAGGAACAGATGGGCTTGCCTGAACATTCTTCCCCTTCTTCTTCTTTACCATGATATGGGATAATACCTCTTGGTCATTGATGAAATCCAAATAGAGCTCATCATCATCCTCTACTTGATGAATATAGTTGATATTAAGGTGGGCCGAATACTATGCCAAGTGAGATCTGATCATCCCCTTGGGGTCTTAATGATGGATATTAGCTCTTGTTAGGGTGAAGGAGTCCCACCCAAATACCATATTTTATATTGGAGGGAAGGAGTTGTACACATGGTACTTGATGGTGATTAGGAGTAGTGGGCACACCTTTTACTGGTAGTCTATACAAATGTTGAATATGCCCTCCACTAGTTGGGAGGTAATCTCATGCTTTGCTAGATGATATGGGATGAAATATGGTAAGTGGAAGGGATACTTAATGAAATATATAATTCAAATCATAGTGTCCTCTATATAGAGCCAATAGTCCCTGATGGTGGTGATAGAGTCCCATATTAGTTGTGATAATTAGGGCCTCATTGATCACTTGGTAGACTACCCGATATGAGTACTCATAGATGTCTTGTATGTGGTATTTGAACTATTGGCCATATAGTTTTTAAAAGACCACATAGACTATCGAGCCCTTGGGAACTCATGCAGTAAAATCCAAAGGTTTGAAAGAGAACATCTCATAGACCACATCCACAAGGTAGCTCATCATATAAAAATTGCCCCTAACTTGAGCATCTTCAATGGTATTGAATTTAATTTTAAGTTGATTAGTCCTCCCATATTTGGAACTTCAGAGCATGTGAGGACTGTTTGGAAGAGGGGAACTTATAGTTCATTGATGTGTAAGTAATCTTAAGCCCTTAATAATTAGTTCAATAGAATCATGCCTACTTGGAGTTCCTCCTAGAAGGTGCAGATTATGTACACATTATGTCTTCTTTGCTAACCTATTTAGTATTCAGTTTCTCAACCTAATCATGTAGGACATCATATATTTGGTATGTCTCCATCCAAACCTTAATATCTACCATATCATAAGATAAGGTGTAATCTGGGAGGGAGTAGTATGCCTTGTATGAATTCCCAAAGATATTAACAATCTTGTTTTGAGAGTTAGTGGAGCACACCCAGTCATCGACCCCATCTTGCATTCAAATGGAGGTGAGAAGGAGGTTACTAAATAAATCAATGCAGGGACATGCCTCTGGCTTGGCCTAAACTCTATGAATTTTGCATTTATTTTAAGACCAAAGGGCATCTTCAAACTCTACTTATTGGTCATTGTCAGAGCCTGAATCTCTAGGCACTTGACTAATTTGAACATGTCATTAAGGTGTTTAAACTTGGTCAAGCCAACTAGGAATTTGGTATCCTAGTACTCAGGATCAGCCTTTAGGTTTGAAGAGAATGTGGCCATTATAGCAAGATGGAGGGGCAATAAAGAGGCTTTGAGTATAGGAGGCATGAAACATAAGGGTACTCTTCAAGAATTGGAAAACTAAGAGTTTTAGTGATCTCGAAGGTATGCAGTGGTAACTATTAGAGGGATATCCCCAGGTTTTTATAATTGTATGCACATAACACCTTATATTAATGACATTTGGTGACTCACTTGTTGTGAATTTAGATTTGAGTTGGTGGCTAGATTTCCTCTTTTTACTTTTGAACCTAGAGTTAAGTTTAGAGCCCATGATCTTTCATCACAAACTAGATTTAGTAACGAAAATGGGATGTTTTAAAGCTATCCAATTGGGCCCAAATTTTTATTTCATTAATACTGAGTGTATGGTAAGCACCCAATCATATACCTTAGAGGCTTATTGACTAACTCCTACTTTAAAACACATGTCATTTACTCATTGGTCCTCCTACTAATGGTTGACACTTAGGCACAACTCTATACTCCATGTCATACCATTAAGAAGTGTGAGGTGTTGCTTAATGACATGTGGCATATCTTGATTAGTTTTTTGATCTCATTTGTACTTTATTTTAACCCTCTTGGAGCCTTAGGTGGCCACTAGTTCATCTACCTTAATGAGAGATATGACACCTATGCATTAGGCTAGGCTCTCTTAGGCTTTGACATCTTTGATAGGTCTGAGGAATGGTTGCTTTGACACTTGGTGACATGGTGTCTCCTAATTGGGTCAGGGTCTTCTAGGCTCTGACATCTTTGATAGGTCTGATGACTATCCATTTTTATGGCTTGGTGATGTTATGCCTCTTGATTAGGTTGGGATCTCCCAAGCTCTCACATCTCTCATAGGTCTAGGGACTGATTACTCTGAAAACTTGGTAATATGGTGCCTCCTAATTTGGGTAGGCTCTCTCAAGCTTTGACATCTTTGATAGGTTCAAGGATTGGCCACTTTAATAGCTTGGCAATATGGCACCACTTGATTGTGTCAGACTCTCTTGGGCTTCAACAACTCTGACAAGTTTGGGGACTAGCCACTATGATGCTTGGAAATGTGGTACCTTCTACATAAGATGGGATCTCCTTGGCTCTGACATCTCTAATAGGTTTGGGGACTAACCAATTTAATATTTGGTGATGTAGTACCTTTTGATTGTGTTAGGTTCTCTTGGGCTCTAACATATTTAATAGGTTTGGGGACTAGTCATTTGAGAACTTGGTGAGGTGGTGCCTCCTGATTAGGCTAGACTCTCTTGGGCTTTGATATATCTAAGAAGTATGGGGATTGGTTTGTCTAACACTCAGTGATGTGGCATCTCTTGATTAGGTTGGGCTCTCAACTTTGTGAAATCCACAAAAATATGTAATAAGTGAAAAGACATTTAATACATTTAATACTTACTCATCTGCTATTAAGATTTTGATTTTCCACAAAGGGAAATAGGTCTGTTTCTCCAAGAAAGAAAGAATACTTTGGTAACTTCCCTCAAAAGCAAACCTACAATGTTAACACCTTAATTTATAAAAGAATAAGTCTACCTTAATCATAAAAGTGAAGAAGGCTTCCTAGTGTGTGGGGAAATCAAGGTGAGATAATATTCCAAGGATTTAAGTTCAAGCGAAACTGATAAGAACAAAATAAAGGACCATGGAGCTTTGGTTCATAGGATTTCAGAGGAGGGGTCCCCCATTTTGAAGAAAAGGGGCATGTTGGCCACAACAATTATTATGGGTGGTTTGTTTACTATAACAACCTATTTATCTATATCTACCATGAGATCTTCCCGCTTGAGTTTTCATAAATCAAAATATTGGCCATTGAACTTTTAAATATTTGTTCTTGTGCTATCAAACATTTTACTCACACAAGATTCTTCTTCATAAAACTCCCACTCAAGGAAACCATTTATCGCATGTTATCGCAACTTCCACAAAGCTTCCAACCAAGTTTTAACACCAAATGTTGGGTATAAACCTATGCACAATAAATTAATACAAATGATAACTATGCAATATGAATCTTAAACATAGAATAAAATTAAAAAAGTACAAAAAATACACAAGATTACACCCAGGACACCCCTTTTGGGTATAAAACCCAAAATAGTAACTTTATTGATTATACATTAACTAATTTTTTTTAATAATGCTACAATAAGTTGTAAGGTTTTATATCTTTCATGCAATACTTTATTATATGTGTACAATACCATGTGGTTCTATAATGCACATATTTAATTGTGTGCATTCAACATTCAATACAATTCACAATGCATACACTATACCATGTAGATCTACTATTGACCGAACCAACTCAAAAACTATTATTGAAAATGTCTAAACTAATAAATTATATTCCTTATAAAAATCATGCCTATATCCAACACCCACTTTTTAATTCTTACTCAATAGGCGAATCTATAGTCAAACCTACTAATAACCAAAGTTAATGTAACACTCCTCAAAAACACTATGTTAGAGGGCCACTCGGATGTTGTTGGCACTTATCCAATTTGATAAATAGATTAGACAAGTGTATCATAATGAAATTATTTTACCTCTATTTATTAACATGTCATGCATCTATTTTCAACACCTTAATATGACCCAACCACTATGCTTCTCTTTATAACCTTTTAAAGTGTAATGTAATTGTGTAGAAAACACTTCATAGCTCTACCATCATTTTTATATGTTGAAAACCTTATGAAATCATCATAATAAGTATTCACATAGGATTATGCAAGTAACCCTACTTATGTAATCAACCTTCAGAACATTATGCACAACTATTGCTTGTGTAACACTGCCCTTACACACAAATTACCATTTTGTAGATCCATGTAAAGTTGAAACATTTCCAAAATAGATTTTTTTAAATTAAATTTGTTGTTCCTCCTATCTAATAACAAATGCTTATGATATTATGTAGTAAGTGTGTCCCTTTTTATTGTGATTATTACCAAAAATATAATTTTTTTGCAAACATCATCAATAGGACCCCTTGTATTTTTTATTATCATTGTCAAATAAACATTAATTTTAATTAGTTTTTAAATTGTTGATCAATTTTGACACATGCTAAGTTCTGTATATTTAAGTTGTTTCCATTAGTACATTTGAAAAGCTTTTATTGCATGTAATTATATGTTAAGATCACATGTCTAACAATTCTATCAATGTGGGATAATCACAACTTAATATTAATGATTTTGTTAAGTATTATAGATTTCATAGCTCTTTTTTATTTTTTATTTCTTTTTTCCATTTTTGAATGATAGTGACATGAATATATTTATTTAACTAATTTCCATAATTAATTATTTCTTTAATGGACTTTTACTCATTTTTTTTATCATATTTTATATGTAACATATTATTTATATGCATGTTATTCTCACCGTCAACCCTCAACACTGGTTTAAATGGAACAAAAGAACATAAAGAGATCTTCTATCTCAATGATCTCAAAGAATTGGAGTGATTGTAAGTCACATTTCATATTTTATCTATGCTAGGCATCTTTGCATATTAAATAAGATGATATTTTTATTGCATGAAAACACGAGTAGAGTGACAAAATCGAAATTCTTAGAAAGAGAGACCACATATTCTTTTATGTTAAAGTAGGATTGACAAGTTACAAAACAAACAAGGGTGCCATGTGCCAAGGCCCTGCGGGGATAGAAATAGACAAGTATGGTATAAATAAACAAGTTTATTAATGCTAATGCTACTGACATTGCTATAAACTATCCACAAAAGTGGAAAAATCTAGTAATATGATGGATTGATAAAACCCTTTACTATGTCTTTGTCAACAACCAAATGTTTGACATTTTGCTATTTTCTTTAGATTTTAAACTTTAATTGAATAGTATGTTATTTTGGCATTTGCCCATTATTTACAACTTTCTTTTTTTGAAAAAATGGCCACTTGATTTTTTTTGAAGTAAACATTGTTAACATTTTGAAGTTAAACATTGCGAACATTGATAATTTTTTGGATGTTAACATGAAGAGAATCTTATTTAAAAAAAAAATTAAAGGCATTTTTTCTTATGAGAGATTTGTTAATGATAAAAATGTGCCAATGTCAAATGGCTATGCAAAATCAAAAGTTTTTGAATTGAACGCACCAAACAATATGCTAAATTTTTTATTTGAAATCATGGTATATGGCACCTAAGTCAGTAGTAAATTATAACTTGCATGATACTAAAATAAAATGAATAATTATTATCAAGCACATGATAAAACAATTAAAAAATATAAATACAAGATCATGTTGTTGTTTTTTGGTTTCTTTCTTACTGACAAGCTCAATGTATGATGTCCTATTTTTGTTGTATTGACAAGTTTCCATGGTTGGACATGTTTCTTGAGCTAGGTAACTGGTAATGAGTTTTTTTGAATGTGGCATCATAAATGATCCTTGAACCAACATTGAATTTCTAGCTCTAGTTTAGTATAAATTTAAACTAATGATATAGAAAAGCATTATTATTTGTCATAAAAAAAATAATAGATGGATTTAAGGTATCTCATTTGAGGGTGGTGCTCTGAACAACCCAAATGAGGGAACACCAAAGGACCCTGATAATCCACAATTTCCAAGTTATTGTTGAAGAATGTCCTCTAATCTACTTTGGGCCGTGAACATGCTATCAGATAATAAAAAGAGCTGCCTCAAATGTTCTCTCTTTCCAACTAGGGTTTCCTACAACTTAAAAATATAAATGATTGAATTACATAAATTTTCATGATGATGACAAAGACATGATTCCATTTCTCAGATTTACCATACTACAATTGTTGGGCTTTAGCCATTTCTCATATTCAAAAAATATATAAAAACAAGCATACTTCCTAATGATGGAGAGAATATGCCATGTTATCTACTAAAATATCTCATCTCCTAAATGATTATAAACAACAGATTAATGGCCCTGGCAATGAATAATAGTTTTAATTTAGTCTACTTATAATAAAATAGAAACATGCAGAGAAGGAAATTAAGGGTAATGTACTAATCTAATTTTTGATGAAATGGAACCATGATGGTATATGTACCTTGGTTGGTTTTTTTCAAATTTCATGGTGTTACCATAATCATTTTTAAATAAAAACAAGATTGATTTAAAAAAATGGGGGAAAAACAAAAACTTTAACAAGAAGCCAAAGGAGCATTCATGATAAGTTAGTTTTAAAACAATTTAAAACCAATTGAAGGGAAATATTATTGAAGTCAAGAGCATCTCCTATAGTCTAATTAGAACTAAATAAATAATCAATTAACATATGAATTTCCATATGGTTTGTGTAACACTGTCACCTTCTCACATGCAACATATGGAAAAGACAAAAAACTACTCACAATAGATGCATCTGCATTGCACATTCAATGCTATCATCCATGATTTCTTCCATCCCATACTTGTAATAGAATCCCAGGTCAATTAATTTATTTGAATATATCAACATTTAATTATCATCATCCTTATCACTTCATAGACCCTGCTAAATTTTAAGGTCACTAAAAATCTTGAATAAAGAGAAACTACATAAATGAAAAAATGAAAATTTGGTAAGTGCTTACTACATAAAATAGAAAATAGTAACTTTGTGATTTAGAAAACAACTAAGATAATGACAACCACGTAAATGCAGATCAAAAAAATAAAAAGTATAATTTTTTTTGTATATTGATAAATGGTTTTGAAGGGACCATACCCTTTTACAAAAAGGCTCAAAAGCAAGATATAACAAATAAAATTAGTGGTTGGAAAGAGGGATCCACTTGCCAATACAAAAGATCAAGATAAAGATAGACTTGGAAGCCTAATAGCATAAAAATTAATTCTTAAGAGTAAGACACCAAAAAAACAAAACAACAATAGCTACACAACAAAAATACAACAACCCAGTAAAAAGACAACAAAAATCCAATGACTATGAGAAAACAGTCCAAAAAGATGTCTTCACTAGAGTAACTTGTTAAAATTCTTCTAAGGTTTTTGAAAGAATTAAAGAGCTCCAAGGCTATGATCTATGATAGATCAGACATGTTAATGGTGTTGAAAGCATCTGTCTTGGTTGAACCACTACTCAAAATGCCTTCGTGACTATTGGCCAAGGTGCAGATCTATTGAAATTAGAATTCTAGGAACTCCATAAAGGCTTTGAGCATGGCCAAGAAGTTAATCTGCCTGTTCTTGATTTGATCAAAGATTCCTTCTAGAGTTCTCAGCTTCTTGAAAACTTCTTCCACTTTGGCTGCATCAAGTGAAGGGGTATGCCCCATCTTTCTCTTACCAGTGCTCTTATTTAGATGCTTAACCTCCTTATTGAGAGCACTAACCTTGCCTTCTAGATTGGCCAATTCATCTTTGAAAGAGGGAGAAGGATCAGTGCCCCTATTTGTGTTACTAATATCCATTAGACTCTCAACAACAATAATTTATTTACCCACCAAAGCAATAGGCTCCTTCTCTTTACTGCTTCTAAGAAATCTTTTTGGGGAGGGAGGATTGGGAAGCGAGAAATTGGGGTTCTTAGAGTGAATCATGTGCTTGGAAGAGGAATCACGATGAATTAATAGGTGGGTAGGAACATTCACCAAGATTAAATTGTAATGCTAATGCAAAAAAAGGATGCCTCCTTGATGCAGGGGAAGGGGTCTCTTATGATTTTTAGCCTCAAAGATGGAGGCTTCCATGGATTAAAGGATAAATTATGGGAAACTAACAGTGGGTCCTTTATAAAAGCGGTTTAAAATAACAAGACGGTGTAGTGGGAGGGTGTTGAACTTACCTTCAAGAGTGATATATCTCACAATCATGCTAGTAATCTCACAAAAAGGGTTACACAGAGAAGATTGCATAATACCTATTTTGGCATAGTTAAGTGCCTTGACACTAGAACCCTCCAAAAGCCTCTTTTCTTCCTCCTTGTTAATATTACCCCTATAGAATTTGATCTCGTCTGAGCTAAGACCTGTAACCAAAGCAATGAGTTACCTAGTGATGGGGAACTATTTGCCATGATACGTGACCTCTCTATTTTTCCAGTTGGTGGTGAAGGAGGCAGAGATGTGTTGGTCATGCCCATTCATTTTTTCTAAGAATTTGGTGAAACCACCAATGTTGAGTGCTTTCCACACATCCTCCTTACTTTTCCAATAGATTTGATAGTTAGGCAAATAACAAGTATAGTAAAGAAAGAGAGTTTATGAATATTTAGGCAATCAACCAACAAATTTAATAGTTATTATTCTTACTATTGATGATATCAACACCCTACTCTATAATAACATGTTGATAGTCTTGACCAATCAAAATCTAGTTAAATAGATATTTCCATATTTTTAGTTAATAAATGCACAATTTAACTATTAAATAATTACAAATATTTGAATGCATAAAAACTAATAAATTTTTATTGGTGATCTAGAAGGTAAAATTTAATCAAGAGTTAAAGTGAATTGAATCCATTAGTTATCCCTTTGGGACTAAAACATCCATCTTAAAGCTACATATATGCTAAATATATCTACCAAAACATTTTGAAAATGATCTTTGAAATGAAAGAACCAAAACATTCAATCCATATTGTGTAAAATAAAAATGACAAAAAAAAAAAAAAGTTTATTAACTATGGGCATACTGGGTGTTGGGGAAGGTCTTAGTAGTTACTAATAAGGTAATATGGCATCATAGATGTTGAGATTGATAGAACTTAAAGTCATATCTCATCTCTTTTTTGTGAAAAAAAATGCATTTGATGCCTCAATAATTATAGACAAAATAGGATCACCATCCACATTCTTGATCTTGTGTAGATGATTAAGGATAGGGAAGTCCTTGAGACAATAAAATGATTTATCCAAATTATACATTTCCTCAAGAAGAGTCCAGTAGTCATGCCTGAAATATAAGATCATCTCAAAGCTCTCTCTAATGGTTACTATGATTAAGATACCCTTTACTACCATGTTGTCCTTGATTGTATTACAATCATCCATGATAGAGGAATAGGGTATCTACACAAAATAGATTGATTGTCATTTATTTCTAGAAAAATATAAGAACTGGAGTAAGCAAATTATATCTGTGAAATTTGGCACAAAAATTACACCTTTACTTGAAACCCTCTTATACATTGTTACCAAGACAATGGAGGCTGCAACATATTACCCAAAGGGTTTAGTTTATATATAGACATGCAACAATTATAAATGTCTTACGTCTTGTCTAAAATCAACATAAAATTGCACTTGGTAAAGATTTGTGATAAAATTTAAACAAATAAAAAATGCTTGAGGGATAAATAACACTTACTGGACACTTAAAAGCTTTATCTAGATGGTGGATAAGAAGATGAATATGAAATAATTTGTTGTCATGGTTGTATTGAATTGGCTGTACGAGGTCAGAGGTCTTAGTGTAAAATTGACGAGACATGGTAGAATTAGTTTGTTTTACCATTTTAAGAAGAATAGTATTTTGGTCTTTTACTTCATGCATTACTACAAAAAATCTCAAGTCTTATTTAACTACCAAAATAGTATAGATAAGCCTTTATCAGAGGGGAATAATTAGAATTATATGACGTCTTGATTTTAAAATTGCTTTGGACATCCTTTCTCATTTATTCTTTGTCAAATAGAATCATGTAGACAAATAAAAAATAATAACTTCATGATTTAGAAAGCAACTAAGATAATGAAAATCACATAAAGGTAGATTAAAAAAATAACAAGTATAGTAAAGAAGAAGAGTCTATGGATATTAGGAAATTGGGCAACAAATATGACAATTATTATTCTTATTGTTGATGATGTCATCACCCTGCTCTATAATAACATGTTGATAGTCTTGACCAATCAAAATTTAGTTAAATATATATTTTTATATTTTTAGTTAATAAATGCACAAGTTAACTATTAAATAAATACAAATATTTTTTTGCATAAAAAATAATAAAATTTTATTGGTCTATAAGGTAAAATTTAATCAAGAGTTAAAGTGAATTGAATCCATTAGTTATCCCTTTGGGACTAATAACATGTTATTTTCAATATTTATTTTTAAATTATGTTTTGAATTTTATGTTATATTTAATAACTTCAATTAGGTATATATGATTGACAATATACTTTATAAAAAACTCAATTCCAAATTGAAAAAATATCATAAAAAATGATAAATATTAAAACAAAGTAGCATCAAAAGTTGTTATTTCCATAATCTTTTAGCAATGTTTGGTTGGAACAAAAAATCACAATTATATGATCTGTCTATGATCCTAAAAAATTAGATTGATTACAAATCACATTTCATATTTTCTATATGTTAGGTGTTTTTATTAATGGAAAACAAGCTACACACAACCAATTAAAAGTAGTGCATGAGCTGGATCTATGATATAATAGTAAGCTACAAAAAGCAAGTCCATAACATGCCTAAAACTAGCAACTAAAAGTATGATCAATAAATGATCAAGAAATAGAAATAATGAAAACACAAAGAGATGAAAATAGACACACATAGGCATAATTATGGAATTCTATAACTGTAAACATGATTTTTAATTGATTGTAATGAAACCCTACAATTTTATAATTGAATTGTGACAGGGAAAAATCAACAAGTCATGAATTCTATATGGGATGAAATCAACATGTCACTAATTGTATACCTCTATTATTATTGACTATTTACCTATGTATCGATTAGGTAATTTACTCCTTTTTTTACTCTACTTTTTTTTGAGCTACACATGATGATGGCAAGTAGGATTATATGTTCACTTCATGAAATTAACTGAAATAATGCACCAAATTACTTCTCTTTCATTCCTTGACCTAACCCTTAAATTTAATAAAAAAATAGATTGTACGAGTTAGTTCACTTGGGAAACCTCTTGAGGAGTTGAAACTATATATCCCACACGTATGCAATTAGAATAAACATATTTCTCTTGTGCATATTATTGAAGTCCCAACCCAAGTGAGATAAAGGGTTTCACCTCCTTTCTTGAGAATCAAATGCAGCTATATGCTCTTATTATAAACTTCTATTAGCATAAGGTGACAATGGAAAAAGACTTAAAAATAAGTAAATACAATGTAGACTCAATGTACAAGCTCCATGACAAGTGTATAAAGGATTTTATAAATGTGCAACTCAATAAATTGAAGTTAAATAAATGTACAAGGTGCCTTTGGAAATTCTTAAGTAAATGACTATGGATTGATTTTTATATAAAGGGTTGTCTAGGACATGATAATCATAGGTTGACCATAGGACAATGTGAATATAAAATACAAGGCATGTGAAGTCAAAAAAAGGTTGAATGGATCTAAATAATTATAAGTGAAAGAATAATCAAGTCATTTATTTTGTTTGAGACATAATTATTAGATTGCTAATTCTGACCTAGGAAGAAAAAGGGTTAAGAATGGAGATAATAATACTCAAATAATGGATGCCTACAATCCTAAATCTAATAAAAGACAAATTTGACATAAAATTGAGGATATGTAATTGGATCAAGGCTAGATAGATGATAATTAGGGCATAAAGGTGTCTTAAAATATCCAAATTTACACAAGTGGACCAACTATGATAATGCATGACATAGACGCAATGGAAACATGTGCCAAACAAAAATTATATGTCTATACAATGCTTACTTTGATGTTTGTGTGCATGTGAATGCATACTTGTGTCAAATTAAATTAATAATTGAAGCACATGCCTTCACTTACCGAGGAAGGAAGGATGAAATGTTCAAAAGATTTAACATGTATCTGATTGACCACACTATCAAAAGGATGGAATGTGGAAAGATTATCCCAAACAAATAGAGAATAGTGGACCCCTGCTTACACTAACACATCAATGACAGTCATAGATGACAAGAGTGTTCTACATTTCAAGGGATCACGTGATGTTAGAGTATCACCAAACACTTATTACATACTTGTACATGAACACACATCATTCACATATATATAAATAAAATTTTTCCCACAAACATGTATGATAATCCATCACATACCACATACATCCATTTTATAGTCAATGTGACATAAATAATATCACAACCACATGTTCATATAATAATGAATACTTTAATATGGAATTCATTCACATATACAGGTGAATTATATGGTTTCTCATAAACAAGTCAATTATTTACAAGGATTCCTAAATAGGAAATTCAATCTACTTAAAGGTCACTTGCTATCATTGCAAAAATAGAAAAAAATTACTTTTTTGACAAAGGCTACCATTATCCATTTTAGGATCTTAATGTGTATTCAATCCTTATTCTATTCATTATGCCACTAACAAACTTAGCTAAAAGGTGGCACTCTGAGCTTTTCCTCCAGTCTTATTTTTCAATGTGGACTTTAGAATAAGGGTGAAAACTAAGAGAATCATTTATTTCAATGTCACTATATAGTTTTTAGCCTTTAGGTGGCTATTCAACTATCACTGTATAGACTTTAATGTGAAAGTGATAGGCCAAGATTCTATTAGGCCTTTTTATCACTATAAAAACTTTAGCATAAAGGTGATGGGATTTTCCAAATGTGGTAGATGAACATCATCATGCCACTTATTGTATACTGAGGTTAGCACTCTTACCCTTAAAATTAGAGAAATTAGTCCCACCCATATAATCAATTTCAACATGTAGTATTGTCTTTGTTTCTCTATATTGCATTTATTACTCCACATAAGTTGGACATTTATAATGACATAATGCTTGGTCTTAGAAATCTTCCCAAAAAGGATTCACACATTTACCCTTAACATTTAGACCATGTAATCCACCTATATAGGTAATCGACACCATGTATAGATTCTATATAGATGGTTTAGGTTTACTCTAGTCTTATCTCTAGGGTGTAACTATTGGTCACTAGCTTGTTACATTCATTAACATATGATAACACACCCAATCAGACCTAGAATAACTAGTTTTACCATCTCCTTCGGCATATATTTGGCTAAATTTGGCACTGTTATTGTTCTAATGAGATAATCATCTTAAGAGTACACATAAACATAATCTAACTGCTCCTCCATAGAGATAGTGGTCATATAAGATATGCATATATTTTGTTAGGGGTCATAGGCCTTACCTATTGGTTTACACCTAGGGAAGAGAATGGTCATGTTGGTTATGAGTTATTAGCTAAACCTATGTTGTAGATAATCATACTTAATACTTTCATGTCATGTTATCTAATATACCTCATGGGTTGTGCCAACTACGTTAAAAACTAGAGCCTAGAAGCTTATATTTGTCTACTTTAGTCGTCTAATTCACTAATTTTTCAAGCAAGGTTTTATTCTCATGTTCTATTTTCAACACCAGTTATACAACCTTCACAAATGCACAAAAATGATACTAAGGTTGATGTAAAGGATGAAACTAAAGCTTTGTATTGTGTTGTGTTATGTTTTTCATATATGTTGTGAGAATTTGTGATTTCCTAGAGGTTACATTT
The DNA here is from genome assembly GCA_037957365.1 of Torreya grandis. Lineage (NCBI taxonomy): Eukaryota > Viridiplantae > Streptophyta > Pinopsida > Cupressales > Taxaceae > Torreya > Torreya grandis. Next base: position 1,416,032 of record JARHVA010001744.1, on the reverse strand, counting down.
GCAATTTTAGTTTAATGAAGCAACAGTCAAACATGTATTAATTTGTCATCAAATGAATATAGAAGATGCTTACCATTTTCATTCTCTACATAAGTTTCAAAAAATTATCTTATCACAAAAGGAAATTTCTTGACCAAGTCAAATTCATCAAACCACTATTGCATTTCATTATTTTTTGTTGCCCTATTTACTTAACTTCTCATGTCTAGGTAAGTGTCACTTTCGACACGATCAACTAGTATTGCATGTACTAAGGGTATTTTTTTTTCACATTTAACTACATATTTCAAAGATATTTTCTCTCTCTTAGGTGAACCATCGAAGGGAGGTTTTCCTTAAAAAAAACAAATAGTAAGAATGTCACATTTAATGAAGAATTTAAATGACCCCTTTTCTCATTCAAACAAACCATTACAAAACAAATTCTTGTACTTAATTAAATAATTATTTTTCCTTCATGGGGGAAAAATTATAAAACTGAAAACAATCCTAAAACTTCCATTATTATCCATCAAAATTTTATAGAATTAGGTTAAAAAAAATAACAACAATATTAAAAAAGTTTTTTTGCGAAAAACCAACAACCATTTTCCTCTATTTTTAAAATTTTGACATCCACATAGGGATGTCCCACCTAGATTTCCAAATACTTTTAAAAATAATGTTTGACATCCACTTAAGGCATTTGTAGGTGAATTTTGTACTTCGACACTAACAACAATAAGTGAAAATGAAGAAAAGGAAATAAACCCATAAATCAAAATCGATTAAATATATAATGTATCAATCCAAAAAATAGATAAAAAAACTATACATATGGGAGAAATAGATTTTATATCTCAAACTTGAATTTATTTCAATCAGTCCCCAAAAATATCTAGAAATTATTGAAAGGTTTGTAGTCTGACTAGTGAGGATGATGGTTACTTATATCCATCCACCAAGATAGAAATCCCTCTAGATACCTGACATAAAGAGTCACATAGTTAAGGACAGGATCATACCTTGGGTGATTTTGATGGTGTGGATGGCTCTTACACATGATTACTTATCCAAAGGAACTCACCAATTTAGATATATACTTATTCAACATTATAAATCCATTATATGTTTATTTCCTAAATATAAATAGAGATGTTGACATTCTATGTAATTCATTAATTCCATGTAAGGATCTGATATAGATGCTGACATTCTATATAATTCATTAAATAGAGATGATGACATTCTATATAATTCATTAATTACAGTGGTTCCCATACTTAGCCAAATTCATAAAGGGACATCTAATGGTGAGCATTCAATAGATCTAAGATGTAAAATAAATCTGACATATGAAGATCCAATGATTAATATTTAATTATATATATATATATATATATATATATATATATAATGATGAATGTTTAATCTGACCAGATGAGGATCTAATAAAGTGTATGATCTTTTTAGTAGTGATCTAATAGTGTGTATTAAGTTAGATTGTCAAAGAATGCTCAGAAGGCATGTGAGACTGTCAAGTGGATTAATCTCAAAAGCTAAGATCTTAGATCTAATGATGAACATGAAATCTCTCAGATGAAGATCCAATGGTGAGTGTGTGATCATGCAGTAGTGATCCAATGGAACGTATCGAGTCCATAAATCAAAGGATGCTCAGAAGGCATGAGGGACTGCCAAGTGACATAAAAGTGGAGACTGATAACATAATGTTTAGAAGGAACATGAGGGTGAAAAATGTCATAATATTGAGAGTTTTGATCAAATATCAATGATTAGTATTGATAGTTAAAGCCATGACACTTTCGAGGAAGATTGACAGTGCGTATTTGTTCAAAGTTACCAGGAAGCATGAGATGAGGTCAAAGTGTCAAATGTTTAGCAAAGGTAAATACAAGGCTACTCTCAAGGAGATCGACATAGTGCATTTTTTTCAAATTATCAAGAAGCATGAGATGTTGACAAAGTGTTTGATGTTTAGCATGTACATAATGATCATTGGAATTTGAATATTCAAATTAATGAAGGAAATCCAGTGCTCATTATTTTATTTATATATTTTGATATAAGATGAATTTGATGATGGTGTAAAAAATAAAAGTGATAGAGGAATCCAAGGGCTATCCATATAAATTAGTTATAAGGTTTGACTATCTATACAGTTACAAATATTGAGCTTCAAAGTTGACTGTGTGCTTGACCAAGTTCTGCAAGTGATCCGAGAAGGATATTTGAGTTTGTTATGATGATATTTGGATGTTTCAAGGTGAATAAACTATTGGAGAGTGTTTTATAATCAATAAGGATGATTTGTGTGGATTTTATAAGGTTGACCAATCCATCTTCAATATGAACAAATGCTTATAAGTTAACTGATTGTTCGTTCATGATATTCGTATGTATAAGAATATTATTTGAGTAGATTGAGCATTTACAGAGGAGTGTAATGATGATTGTAATCATTTGAGGATGTCTAATAGGTAATTTAGAGTGGACCTATGCATTTTTAAGTGGTCATGTGTTTCTAATTTGCTCATTGAAGTGATAAAGGGGTGAATAGGTCTCTATGAGACCTATAAGGGCTACTAAGGCCTAATTGAATGGTGTAGTTGCTTAAGGGTGACCCATGGATGCTGTGGCTGATCTATGAGGTGGTATTGAGCTGTGTCTTAGTGTGATAGAAGCCTTAAGGGTTAAGACATGTCTAATGGCTGATCAGGAAGTTGATAATAATGAAGACTATAAATAGTGAAACCAAAGGTGATGGTTTCTACAATTGCAAGTGAAGTGAGCATAGAAGTGAAGGATAGAAGAGGGGGAGTGTGCCCAGTGGATGGGTTGAAGAGTAGAGTAGGTTGAAGATGGAGTGTATGACCTATAGGTCACAATTTTGATGTCAAAATAGTGCTCTTTTAGGTTTGAAGTTTGAAGATGAGTGAAGAGGTCTAGGTTGATCCAAAAGGATGTTTTGGATGCTTTGAGTATGAGCAGAGGATAGGTAATGTTTGTGTGAGTTTGGAGAATTAATTGAGAGGAAAATCATAGTATGGTCTACGTGTATGACCTCATGATCATGTTGCTAATGTTGTGATAGTGTTGTTATAGTTTTTTTGGTTGTGTATGAGCAAGAGAAGTGTAGAGTCATCCAAAAGGTGGTTTTGGATGCATTGAGAGAGAGTGTATAGGGTTGAAAAGAGATGATATACATTGTATCTCCATTAGATTGGTAGGAAATCAATGATTAGTAGATGTTAATATCGTAGGTGTTAGAAGGGTGCTCAACATCTAGGTTAAAAGGACTTGGACCATTCTTAGGGGTAGGTGCTCCTTGTGAAGCAAGTGTTTCACTAAATTCTCTTGGTTGCATACTTATTGTAAGACAAGTAGTCTATGTGTTTATAGACTTGAGAGTGGGTTTTATTCCCCAATAGGGGTTGCCACATATATATTGTGTTGTGTGTGTGATTTTTCATTATCTATTGCTCATTGTTAAAAATGACTTGTATATTCTAGGAATGCTTGTTGTAATTGATTAAGAGTTTGAAAGGATTGGAATTAAAGTTAAAACAGATTGCATCACTAATTCAACCCCCTTCCCCCCACTCTCAATGATTGTACCTATAATAATTGGTATTAGTGCAAGACCTTCTGTGCAAGTTTAACCACTTAAAGGTGATCCATGGTACAAAATGGGTAAAAAGGAAAGTTGTTCAAAAGAAAAGATCATCATGTCTGATGAAGAAGTTTGCCATAATAGTAGAGAAGAAGAAGAGTTCTATGAAAATGAGGAAGAAGAAGTTGATCTAAAAGATAAGATCATGAGTGCACTTGGTGAACTAAAGGAGCAAAAGAAAAGGAATCATAAAATAAGGAATATGATCAAAGGTCTTGAAGCACCAGTCAGTTCTCTTGAGGGAAGTTTGTTAGGAAAGTTTGAGAGAGAAGAAAAGAAGAATCAAGAACTTATAAAGTCTATGGAAGATGAAGCATGTAGATTGAATGATGACATGGCTAAAGAAGCTAAGGAGGATAATAAGATCATCAAAGATCTCAGAATTTAGTTAGATGCTGTAAGTTCAAGCATGAGAGCTAAAGAAGATGACTATGTTCAATTGAAGACTAATCTTGTTTCTCTAAGGGCTGAGTATGAAAAGGTCATAATCAAGATAGATAATCTTGAAGAAGAACAAAGGAAACTAGAACAAAATAAAGTGGATGGTAGCATGAAAGATTAGGTCAAGAGCAAAAGAAAGAAGTCAATTAGACAATGAAATGCTTCAAGATATGCAAGTTATTTTCATGGCCATTGTCATTCTTTCTATAAATATGGTCATAGGGCAAGAGATTGTAGAAGGATGAGTTCTAAAAATGAGTTCTCATGGAGCCTTGGAAGAAGGATCAATTGGTCTTGGATAAATCATAACTCAGATCAATCAAGAGGTATGTTGAATGATATTATTTGCTACAATTGAAATAAAGCAGGACATATTTTCAGATTCTGCAAGAATAGTTTCAAGAAGCACTCTACTCCTAAAACTCACTCAATGATGTTTATCCATCAAGAGAGACTACCTGTTATAACAAAGAAGGAATCGGATATGAAGAAGATACATGAATTCCAAGAGAATTTGTCTTTTGTCTAGATAGAAAAGGAAGATCACAATCATCATCAAGCAAAAGGTATAAATGATCTTATTTTTTTTAGATGTCATAAGGTTGGTCACATTACTAGATACTACAAGAATAGGTTGAATGAGTTCTTAAAGAAAAACAAGGTGTATGGAGCTCCTAGTGTGCAAGGAAGAGGCCACACATGGATTTGGAGACCTAAGTCTCTTAGGAGAGATTAGATTCAGACCAAAGATGATTTATTTTCCATGATAAACATGAAGGAAAGTCAAGAGTTTATGTTGACTATATTTTTGACAAGTCTAAAGCAAAGAATGAAGTCAATCATCCATTCAAAATCAATTGGATGATGAGGTAGGATTGCAAGTCAAATAAAAGTATGGAGATATGGGAGTCTACAGAGTTTTGGGACTTTTAGTCTCTCTATACCAAAGGGTGTCTCTATTTAGGCTTCAAAGAGACACTTGTTAGCAAGAGGAAGCATGATGGATGCTAGTTGAGTTTTTGATTGGTATTGCAGGACAAGAGAGGTCATGAGAAGATGTGTTGACTTACTGTGAAGGACTTTATTATTGGCAACCCTATATGTCAAGGTGAATTATTTTTTGTTCTTAGATATTCAAGAAGATTATCCTGAGTGTTTGGAAAGGTTTTCAATGTCTTGAAAATCTTGTAGATGCTCTTTGGTTGATCAATTTTCTCTTAGTTTTGAAGAACTAGCCCAAAAGGTGAAAGGCAGTGACTTGAGGGCCTGATGTCTACAAACCCTAAGTGTCTTTAAATAGGGATATGTTAAGAATGCTCTTGAAGGTATATAAAATGTTATCAAATGACTCAAGTGATGTTTTGATAACCTCAAATGGTCATAAGAGGTCTTGTTGCCATACCATAGATCCCATGAAAGAGTTTAGTATTCTAAAGATGAAGAAATTCTGAGTTTGTATGAAGACAAAGTTGGAGTTGGTAGAGTTTTTTATGTTCCTTGTCACAAAAGAATGAATCTCTATGTGTAAGGTCTATAATCAGGGAATGAAAGTTTCTAGGTATCTAATCAAGGATGATGAGTTGTCAAGATATTTTGTTGCATAGTGTTGCCCCTCAAAAATATCACTCATTTTTTTGGGACAACATATGAACTATTTTGGTTTAACAGACCAAAATCCTCTCTCCCCTTTTCAAGAATTGTTCTGAGCATTCAAGTTCTTCATTTTTCAAAGCTTTTCTAGAAATCTATGAACTCTACAGGTAGGAATCTACAGACTCTGTAGGCTTGAATCTACGGACTCTACAGGGTTGAATCTATGGACTCTACAGGGTTGAATCTACGGACTCTGTAGGCCAAGTTATATGGGCTTTGCAAGTTGATTTCTATAGACTCTATAGGAAAGAAGCAAGCTCTCAACACTTGGGCAATTTCAAAGTTGGTTCGATGACAAGGTTCAACCAAAAGAGTTCATCGACAAGCTTCTAAGCAAGGATTGAACCATTGAACCATTGAACCTTAAACCATTTTGGTTCAACGGGTTCAAAGGTTCAACAAGTTCATAGGTTCAAAGGTTCAACCACTACGATGAAGATCAAAAGCTTAGAAAGAACAAGTGATGGACAAAGGATGAACCAATAAACTGATTGAACCTTGAACCAAAAGAGTTCAAAGTTTAATGGTTCATGGGTTCAAAGGTTCAAAGGCAACCTCAGTCAAGGAAAGAAGCAACAAATAGGTGGTTCAACGGATGGTTCAACCAAGGAGTGGGAAAGCAATTGAACCAGCAAGCGATGGAACAAAAGAGGCAGAATGAACTGATGAACCAATGAACCAAGGTACTTTTAGTGGGTTCAAAGGTTTAAGGTTTAACATGGTTCAAGTGGCTAGTGACCATTGATGGCCCCATAGACGTCAAATTTAAAGTCAGGGAATATCCATTGAAATTCAAATAAAGCATGAAACTTGAAGGAAGAACCAAGTGATTGGCTAAAAAGATAGCTCGGGAGATTAAATTCCAAGAAGAGACAAAGCTGGAAGAGACAAAGCTGGAAAAGACAAAGCTAGAAAGGACAAAAGTGGAAAGAGGGAAAAGCCTAAAATATCTGTGTAAAAGTTATTCCAATAGCTGGAACAGTCTACAGAATAGATTTTCAAGCTTGTAAACATTGAAGGTGCAGCCTGTTAGCCTCCTTTGGAGTAAAGACAAAATGGACAGCTATGTAGACATCAGAGGGGAAAAACTAGATGATCCAGACCCAGGAAAAGACATATTAGATGAATAGACATGCCATAGTTAAGGCAATGCACTTTTTTAGGCATGGTCCTTCCAGACAAAACTGAAGGCGCATTGAAGGCGTTGACTGCAGCATGGGCCGTCCCATGGGAGAGAGTGCCCAACCTTGCTTGGTGGCTATATATTGTAATCTCTTTTATTGTTTTAGGGAGATCTTCCCCTTACTAGAAGTGAAATTTTGCCCAAATTGAAAGGCATTATTAAGACTTTGAGCTCAGATTGTAATTCATATTTCTTTGACTGAATGAGAAAGCAAGTTACTTGCAAACTTTGTGCTATTATATCTTGTGCTACCTTAGGAAATTGTTCTTATGTCTGTCTTCTAAGAGCATTCTTATTTATTTGATTTAACAAGCAAAACTAGTGGAGGTGATAAGGAAGGTGTCTCGAAGCCACCTACTTTTAGACTTTGTGCTGTCATAGTTGTCTTTAGTGTGTATTTTTATTTTCTTTCTGTGTAAAGGACCTTGGGATGACTTTGTGCCCCCATTGTTCTTTGTATCTCCCTCTAGGGCAGTCAAGGTGGAGACTTTGTGCTACATCTTAGATTGCTAGTTACTCTGTACCCAGTGACCAATCACTTATTACCAAAAAGAGTCCTGGTGTTTGCAAGAACAAGCACTTTTGAAAGAAGAGAAGTGCCTTCTATTGCTTCACCAGGGTTTCTACTATCCAGGAAGGGATCTAGCTCTTGGCTGAATGTTACTTTTGAAAGAAGAGAAGTACCTTCACTAATCACCCAAGATTTCTCCTCTATTTGTCAGCATCATCTCTAAAAAAAGAGAGATGGATGGTTTATCCCACCCCTGTGTCTTACTTTCTGCATATATTTATAGTATATAGCCTCCGCATATTTAATAAGAAACCTCCCCTTGATGAGAGGAGAGATTTTTCCCCTATTGATGTAGTAAAATTGCACACCAAGATGACCCATCTCACTATGCTATGGTGATAGGAACTATTTTGGTCACCAATTAGCTGGCCGACAAAATATTCACCCAATAGTTTTTGGCGACTTGGCTGGGGACATAGTAATTTTGTGCAATTTGGAACCTCAAGTTTTAGATTGAAACATCACTTGTGTCTTACCCATTATCAATATAACCTTATCCATGCATTCCACTGTGGAAGAATGAATTGCTCCATTGCTTTCCCATTGTTAATTTTTCCTCCCCAGCCTTGCGCAATAGTTTTTGGCGACTCTACTGGGGATGAACGTGCAGTCTAATGCCTCAAGTTTCAGATTAAAGTAGTTCTTTCCCTTATCCATTATATAAACTCTGGTGACTCCATTCTGTGTCTTACCCATTATCATTATAGCATTACCAATTTTTTCCATCTCCATTATTTTATCTGGTCTGCAAAACCAGAGCTACTGGGAAAGAGTGCACAGTTTGAAGCCTCAAGCCTCAAGCTGAAGTAGGGCTAGTTCTTTTCCATTTTTGTTCTACAATCTAGCCACTCCACCTAGATTTGTTATCCCTATTTTTCATAATTAAATCATGGCAGTTCGAGGCCCCTGGGGTAACTCTTTTGGCCCACTCAACTTGACTTCACCTCTACATGAACTTCCACGTAGCTCAAGAAAAAACTTCCCCAAATTCTTTGGTGATAGGATAGTTCACCTTGATGAACACATTACAACTTTCAGCATAGCTTATGATGTGATAGGGGTGGAATTTGAAGACATGGCAGTCAGGCTTTTCATGGAGACACTACAAGGTGCTGCTGTAGACTGGTTCTACCATTTGCAAGCTAGATCACTGATTGACTGGGATACACTTAAAGCCAAGTTTGAAGCTAGGTTCAAGTCTACAGAGGATGCGCATGCTTTGCTAGCCTAGCTCACTCAGATGAAGAAGGAACCTCATGAGCCTATGAGGGATTTTATTTCTAGGTTCAACAAGCTAAGGCACAATATTTCCATGGTTGCCCAGTCGACACCTCAGAATCTCAAATGCTTCTTCATCAGCTTGTAACTACCTAAAGTGAGTTTTCTATTGAGACGGGCTAGACACATAGACCTCGAGGCTACTCAAGACTTGGCTACTAAGCTAGAAAATGACCTTATCTTGGTAGGAAAGATAAGGAGAGATCCTAACAGAGGTAAACCCTCTTCATCTTTTGAATACTCACCCACAACTGCCATTGACCCAATGGTACAAAAGCTGGCAAATGAATTGCTAGCCTTGAAAAGGTAAATGGCACAAGGTATGTCTTCTGCTCCTTTATATAAAGATATACCAAGGAGGACATTCCCTAATCAACCATATCAAGGCAACGCTGCCAAAAGTCAAGGGCAACCAAATCATCTTCCTCCCCCACAGAGGAACCTTGCCCTTGAAGCACCTCTAACCAACTCAACAGTTAGATATCTGGAAATAGAACATGATTCCTATTTCCACCTTGAGTTTGAGTAAGAAAATGGCACTGATCTCTTCAAGGAGGATCTAAAAGAATCAACTGGTGACTCCCACATTGGTTTTTTGAATTACCAGGATGAACCCAAAAGTGAAGGTGAAGCAGTCGAAGGATCATATGCAGTATTCACCCAGTCAAAGAATCAGTCAGCCCAACTAACTGATAAGGAGAAAGCAGAGGAGCAACCTCAACCAACGATTTCAATTGCTAAGCATGGAACCACTGTACCTTTCCAGCTAAAGGACCCAGTGATTGCTAGAAAAGTAAGTACCCCAAACATTTTTGCACCTTTAAATTCAAATTTGTAGGCCAGTCCTCCCCCTCCTAAAAACCAAAAGGATGAACTCCCATCCTCTCTTTCTAGTCCATTTTAGTCATCTAACATGATTGATCATGTCAAGAAATCCAAACTTCAAATGACTAAATTTGAATTCCTGCAAGCCAATCTTGAGTAGTTGGACATTGGTGGAGAACTAAGTATGGACCTGTCTGAGGCAAAATTTGTGGTCACCCAAATGTCAACCCCTACAACTCAAATGTTGTTTGAGCTGTCAGGTAGGGGTAATTACTTTTTGACCATAGAGGATGCTCATGTCTTAGCTGATGAAAGTCTTGTAGCTGGAAATCCAAGATTTGATCCAAATAAGACATCAGAAGGATTGGTAGGGCACAATATAAATCAAGAAGGATCTTCCATCTCCAATGAAGATAAATCTGATAGAAGATCAGCTTTTGATGATGCTTAGATCTTGGAATCTGATGGTAGCAATTCTTCCACTAATGCTGGAGCTGGGACTGTGTTGATATCTCCTCAAGGAGATATTTTTCCTTCATGTAAGTTGCAGTTCAGCAACATCAACAACATAGCTGGATGTGAATCTTTATTGCTCAGATTGAAGACTGCTCAAGATGAAGATATCAAACTCCTTCACGCTAAAGGAGGTGCTAAGATGATGGTTTATCAAGAGTTTGATGCTAACAATCAAAGCATGTGCTGGACTGGACCATCAAAACATCAAGCTATGGTGGTGGACCATACTGTTGTACTCTAAAGTCAGCAAAAGGAAATCTTCACCAAGAGAGTAAGGATTTATGGTTTTCAGTTTGAAGACCACATCCTGCCATGGGGCAAGAAGAAGAAAGAGCCAAGAGGAAGACACAAAAAAATTGTTTTCTAGTGGAGAGTTCCATTCGCTCGTCACCATTTCTGGGGACAAAATGGTTTCCTGCTAGTTTATTAGGATGACACACCATTTTCACTGTCTCACAGTGGGCAGCATCTGAAGTGCTTCAAATCTTGAGGCATCAGATAAGATCATCTATAAATATGTATATTTGTATAGTCTTTAGTTTTGTTTTGTGCTTTTCATTTTCATTTTTGGCACCTTTATTTTTTGGGTAGCATGACTCCATAGCCCAATGGCATATTTCAAGGCACTGGAGATTCTAGTTTCTACTCTCCTCAATTGTTCCAAGTTTTCAACTAAAGAAAGTTCCCCAACTGGAGCCAGCTGTTGTCCCCCAAAAATATCACTCATTTTTTTGGGACAACATATGAATTATTTTGGTTCAACAGACCAAAATCCTCTCTCCCCTTTTCAAGAATTATTCTAAGCATTCAAGTTCTTCATTTGTCAAAGCTTTTCTAGAAATCTACAGACTCTGTAGGTAGGAATCTATAGACTCTACAGGCTTGAATCTACGAACTCTGTAGGCTTGAATCTATAGACTCTACAAGGTTGAATCTATGAACTCTATAGGCCAAGTTCTACGGGTTTTGTAGGTTGATTTCTATAGACTCTGCAGGAAAGAAGCAAGCTCTCAACACTTGGGTGATTTTAAAGAGTTCATCAGCAAGCTTCTAAGCAAAGATTGAGCCATTAAACTATTAAACCTTGAACCATTTTGGTTCAACGAGTTCAATGGATTCAAAGGTTCAACGAGTTCACAGGTTCAAAGGTTCAACCAGTTTGATAAAGATCAAAGAGCTTAGAAAGAACAAGTGACGGACAAAGGATGAACCAATGAACCAATTGAACCTTTAACTGAAAGAGTTCAAAGTTCATTGGTTCATGGGTTCAAAGGTTCCAAGGCAACCTCAGTCAAAGAAAGAAGCAACAAATAGGTCGTTCAACGGATGGTTCAACCAAGGAGTGGGAAAGTGATTGAACCAGGAAGCAATGGAACAAAAGAGGCAGAATGAACTGATGAACCAATGAACCAATGTACTTTTAGTGGGTTCAAAGGTTTAAGGTTCAACATCATTCAAGTGGCTAGCGACCATTGTCGACCCCATAGACGTCAAATTTAAAGTCAGGAAATATCCGTTGAAATTCAAATAAAGAATAGAACTTGAAGGAAAAACCAAACAAGTGGCTGAAAAGATAGCCTGGGAGCTTAAATTCTAGGAAGAGATAAAGCTGTAAAAGACAAAGCTAGAAAGGACAAAAGTAGAAAGAGGGAAAAGCCTGAAATATCTACATAGAAGTTATTCCAGTAGTTGGAACAGTTTGTAGAATATATTTTTGAGCTTGTAAACATTGAAGGTGCAGCCTGTTAGCCTCCTTTGGAGTAAAGACAAAATGGACAGCTACATAGATGTCAGAGGGGATAGACCAGATGATCCAGACCCAAGAAAAGACATATTAGATGAATAGACATGCCATAGTTAAGGCAACACACTGTTCCAAATATAACTGAAGGTGCATTGAAGGTGTTGACTATAGCATGGGCCGTCCCATGGGAGAGAGCGCCAAGCCTTACTTGGTGGCTATATATTGTAATCTCTTTTATTATTTTAGGGAGATCTTCCCCTTACTAGAAGCAAAACTCTACCCAAATTGAAAGGCATTACTGAGACTTTGAGCTCAAATTGTAATTCATATTTCTTTGACTGAATGAGAAAGCAAGTTACTTGCAGACTTTGTGCTATCATAGTTGTCTTTAGTGTGTGTTTTTATTTTCTTTATGTGTAAAGGACCTTGGGATGACTTTATGCCCCCATTTTTATTCGTATCTCCCTCTAGGGTAGTCAAGGTGGAGACTTTGTGCTACATCTTAGATTGCTGGTTACTCTGTACCTGGTTACCAGTCACTTGTTACCAGAAAGAGTCCTACTGTTTGCAAGAACAAGCACTTCTGAAAGAAGAGAAGTACCTTTTGTTGCTTCACTAGGGTTTCTACTATGCAAGAAGGGATATGGATCTTGACTGAATGTTACTTCTGAAAGAAGAGAAGTACCTTCACCAATCACCCAAGATTTCTCCTCTATTTGTCAGCATCATCTCTGAAAAAGAGAGATGGATGGTTTATCCCACCCCTGTGTCTTACTTTCTGCATATATTTATAGTATATAGCCTCCACATATTTAATAGGGAACCTCCCCTTGATGAGAAGAGAGATTTGTCCCCTGTTGATGTAGTAAACCTACACACCAGGATGACCCATTTCCCTATGCTGTGGTGATAGGAACTATTTTGGTCACCAGTTAGTTGGCTGACAAAATATTCACCCAACACATAGAAAGATATGTTGATCTTGTTCAAGTGTGCTCAAAGTATGTTCAGGGTTTTTGGTCTTGAAGGTAAGAACTTATTAATTTCTATTGCTTAAAATGTTTGGTCACATGATGAAGACTAAAGACAAGGTTGATATGGAACATAAAGAGAATGTGTTGTCATAATTTTTTGATATCATGAAGAAGGTATCAAAGTTCTATAGATGTCAAGTTGTGTATGCCATGGAGTTCATAGTGTCTTGAAGATGAGATGTCTCTATATAAGTATTGAATGTGATTGGACAATGTTGAAGATTTGCTGACATACATAGCTCTTTGAGAAGACTTTTTGAAGATGTCATGATCTAGGTGAAGCATGGAGTTAGGGGGAGCTAACTCAAATAGTTTTAGTGGCTTGAGGATCTATGCATGATGTAAGGAGGAGCATATGTAAGATGTTTCAGTCATATTTAAGATGTGGTGATATCTACTACATATTAGAATTCAAAAAGATTGATATGCTAACTCAATCAAACCAAGTCATGTGTTTTTGATAAGGTTTTGAATCTTCATACATAAATAAAGGGATATTATGAGTTTTATAGGTAAACAAGTCCAAGGATCAGAGAATCACAAGTTCAGATTGGTGTATGTCAAAGGGGGAGCAACAAGTTCATGAACTTGATCTAGAAATGATATGAGATGAGTATAAATAAAGGGTAGCTTTATAAATGACCAGGTCCTAAGATTAGAGGACTATGGAGTTAAATCTGAGAGAGAAGGTATAGAGGAAATTGTGTTGATTCATCATTATTGTAAATGATCTAAATATTCTTAAAAGGGTTCCTAAGCTCAAGAGACTTAGGGGGAATCCCTATTAATATTTTCAAGTTAAGTTCATGCATTTTTTATTGTTCATGTATGTTTTGTCTTCATAGAAGCTATGTATGATCAAATAAGAGTGTAGTCGTGAAGCATGTTTGAGAAGCTAAAGATGAGAAGTGGTATACACAATGTTAAGAGGATTTTTTATCATTTATCAGAGGTGGTATTTTCCTATTATTGGTCCTTGAAGTCTTTTCAAGTTTGCAAGATCAAGAGTTGAGCCCACTTTGTCATTATGCCAAAGGGGGAGAAAATGACAGAAGAGAGAGATAGAGTTTGAGTATAAGCTTTTTTGGATGTTTGACATCAATGACAAAGGGGAGGATTGTTGGAGGTTTGTTAATTATGTCTCCAAGGTGACCAAGGATGTTGATGAGGTGTTGTGTTTGCTAGATTGACAATGACAAAGTGTGTTTCAATGAGCTTCAGTGTTCTTGCATGGTTTTTTAGTGTTTAAATTGGATAGGTAATTGATGGATAATATTGATAGTATGGACATGTTAAAGAGACCCTATGGGGTGTTATGAGTGATTTTAGTGCTTATGGAAGTGAAAAGAATTCATTAGAACAATCATATGTGTATCTGGGTTCAAGTAGTCATTTTGGCAGATAAGGTCGAGTAATTAATTTGATGACATTATTTTTCAAATGTGTGAAGGTTTCAAGAATAGATTGATACATGGATGGATCCCCCTATGTGAGGAGATCATATGGTTCAAATTTTATGTCTTGAGGTTGAGCATAGCAAAATTGTTAAGGTGCAAAGTTGGCTTTCCAGGTAGATTGTAGTGGTTTCCATACTTAGCCAAATTTGTAAAGGAAGATATAGCAATGAGCATTCAATAGATATATGACATGAAATTAATCTAACATATGAAGATCCAATGATGAGAATTTAATTAGATCACATATGTAATGTCAAGCATTTAATTTGACTAGATAAGGATATAACATAGCGTACGATCTTGTCATTAGTGATCTAACAGTGCATATTAAGTCAAATTGTCAAAGGATGCTCAGAAGGCACATGATACTATCAAGTGTCTTGATCTTGAAATATAGAAGCTTAGATCTAATGATGAGCATGAAATCTATGAAATGAATATCCAATGGTGAGCATGTGATCATGCAATAATGATCTAATAGAACTTATTGAGTCAATAAGTCAAAGGATGCTCAGAAGGCATGAGGGACTCCCAAGTGACGTACAAGTGAAGATTAATAGCAGAGTGCTCATAAAACATACAAGGGTGCCAAATGTCATAATTTTGGGGTTTTGATCAAAGATCAATGATCAATATTGATAGTTAAATCCAAGATACTTTTGAGGAAGATCGATGGTGTGTATTTGTTCAAATTTTTTAGGAAGCATGAGAAAAGGTCAAAGTGTTAGATATTTAGCAAAGGTAAAGACTAGGCTATTCTTGAGGAGATAGATGGAGCATGTTTGTTCCAAATTTTCAAGAAGCATGAGATGTTATGAGATGTTGACAAAGTGTTTGATGTTTAGCATATATACAATGACCATTGGAATTTGAATATTCAAATTAACGAAGGAAAACCAATGCTCATTATTTTGTTTATATCTTTCGATATAAGATGAATTTGATTATGGTGTAAAAATCATAGTGATAGAGGCCTCCAAAGGATATCCAGATAAATTGGTTAGAAGGTTTGAATTTTGTATAATTGTAGATATTGAGCTCCAAAGTTGATTGTGTGATTGACCAAGTTTTGCAAGTGACCTGAGAAGGATATTTGAGTTTGTTCTGATGATATTTGGATGTTTCAAGGTGACTTAACTATTGGAGAGTGTTGTAGATTCCTTGAGGATGATATGTGTGGATTTTGAAAGGTTGACCAATCCATATTTAGTATGAACAAATGCTTATAAGTTGACTGATTATTCATTCATGATGTTCTTGTGTATATGACTATTATTTGTGTAGATTGAGCAGTTGTAGAGGAGTGTAACGATGAATGAAATCATTAGAGGATGTCTAATAGGTCATGTAGAGTGGATCTATGCATTTATAAGTGGTCTTATGTTTCTAATTGGCTCATTTAAGTGCTAAAGGGGTGAATAGGTCTCCATGAGACCTATAAGGGCTACTAAGGCCTAATTGAAAGGTGTAGCTACTTAAGGGTGACCCATGGATGCTGTGGCCAACCTATGAGATGGTATTGAGTTATGTCTTAGTGTCATAGAAGCCTTAAAGGTTACATCATGTCTAATGGCTGACTAATAAGTTGATAATCATGAAGACTCTATAAACTAAAGGTGATGGCTTCTAGACTTGTAAGTGAAGTGAGCATAAAAGTGAAGGATAGAAGAGAGGGAGTGTGCATAGTGGATGTGTTGATGAGTAGAGTAGGTTGAGGATGGATTTTATGACCTATAGGTCATAATTTTGATGTTAGAATCATGCTCTTGCAAGTTTGAAGATTGAAGATGAGCGAAGAGGTCTAGGTTGATCCAAAAGGATGTTTTAGATGCTTTGAGTATGAGTGAAGGATATGTAATGTTTGTGTGAGATTGGAGGAATAATTGAGAGGTAGATCAAAGTGTGGTCTATGCGTATGACCCCATGATCATGTTGTTGATTTTATGATAGAGTTGTTACATGTTTGTTGGTTGTGTATGAGCAAGATAAGTGTAGAGTGATCCAAAAGGTGGTTTTGGATGCATTGAGAGAGTGTGTAGGGTTGAAGAGATCTAATATACATTGTATCTCCATCATACTGGTAGGTGATCAATGATTAAGATATGTTCATATCATAGGTGTTGGGAGGGTGCTCAACATCTAGGTTAGAAGGAATTGACCATCTTTAGGGGTAGGTGCTCCTTGTGAAGTAGGTATTTCACTAAATTCTCTCAGTTGCATACTTATTATAGGACAAGTACCCCATGTGTTTGTAGGCTTGAGAGCGTGTTTTATTCCTGAAGAAGGTTTCCCACATAGATCTTGTGTTGTGTGTATGATCTTGCATTATCTATCATTCATTGTTATGAATGACTTATATATTCTATGAATGCTTGTGGTAATTGATTAAGAGTTTGAAAGGATCAGTATTAAAGTTTGAATATCTTGCATCACTAATTCACCCCCCTCTTAGTGATTGTACCTCTAACACAACTATGTTATAATTGTTCCATATTATAAGTTGTTTAGACATATTTCTACATGCTAATTTACCAAGTACATTCCTTGCATTCACTTGTATGTTATGTTTGGTAAAAGTATATGGTTATAACAATGTGTCATTTATTGTATCAATTATGCTAATGATTTAAAAATTACACCTATTTCTATCATCTAGGTAGAAGTGGATAGCATGAAATAATAAAAATTTAATACAATTTCTCACTTATACTATTGGTATCTCCATGAAGGAGTTGTATTATTGATTATATGGTACCAAGGTAATTTGATAACACTAAATGTCATTAACCAACAAAGGTATTTAAGAATGTTATAAGCATGCTTTTCATGAATAATAATTATAACATTTCATTCAATTTCATTGATAACCCATGAAGGTTGTAATGGTAGAAATTACATTGTAATCATTGCCATTCACAGACAAGTGAAATTAGACTTATATCAGTTATGAAAATATGGACATGGAACCCTACAATAATGGCAAGTTAAATTGTCATCAATCCCTCTAGTTTATATAAATAATTGCATTGATTATGGAATAATAAAAGGGGTTACTTATAAGACCATGTTGTGAAACTTTGTACATTTTAAATCATACTATTATCAATTGGCTAGTACAAGTTATTTAATTATGCGTTATGAATGGGTTGTAAGTTCTAGTGTGAGGACCCAAAAATTGAAATTTGTCTTCTAACCTGATGGGTATCATTATGAAAGAGGTACTTCCTATGCATCTTCATAGCAATGCTCATATATGATAAAATTAACATTGAAGTGTATGGGTAACCTGAATTACCTTAAATAATAATTCAATGATGGCTAATAATAAATATTAAATAAATGATAAGTTGGCTTTCCTTCAAATTAAGTTGCCCTTATGGACACACCCTTGGGGTTAATTCATGAGTGAGGGACTAGTGAAGTACATAACATTAAGCTAGTCATAAGGTAAGGTATCACCCTTTCAAATGCCTCCTTGAAGGTTTAATAATTAACACCTTCATAATGAATAATGAATGTTGGTGTTAAATTCCAACAATATACTTATCTTCTTGTAACTTGAACTAAATGATGACTAGTGGTTTATACATTATGTAACCACCCAAATGATAAAACCAAAATAAAATGGGGAGGATGAGACCCTTAATCAAGGTTAAGGATCCTTGAATGGTCCTATGTGGAAGATGAATGCCACATATGGATCTTAGAGTTTATCCATGTGCACTACACACTGATACACCCAAAACTACATATTCTTTGAGGGAAACAAGCTCCTTTTAGGATCCTTTATATATGTTTACCTTTGGTTAAGTAGACTTATCCTACATCATATGGTTCTAGGTGCATGCATATGTGCATACTATAAATATGTTGTTATATGTATTGACTAGACATGTAGTGGGCCCTACACACATCCTCTTTTCGCAAATCTGATAAGTAATCCCAATATTTTTTTGGGGGGTTATTTCAATCTTAAAATTATGAAAATATAACTATATACCTACATGTGTGTGTGTGTGTGTGTGTGTGTGTGTGTGTGTGTGTGTGTGTGTGTGTGTGTGTGTGTGTGTGTGTGTGTGTGTGTGTGAAGAATATAAGTGTTTGTTTGATAGATACATCCACATGTATGTGTATCATTAGATTTTTCTAATTATATGCCTTCTTATTACTACATTTTCATTAGTGGTTTATCACTAAGTGTGTTCCCTCAATATTAGATTATTCATAATAAAAAATGAATAGTAATAACAACACACAATTCACTATTTAAGACAACAACATAAAACACAATTAATTTCTTATAAAAAATAATAAAGCACACAAGGTGATGAGACAACCACATGATCTATATGCAATTGTCACATTTTGGATATATTAGCATGTTGTCATCATTACTATCCATTTTTCCCCTCTTGCCACTTATTGGTGTGACACCATGCAAAATCAACACCAAAACCCATTAGCAACACATGTTTTTTATTCTTCAATACAATACTATTAATTTCACTCATCATGATCATTATATAAATAAGGAGAACCATATAAATTTTAAAGTGCAACAAATAAATGAAAATGAAAACATAAAATAATTTTATTTTTATTCTATTTAATAAACATTAATAATTATAGTATATCCCAACACAATCTAATTGTCATCATATAGTCCATTTAATTCTAAAATACCATGGGAAACAATGTTTTAAAAAGTTTTTAAGTGTTAAAACATTAAAACTTAAGTAGTTTTTAAATACAAGATGCGAAATCCTCTACCCTTAGGAAAACACTGTCCCAGGGCTTACTAAAAAGGTACATGTAATCCTTGAAAAAGGTTTCTTTATCTTCCCAAGTAGTAATACCTTCATGATGATTCTCCCACAAAAATTTGACATGTTGAACATACCTACTTTATTGTTTAACATTGCACTCTTCCAAGATTATGAGGGGCTTAAGGCAGGTTTTTCCCTTATCCTCTTATTAACATGTATTATAGTCAATAACATGAGTGGGAATATAAACATGCTTATTAATAAAATAAGCATGGAAAAAATCATAAATGTGTGACAGATGTTGTGGGAGCATGAGATGATAGGCCACCTATCTTATATCTTTAACAACATCAACAACTCTAACAAAAATGTGAAATTTTTGAAAACTTTGCCAAACTTAATGGAACTTTTATGTGGTTTGACTAAAATAAAAAGTTTATCTCCAACCTTAAAAGTTATCGGTGTTCTATTGAAGTCACTATAAATATTGTATTGATTTTAGGCTTCCTTTAGGCATTCTCTAATGGTCATATTCATAATGATCTAGTCCAATAATGACCTAGTTCTCCAAGCTTTCCCAACTTATCAGAGTACTATATTTAATACCATATAAGGCTTAGAAAGGTGTCATGTCCATCAAAGAGTGGTAAGAGATATTATATTCAAATTACACCAATGGAAAATAACATTTCCATTTAATTTTTTGATCTATGACATACATCAATAACATGTGCTCAAGATCTTGATTGAATCTTTTTGGCTGACCATAGGTCTCAAGGGGATATGAAGAGTTAAAGTTTAACATTGTACTAAAGGCTATATGAAGCAGAGTCCAGAACCTAAAGGTGAATAGTTTAAACCTAAAAAAATAATCATTTATAAAATTCTATGAAGGCATACCACCTCTTTAATTAACATTTGTACCAATGTTGGAGCTTTGTCCTTTAGATTTCCTGTTATGAAATGGGAAACCTTAGTTAAATTGTCAACAACAACCAAGATCAAATCATGATGATACTTTGACTTAGGAAACCTAGTAATGAATTCCATAGATATAACTTTCCATTTATGATAAGGTAAAATATTAGGATATATAATCTTCCTAATGGATGATAGTGCCTTACTTTTACTCTCTAACATTAAAACAGTTAGCTATGTAACTAGCTTTGTCCTTCTTCATCCTAGGCCAAAAAATAATAGTTTCAAATTTGCATAAATATTGGTTATTTCAAGATGAAAATTGTAAGGTGCATTATAGGCTTGTTTGAATCGTATATTCCATTAGGTGTCTAATCCACTTACTCTTCATTATGATCCCAAGTATTATTATGATAATTGAATTCAAAATTGTGCATTTTATCTAGTAGAACAACTTTCTTAGGTGCCAATAAATATGGTTTCGATTTATCTATTTTTGGAAAAAATATATAATGTGTGTTCTAATACCACTACATCATTTTGACTAAAATAAATTTTAATTAAATTCACTTTAAATTCATCAAACAAGATAATTTTGAAGGTCAAATTTCATCCCTAAAGTTATAGTTAGAATAGGATAGGCATATTAAGGTCATCCATAATGACAAGTTTATATTACATATATACAAATTTTACCTAAATAAGGGCTAAAGTAACCAAAAACATCACCCTAATACCACCTTTATTTCACCTAATAACTTTAAAGGTTATGTTGGGGTGACATTATGGATGGATTTAGGATGACATTAGAAAAATCATCCTTGATAACATTGTTAATGTCGTCTAGTGACTTAAGATCCATATTTACATGTGAATTTAGGTTTATTAATAGATATGATTTTAAATTCAACATTAAGTCTAACTTTTAGTCCATCACTATGTCCGACTTTAAGCTTGTCACTAAATATGACAATAAATTTGACATTAGGTATGAATTTAAGTGTGATATGAGGTCCAAATTTGAGTCTATTTACTTTAAGTGTGACACTAGATTTGACTTTAAGTGTGACACTAGTTCAAACTTTATATGCGACCTTATATTTGACTTTAATGCAACTTTAAGTGTGACATTTTCTTCAAATTTAAGTTTGGCATTAGTTTAACTTAAAATGTGACTTAAGCCCCAAAATAATTATATAAATTATAACAAAAATATTTCAATTTTTAGTTAATTAAAAAAAACATTCAAGGTAAAAGTGGATTTTTGAAAGGGCCCAAACCCTTATACAAAGTCATAAGAAAAAAAACAATATAGGTCAAAACATAAAATAAATGACTAGATATAACATGTAACAAGCTCTTTCTGAAACAAGGATTACAACCTACAACAAACTAACAACTATTGTAAATAAATAGAAAATTTACAACCTAACTGAGAAGAAATTTAAAGTGATTTCAAATCACTTAGAGTTTTTGTAGCCTCCCATTCATCAAAAAGAAACTTGTGATAGTCTTCAGTGATTTCAAGGTCTGAGTCTTTATCTTCTGTAAGTTTACCTTTACCCTACATACTTAATATTCTACTTAATATGATCTTGTTATGGATTTATTTTCTCTTTTTTATCCTATCCTAGAGCATAATAATACTTACAACACTTTTATTGATAGCCACTTTTATGAGGTGCAGTATTTTCCTCAAGGAGTCATTAAGGGATTTTAGTTTGCCATCCATCTAGTCTAGTTTTAATTTTAGTAAACCCACTTCATTCCTCAATTTTCTAAAATTACCTATCATTGAATATATATCATGATTGAAAGGGACATTTTATTGGGGTTATGGTATATCTCTATTGATTTTTTTATGCAACAACTCTAGTTTTATTTTTAATCTTTCATTCTCTAACATAACCATTTCATGATACAATGATTATATTCATTCCAACACGAAATATATTATAGAGATTCATATTTATACATGAATATGAGATTGTAATAGTCCCTATAAAATAGGAAAGATAAAACCATAATAAATAAAATATCTCTCAAATATTACACGGGAGTAACAAAATGCCAAGTTTAAAATATTTACATGATTTACTAACCTAAATAACCCAACAACCTATCTATGGTAAATAACCATATACTAATTACTAATTACAAATAATTATGAGTAATTAAATATTACTCATTTATTTATAATGGTGAATTAATCACCCTAATATTCCCCCCTTAATTCAACATTGTCTAAAGTGAACAAGAGAGAAATTCTCTGAATGCCTCAAATTTTTCTTGCACAAGTGCTTTGGTAAAAACATCTGCACATTGTCGATCTGTGGGGAAATACTACACCTAGATTTTTTTTGAACATGTTCATGGATTAAATGAACTTGTACCTCAATGTGTTTAGTGCATTCATGAAATACTGGATTGAGAACATGCTTCACTAATCCTTCATTGTCTACATGAAGAATTGTTAGTTGATTATGTGGTAATCCAAATACTTCAAGTATATGTCTGAGCCAAATTGCTTAAAAAATAACTCCTCCTATGGTTTGATATTCTAATTTTATGGAGAACCTTAAAACATAATTTTGCTTCTTACTCCCCCATGATATTGGTCTAGATCCCAAAAATAATACAAATCCTAAAGTGGATTTTCTATCATCAATGTTCCCTACAGGATTTGAATTTGAGTATCTTATCCAAAAGAAGTTATTCTTCTTCTTCTATTCTAGGCCAAAATCCATAGTTCCTCTAATGTACCTCAATACTCACTTTACTAATTTTTAGTGACTGATCTGAGGCTCTTGCATAAACCTTGAGAGATAAATGACAACATAGCTGATATCTAGCCTAGTGTAGGTTAGATAAATGAGAATCCCCATCAATTGCTGATATAGAGTTGCATTTACTTGAGGTGATATATCTACTCAAGACAACTAAAGTTTTGTCTCCTTAGGTGTGGCAATTTGTTTGCTATCCATCATTTGAAATTTCTCATGTGTTATCCTGGTATATTTGAGATGAGATACAAAAATATGATTTCCTCTCTGCCAAAATTTTAAGCCAAGACAATAATGTAGAACCCCAAGATATGTCACATCAAATGATTGATTTAGATCTTTCTTTGTTGATTCAATCATCTTCACTAAACTACCAATGATGAATAGATCATCAACATATACAACTACAATTACTATCTCCTCCCTTGCTATTTGAGGTAAAGATTCAGATCATATGAACTCCTTTCAAATCCATGTTTCAAGAGATGCTCATCAATCTTGATATACCATGCCTTGGGAGCCTGTTTAATACCATATAATGATTTGACAAGTCTATAAACTTTATCTTCTTTTACATATTTGATAAAACCTTCTGGTTGAGCTAGTAGACTTCTTCCTATAAGTACCCACTAAGGAAGGCACTTTTCACATCCATTTGATGGACTTTCCAGCCAAACTATGTGGCTAGAGCAAAAATCATCCTGATCATTTTAATCTTTGATATGGGAGAAAATGTCTCCTCATAGTCAATGCCTTCTTTTTGAGCATACCCTTTCATAACTAGTCTTGCCTTGTGCTTGTTGAGACTACCATCTAATTTATAATTCATCTTAAAGATCCATTTGCATTTGATTGGATTCTTCCCTAGTAGAAGATCTATAAGATGCCATGTTTTAGAATTCATCAGTGAATTATATTCTGCATCCATGGCATCTTTATAAGATTTCAATTATAGGGCTTTCTAAACTGTAGAGGGCTCAATAGATTCAACAATTATACTCATTAAGACTAAATTGACCTCACCACAAGCCATACTATGAGTCCTTGGTCTAGTGGTGGATGTGTTTGAAACGTCATCCACTTTTGCATTTTTGAGTGTATTTGTATACCATTTAGGCATATGTTGAGTAGTTCTTGTGGGTGGTGGAGCTACACCATTATTCCCATCATCATTATTGTATTCATCTAGGAGATTATAATCTTCTATATTTTCTATGAGACTAATTTATTTATCAGGTGCACTTGTAGAAGGATCTTCTACTTCTTTCTTTTCAAAGAATTCAACATCCTTACTATTATAGCTTTGTCTAATTTTTGGATCCATGAGTCAATAGGCAAGTACTTCTCTATTGTACCCTAAGAACACATATTTCTTGGCTTTCATATCAAGTTTAGTCCATTCCAGTTTGGGAATGTGCATACTTGCTTGGATCCAAAAACTTGAAGATGTGATATAGATGGCTTTTTCCATGACTAGGCTTCATGTGGAGTTACTCCATCAAGAACTATAATGGGTAATCTATTGAGTAGATATATGATAGTTTTAACAACTTATGCCCAAAATGCTTTTGTCAAGCTTGAGTCATGTATCATACATCACACCATTTCTATAATAGTATGATTTCTCTGTTCAACAACTACATTTTGTTATGGTGTATATGGATGTGCCATTTGATGACGAATTCCATTTTATTGAAAAAAATATTTAAACTCATTACCGATGAATTGCCCCCCATGATCTAAGTGGAGGGTCTTGATTTTTTTACCAGATTTTGTTTCAACAACCACTTTGAACATATTAAAAGTTTCAAAGGCTTGACTCTTTATTTTCAATTAGTAGAACCACATTTATTTGGAATATTCATCAACAAATAACATGAATTACATAAATCTAACATGGTTAGGTGTCATTGGTCTACACAGATCGGTGTGAACCAAATCAATTTTACCATTAGATCTATAGGTACTTTTCTAAAATAGAACTCAATGTTGCTTTCCTGATAAGTAATCATGACATTTGTCTGTACCCTTTTTAAGAGGTGGTTCGACTTTTACCATATTGTAGCAATGGAGTATGTCAAGATATCAAAAATTGATGTGGCCAAATCTTTAGTGCCATAGTTATGCTGAGTCTATGTCCTTTAATATGAGCGATTGATTATTTTTTTGAATGAAGTCAAGCTAAAACATACGGTTGACATTGGATGCTCATGTAATAATTTTGGAGTTTCTAGATTTGTCTCTGATTAAACATAATTTCTTTCCACCTTTAGAGTCAAAGTCAATATTCAAATTATAGTCTAAGATTTGACTTACTAATAATAAGTTTTTGGTTAATCCAAGTACATAGAGAACATATGTGATTCTACATGTTTACATGCCTAGGGGTAAGGTAATGTTGCCAATTCTTTGCACATTGTATGAGGTATCATCACCCAAAGAAACATGATTTTTATTAGGTGTATCCTTCAAAGTGAAAAACCAATCTTTTCTACCTATCATGTATTGGGTTACACCCAAGTCAACATACCATATGTAACTTTATGATGTGGATTCATCATGGATATCTACATAGTACATGTGGTCATCTTCCTCATCATGTTCTTGTTCAACAATATTGCCTTGTTGTTTTGATTTCTTCTGCCAAGTCCCCTTTTCTATCCTTGTGGCTTATTAAAAGAGACAACTAATGATTGTTGCTTACTAGACTTCTGACCACTAAAAGATCTTTTTTTGAAAGTATTGTACCAATAATAGTTTAGTTCATGTCCCTGATGACCACAAATGAGATATTGTTTATGTGACTTTCCTCCGTGTGAATTCTACCTTAAATTATGTTTTGATGAAGATTTGATTGGTTTCTTTACTTTTTGTAGATGAGGAGCCAATACATGTTCTTCTTGATTATCATGAGTATTGAAAGACTCTTCCTATCACAACATATTAACTAGTTTTTCAAAACTTGGTTTTTCTGTGACAGTCAAATTGGTCACAAAATTATTGTATGAGGGTGGCAATGTTCTCAAGATAATAGGTACAAGAGATTCAATTGAAACTATCTCACCCAAGGATTGAAGTGATGCCCTCAACATTACAACATGTCTTAAAAAGGCCTCTACTATTTATCCTGATCTTAATTTGAGAGAGTGAAGTTGAATTTATAGATGTATAATAATGCTCTCATTTTTGGCTTCATATATAGTTTGGAACTTGTCCCAATCTTCCTTAGCTATTTTGGCTTCACAGATGTGTGGTTGGACTTCATATGATACTCCAAACATGATATTAACTTAGCCTTTTGATTGGATTTATCAAATTTACTTTATTAATCAATGTCTGTTGTATATTGGGTATATGAGCCATCTACTATAGACCAATTTTTTTAAAACTCTAGTTGAGTTTTAAGCTTTGTCTTCCACATACAGTAGTCATCACCTTCGAGGAGATATAAATTTAGTAAAAGGAATTTTGGATCCTATGTAACTATTATCAATAATATGAGTGATGGATTGCTTCTTTATCACTCCAGGTATACAGGTCTCCCTTTTTATAGACTGTCAGATTGATATACCAGACCTTTATTTATACACACCCTTCCTTTATACCTATCAGTACAGAGAACAAGTTTACCCTTTCTATTTACCTAGAGGTATGAGAAAGAGGCATAAAAGTGTGATAAAGAATCCAATATTTGATACCTAGATAGTACTAAAAAGGGTTCATCCAATCACTAACACTACTTAGATAGATTTTTGCATACGTGTGCATAACCTTGCTATATACTTAGAAATTCTATCCATCAAGATTTATGCCTTTTGATTGTAAAAAATAGGTAAATGAAGGGAAGGCTATGAGTGTATGTGCCTTATTTCTCCCTGATGATTTAAAGGGTTGATACCTAGTTGTTGTTGCAACTATGTTAGGCATTATATGTAGTAACTCAAATGTGATGACATTACCTATAAACATGAATCAGAGGCATAACTAAGACTGAACACTGCATCAAGTTTAAAAAATCATGATTTTGTGTAATACAATATAATTTTTTTATAATACAATATGAAAAATAAATTTACAATGCTTTTAAAAATGAAAATTCACTCTTTTTTCTATGTTTGGGCCCTTTGGCCTCTTTTTGGCAAAAAATTCACTTTTTTTAACTTTTTGCCTTTTCTATTTTTTTTCATTTTTTATTTTTATGATTTTTTTTCCTAATTTAGTTAGTTATAACTAAATTTAGTGGTTTGCTAAATTTGGAGGGCTTGGCCAAAATTTTCATCAGAAAATACTTTTGGATGATTTGAACCTCCCACTTATGCCTTACTAAAAAAGCTTCCCACCAAATCGTCCATATAGCATGTCAAGTATTGAAAAGGACATATAGGTATTTAAAGGCTATAAAAGGCTCTTTTGAAGACAAAACTACTCCTTACCCAATACCATGGGTAAGCCAATAAGTGGTTTTAGATAAAAATTATAGCAAAGGAATTTTTTGAAAGGTGGTTTTGAGGAATTAATAGGTGGTTTTGGATATATTTCTAGTAAATGAAACATTTGAATGGTGGTTTTGAGGATTTAATGTTTGTTGGCACCTTAGATTGAATTTAATAACTTATAAACTATAGTTTTTAATTTATAAACTAAAAAAAAAGATTGAGACCAACCTCTTTTTTTCAACGCTAAGCAATCTCCAAGGATGATGCCAACACCATCTAGTTTTGAATTTATGTATGGTATTTTAAAATTTGGACTTACTACAGATGGATGCCAAACTAGTGCCAATGCTCTTTCCAATCTCCAACACCCTATATTGGGCTTGAGTTATTCAATACTCATGGATTCTCAAGCATACTACTCATGTTTGGCATCTTTTGTACTTTATATATCACCATGACTCTTTTTTAACGCTGGTCTCCAAACATATCACCACTCCTTTGATTTTAGCTCCAAATAAAAACATTGGTCTCCAAGCATACCAGTATTCTATAGATATTAATATAAACAAATTAATATCATGGCTTTTGAAGGATCGATATCAGAATGGATGCCTTTTAATTACAAATGTCTCTACACCTTTGTTATGTATTCTCTTCTTCTTGTCTACAACTGGAAACTTTGGTGTGGGAGTGCATGGGCTTCTCCTCACACAATGAAGCTCTGTAAATTATTTGAAGCTTCTTATTAATGACAGCAAAAGATTTTGATCTACATAGGTCTAGAGATATTATAGCTTTGATACTAGATATAGAGGAACAAAAAGATTATATTCATTCTAATTTGAAATACATTGTAGAGCTTCATATTTATACATGAACATGAGCTCGTAATAGTTCCTATAAAATAGGAAAGATAAAATTGTTGTAAACAAAATATCTCCCAAATATTAAATGGGAGTAACAAAATGCCAAGTTTAAAATATTTACATGATTTACTAACCTAAATAACCCAACAACCTATCTATGGTAAATAACTATATACTAATTATTAATTACAAACAATTATGAGTAATTAAATATTATTCATTTATTTATAAAGGTGAATTAATAACCCTAATATGATGAAGATGAGATTCCTTCTCCAAATTATTAATCTTTTCTTGTAGGTTCACATTGGATGCATCTTCTTTGTTTTCCTTAACTTTGAGCTCCACTACCTCTGTTACCATGTCATTATCTCGGTATGTTTGTTTTTGTTTTTCTTCCTCAACAAAAACACTACTTTATTGGTGAAGTTTTTAACCTCACGAGTAAATTTAGATTTGGAAGAAGATGGTTTAGGAGAGTCTTCCCAAATTGAAACTGTGGGTCATGTCATCAATAAAAATGACTTTAGGGCATTCCTTCTTCATAGAAAAGGGTTTCTTAACTTTAATTGCCTTAGGCTCCTTTACAAAGGCCTCTTTCCATTTTATGGGAATTTTGATCAAAACATTTTTAATAAATTTGGTTTCCTTCATAGTAACATTCAAGGAAGACTCAATGGGATTAATATTATAAGGTCCTACTTCCATAAGGGAAACTTTCAAAGTGAGGTTAGGAAGAGGGTTTTAACATATTGGAACAGTAGGAAAATTTTGCATGGTGCAAGGGAAGGTTTACCTTTCCTAGTTGGACATCCATAATATAATTTTTTAAAGACATTAATAATAAGAATAGAGAGCTTACCAATTTTTTATTCTAGAAGTGATGGATCATGGTGAAGTAATAAGCACTCCAAGGTACAGGTAGTAAATCTCTTAAATATCTATCTTGGAAATTGGTTAGTTTTTATTTTCCTCTAAGAAAAGTTTTCATGTCTTCCTCCTTGGTCCTTTTGGATTTTTAGAACCTCATTCCCTCCATAATCATTCTAGTTGCCCTTGCTATGTTTTCCTCCAACATGTTTAAGGAGATGCCTCTTATATTAACTTTTCTTATATTCCATGATTTTACAAATTATGCAAAAATCATTAGATTGAATCCCATAAGTTTGCACATAAATTTTGTTGATCCTCATTTTTAAAGAATGTACTAGACTATGGGATTTTTCTTCACACCTTTTCAATGAGAAGGTTCAATCCTAACTTTGTCTCCACCATTAGATTACTAAGAAATATTTTGTTTTGATTAATTAAAAATATTTATTACTATTAATTATGAAATAATTCTTATATTATACAATTGTAGTTATTATATGCTAATTATAATTTTAATCTCAATTGTAACACTGTACATAAAAAATAAAAATAATGTAATTGTGAATTTTAAAGTAAATTTGAATGTAAACATAAATTAAAAATTTCAAAACATAATAATAAATTAAATACAATAATAAAATAATAGGATAATAAATTAAGTGTTAATAATAATTTAGTAAAAGTAATTGTCACATAAAGTCATGATTTACCTCAAACAAATTCATGTTTGTCATGCTTAACTACATTATCCTAACTCTCAATAGTTTCTCCCCAATAATTAATCTTAGCCAAACACTCCCCCAGCATCTCAATGTTAAAATCCCCACTACATAAAGTTGGTTTAAGCCTAAAATCATCTATCAAAATTGATTAGAGCCCATTAGCATCACTTAGAGAAGGAGAACCCTGATAGTGAATATTATCCCATTAATAGTTGGAACCTTTTAGAGGAATTTGAATCTTGGATGATTTGGCACTTTTATAGCATAAAATTTAATGAAATAATTGTTAATATTCTCGTAAAATAAAATCATAAAACATAAACCAACATTAGACTATGTATATTATCAACCCAAAAGACATGTGTGATTGGTCACCCTTTTCCTTTACTGAATGCAGGTGTTTGTAGGTAGTGGTTGCTAAATTGGTGGCACTAGAAGGTCAAAACTATTTGAATGCTAAAGAAGCCTCCTACAAAAATGATCTTTGTAATGAGAGGATATACAAATAATAAGAAAGTATAAAATTGGTTAGTACAACATTTATAAATTAAGACATAATTTTAAAATATATATTTAAAAAACATAAAATAGAAAATAACTAAATGATTTAACCTTTTAGGGTTTAACTAAAATAAATCCTAAGTTAGATTGAAGGGTTGAGTTGTCTAAATCAATGAAATAATATGCAATAAATAACGACTAATTTTTTACTAAATTTGACTTACTTTGACTTTCTAAAAATAATAATAAATATGTGAAAATAGAAATTTATCTAGAAAATAATTGTTGTGGAAGATCTGGGTTCTAAAAACTGGGTTATAGATAGGTCTAAGTGTCATAAATAGGGTCCCTGAGTTCGATTCTTCCCTAGATAATAACACCCCACTTGGACAATATATCCATGTGGCCTTAGTGTTCTAAAAATGGTGATACTATCCTCTTTATAGGATGGTTCTTAATTTATGGGACCACTTACGCCTATGTTTCTAGTTTCTATTCCTACGCATATAAAATCTAAAACTCTGTATTGTGCTTGTAATAGCTGATTTAAGTTGCAAAGCCTAATCCTCCTTGCAAGTATAGCATGAGATAAAAATGTGTATTATTTGTAGGATAGGTTGGACATCCTTAACACCCTATTGTGAAGAGAGTTTCCTACATACCAATACTCTAAGGAGGGATCAAGCCTGATGTAGTTCTCCCACCTAGTGCTTAGTACAAGTACAAGTGAATGTTAGAATGATAGTGGTCTCAATGCCTTGAATGTGTTTGAGATTGGAAATTTTAAAAATCTGGGCTTAGGGAAATTGTATATGATAGTATGCATGAGTAGGGCATAATAGGGATTAATAACCTTGATTTTTCTTAGCTTGTTTCTTATTTGAATAGGATTTTTGCATCTATTTTCCATCTAGTGGATAAAGGTCTGATAGTCTTGTATTTATAGTGTTCCATAGCTTGTGTAGATAATAAAATGTGCTTAGGTAAACCTTAGGAGGGGTACACATTTGAAAATATTTCTATTTGGGAGAGTTAGGGCAAGGAACACTAGCACCATGTTAGGGACACTAGCATCATGTGGATCTAGTGTCCAGCTGGCAGGTTATTAGGCATGAAGAGTCAGGATATAAGAATGCAGGTCTAAGACTATGTTTTGGCTAACTAGAGATGTTTGTGGTCCACACAATGGCTGAAAAAGTGTTATAAAGGATTTAGGATAGGTCTAAGGCTAATCTAGGAATATGTTGTCTCAAACAACACTCTTAACATCTAAATACCATTTTTAGTTGATTACACTAAATCAAAAACCAAAATCTGACTCCTAACAATTTTACACACTCATCATAGGTTGATATTAATTTTTTTCATAAATCTAGTTTTACCCTTAAGTCAGATAATTAATTCATCCAATTGTTGGAAATTAGAGGAGTTGAAAAGATCTACATAAAATTAAAAAATATTTACAAAATTACATAATTTGGCAAAATAGCCCAAAGTTTTTGGATTTCTCTAATATTTCAAAAAAAATTGTAATTATAAAATTACATATTGTCTCATGTTTTTTTTTTAATTTTTCCCTAATTTTTTGAGTTTACCCTAATTTTTTGAATTATATCAAATTTTCTTAAATTTTTTAATTTTCCCTAGTTTTTTGAATTTTCACTAATTTTACCTAAATTTTGTACATTTTGGAATTAGATGATACAAATTTGGTTGAAATTGAGCATCACATTTTGAATAAATAAAAATAAAATGGATTTTGAGGATTCCAAGTGTTTCACATTTGTGTCCTTCACTTAAGTTTGCTCCTGCATCTCTACACGATGTTAATAAAACATCTACAACATGGAGCAAAAAGTAACATGTGTTAGATAAATGATTATTTTGAGTATTTGAGGAGGAAAATTTAGTATGTCCACTTCCAATTCAAACGTGAAAAAAATGGGTTGTAATATATGTAGTATACCCCATTTGTGACTAAGCAACAAAGACCATGCCTTTCAAGAGAAAACACAACCTTTGATACCTAGTCCTTAAATGCACACAAAACATGCAAGGATGACACATTCATGCATTAATGACATGATAGTAGTGTGAACTAGGAATTTGACTAAGAAGAGGAGATTAATATCATGTTAGTAAATGAAATCAAATAAAAAACACACTAAACTAACATTTTCATATCTAGTTACTAGGGTGACCTTAGTAATAAAAACAAATGACAAACATAACTAAAAAGTAAGGAAAAATAAAAATTCCGTCACCTTCCTTGGATGTTCTAAATGCCTTTGTAGTATTGGCTTGCTTGGTTTTATGCTCATGAAGTCCTTGACAATGGAAGCGTGGCTACCTCCATCTCTCCTTGGCACCTTTGGATTTGGCTTGGCTTGGCTTGGAATCAATTTGGCATGGTAACACTAGTTTGCATGAAGATTTTGGAATCAATCTTGCATTATAACTTTGCACAAATTAAGCTTAAAAATGATGTTCATGGCCTCTCTCTTTATAGATTTTCAAGAATGACCAGAATCAACCATGACCATCCATCTCAAGATTAAGATGTGTTGTTATGGATTAATTGAATTATATAATTATAATCCATAATTATCTTTATCATGAATTTAGAATAAGGGACATTAATGAGGCATGGGAGGTAATGAAGAGGCATGGAGACCCATAATCCTGATATTTGTGGCATTTATAGCCTAGGGATGTCTTCCCAAGAAATGAGGTCACCTGATGATGTAGATATTCAATATTAATTTATAAAAATAAGTTTTTAACAAGTTTCCATGGAATTATTAATTGGGCCTTGATTTGGATTAATTATCTCTTAAACATGATTAAGCACTTTGTGCACAAATTACTCAAATTGATCATGATGCCTTGTTATTGGTCCAAAATTTGATTAGATTGGAATTAGAAGTCAATGTCAGATAAGTTAGATCCATTATCACATTTAGGATGTTGCCAACACAAAATAACAAAGACATGCATCTCATTCAAGAAATTTGATAGAAAAGAGCAATCCAGAGCACCCAGGTGCAAAATTGGCATTTTGACTTGAAATGATCTGATCAAAGTTAGCTAGACCATAAATTGCATTGCCCCATTTAGTGATACCCTGGCCAAAATTGGCACTTTAATATGTCAATTTCAACTCATTTAATGTGCTTTAGTGTTTCTAGATGAAATTGTGCACTTTGGTGGAAATTGGTCAAAAGTATGGTTGGAGATCATTGGTGGTCAGATTTAGGTGTCTATAGTTTGCCCTTGTTTGGGAAGGCATTGCAAGATATAATCATAATAACATCTTCTCAAAGAATGAAAAGATCCAGTATGTCTACAACTACAATGATGATAAACTAACTATATTATGGTTTGCTCCCTTGAGGGAATGGTTGGCACAAATAGGTTAGCAAATGGTCCCTTGATAAGAAGCAAAATGAGGGGACCAAATAAAGGAAATATGATGGGGAGAAAACATAATGATTTTGAAAAATTTGTCAAAATCACTGAGAATACAAGTGGGATGGTGTAAAATGATTTGCCCAAAGGTGGTTATAAGCATTATACCCTAATAGTGGTAATGTGGTATGATAACACAATAATTTGCCCAAAGGCGATTATAATCATTGAGAAAATGGAGCTACCCCAGTTAGGATAGATACACAAGATAATAACATGTCCCTATATGGGTAGGAAAAGTAAAGTGGTGACAACATAGTGATTTTTCTAAGGTAATTATAATCATTGAGAAATGTAGGTGGGATGGTGTGCAATGATTTGCCCATAGGCAATTATAATCATTAGACCTTGATTATGACAAACATGATAAACTTGGTCAATGATGATGATAAATTAACATAGAGGGTAATGATGAATTGGAACAACCTACTAGTAGGGAGGTGCTCATCTGAACCAATAAAGGTTGAAATTCTTTCATTGATAATTACTCTATTTGGGATATGATTGGGATTGAATCGGGATGTTGATGCCAAAGAGATGTTGATGCCATCATTGCTAAATAGACTTCTTGAAGCTGAGGTTTGATGTAGCATGTGTTGGTAGGCATCATGGTATAATATCATGAGGACTTAGCTGAAATATGCATAAGAACTAACTCTTGTAATCTAATACTCAATAGAAAATAATGTACCAATGATAGAAACCATGATGACAATGTAAGAATATGAATATGGATAGATTCAAGTGTAAGTATGGGAAAAAAATCACCTAATGAACACACATAAACTAAATCAAGCCAACAGTGTTGAAAGTAAATAAATAGGCACACAAACAAAAAAACAACCAAAAAAGAGAAAGAAACACTCAATAGAAACCATACAAACATTGCCCCTAGAAAATAGGTGATAATTGAACAAATAAATAAAATAGGGGAATAAAAGAAAAGAAAGGGGGTGGCCAAGCTATCTCCATATGCACTAGGTAAGTGGATGCTACTTACATAGTTCTATGGATGTAATATCCAACAAAATCTTTAGGCCAAATGTAGTTCTCCTAGGTAATGTGAAGAAAAATGATAACTGGTGAAAATAAATAGAATGGATGTGATAGAAGAAGGAGAATGGTCTTGAAAAATGGAAAGCACATGAGAAAAAAGGTCAAAAAGGATGGGGAAACTAAGTGACAAGTGGTTTGATTGCAACTTGGTAAGGGTTCCCAAAATCCTTAAGGCAAAGAAATGGTCAATGTTGGTTTTTTATAACGAGATTATAAATGTTTTTAGAAATTTTTAAAGTATCTCAACTCGATCAAGAATGATGAGACACTAAATGGTTCAAGCTCACAAAAATATGAGAGCATGGTGGAAAGGGTGACCGAGTTGACCTCAACAAGTATTGAGTGCTACCTACATAGTCCCAGAGTAGGACCTCAAGTCACTATAGTTTCAATCTACAAAGGAGGAATTCGACTAGTGTAGTAGTTAATTCAAACAAAATAGGCACAGGTGGTAAAAAGGCATAGTATGGTATAGGAAGTGGCAAGTTAGTACGTCAAGACTTAATAAACAAATATTGATCCTAATTTGTTCATAGGTGGTTATAACTAAGACACAACATCATAGATCAATGGTACTAATTTGCTCAAAGGCAGTTATAAGTAGTTTCAAGACTGGTGATAAGAAAGGAATAAAAAATGAAGGATGCAACTATCAAAAATTCTATCATACTACTTTGAAATATGATCTATATCTGAAGTACTTGAAATAACTAATGAAATTGATTAGATTCTTTGGTGCTAAAAATGCATAATGAATGGAAAAAACCAAGGTCAAATGGGCTAGGCTTTAGAGCACATTTGATCGATAGAACGAAATCATAAAATGGATAAGGCTAAGTGGACAGATAAAAATTACATTTGTACAAAGAAGAATAGTGATAAAATGGCACCACTAAAATGATCTTTACAGATAATATACCTTAACACTCAAGTATAGTACCACTTGAGGTGAATAATATTCATTGGCTTAAGAAGTTCATCTCCATCTAGTGTGGCAAGATTGTATGCCCCTAATCCATAATCTACAGTAAAGATGAAAGGCCCTATCTAGTTTGGTTTGAATTTACCTTTATGCTTCTTCTCAACCATAGTATTCTTTTGGTTTTCTTTAAGAACAAGATCACCAATTTCAAATTTTCTATATTTGACATGTCAATTGTAGTGGCCTTTGAGTCGATTTTGATATGCCTGAAGATTATTGAGCATAACTATGCATTTTTCATCAAGTAGGTCTAGATCTTGCAGGAAAACTACTTGATAGTCATGATTATTTAGGACATGTTTGAAAGATATGCATAGTGAAGGCAATTCACCTCAATGGGAAGGATGGCTTCAGTACCATAAAAAAGTGAGTATGGAGTGGCTCCTTTAGGAGTATGATGATTGATATGGTATGCCCAAAGGGTAGGGAATATCTATAGGTGCCAATCATGACTAGTATCATTGATAATCTTTTTGAGAATATTGATAATGGTTTTGTTCGATGCTTCAACCTAGCCATTACCTTGAGGGTAATATGTTGTATAAAAGTATTGTGTGATGTTACATTCAGTACATAGATGGTCTACATCCTTGTTCTTGAATGATCCTCCATTATCAAATATAATGTTAGAGGGCATATCATAGTGGAAAATGAGATGGTTGAAGATAAATTTAGAAATTTGCTTTCCAGTCATGTAAGTGAGGGGTATAGCTTCAACCCACTTAGTGAAATACTCAGTGGTGGTAAGGATATGTTTATGGCCATCAAATGAAGTGGGGTTGATCTTCCCAATGAGGTTAAGTCTCCATGTAGCAAATGGCCATGGTGTCAACATCAATTTTAGAGTTTTTACTAGGGCACAAATCAGATTAACATGCTATTGACATTTGTCACACTTCTTTACATATGTAACTACATCTACATCCAGCATGGGCCAATAATAACAAGTATGCATGAGCTTTTTGGATATGACTACCCCGTTAGAATGAGCTCCACATGCTCCTTCATGAACTTCTCTTAACACTAGTGTAGACTCTATCGAAGTTAAACAATGAAGTAGAGTTTAATCAAAACTACGATGGTAAAGGGTGGATCCAAGTAGAGTATAATGAGTGGAATGATGAATAAAGGATTTGGTTTATTTTTGAGATAGGTTAGGTGGTAAAACTTGGTCATGAAGGTATTTGTAAAGGTGTTAGTACCAGATAGAATTAGGACTAATAATAACACAAATCATTGCAATTATAGAAGGTTTATGAGT
Organism: Torreya grandis; assembly: GCA_037957365.1. Lineage (NCBI taxonomy): Eukaryota > Viridiplantae > Streptophyta > Pinopsida > Cupressales > Taxaceae > Torreya > Torreya grandis. Next base: position 1,379,025 of record JARHVA010001744.1, on the reverse strand, counting down.
TGGTGTGAACAAATTCTCAACAAGGAACTGATATTCTCTAGCTTTGTCTATTTGTCAAATCAGAGTGCTGATAGTAGCCATGGCATCTGTAGTTCTATTACTAGCCCTTGGTATATGCTCAAATTGGATATTTACAATTTGTTATTTTAGGGTATCGACCGTAGCCTTATATGTAACCAACTTGTTATATTTGGTCTAAAAATGGTCTGTGACCTGATTGATGATTAATTGAGAATCACCATGAACCTTTAGATGAGATATATTCCATTGTACTACTTGTCAAAGTCTTGTGATAAGTGATTCATACTCAGCCATATTGTTTGTATAAGGAACGCTGATTGTGAATGATTTAGGGATTAGATCCCCCTGTGGTGTAATAAATAAGAGGCCTACCCCTGATCCATGTGCAATAAATGAACCATCAAAATATAGCTTATAATGATGCTCCCCAAGATGTGGGTCAATGATGGTCATTATGGATTCATTAGGAAAATGAAATGTGAGTGGATTTGTGTTAATAAGGGGTGCTTCAACAAGTTGATCTATAAAGACTTGTACTTTGATTGCCTTCTGATTGACATACTCTACGTCAAACTCACTAAGAAGTATGATCCATTTGGCCATTCTACCTTATAAATCTATTTTAAATAGTAGATACTTAGTGGATCTACTTTTGAAATGACCACAGTCTTATTATTTAACATGCAATGGCGCAGTTTCTAAGCTGTGAATACCATGGATAGACAAGCTTTTTAAATAGGTGCATAGTTGTGTTCATATGTGACCAAGGTATGACTTAAGTAGTATAATTCATGCTCTTTTCCATTATTATCATGTTGAGCCAAAAGTGCCCCCAAGGCATTGTCAATAGCTGATAGATACAATAGTAACAACCTTCCTTACATAGGAGGTAACAAAATAGGTGAATTAACTAGATACTCCTTAAGTTATTGAAAAGATATTTAGCAGTGGTCATCCCAGTGAAATATAAATCCCTTATTTAGAAGATGTGTAAATGGATGACACTTGTCTACTAATTGAGAGATGAAGCATCATATTGAATAGATCTTGCCTTGTAGACTATGGAGTTGCTTCAAATTGGTTGGTAGTGGCATCTCGATTATAGCATGAACTTTGGGTGGATTGACTTCAATGCCCCTATGTGACACAATGAATCCAAGTAACTTTCTTATTGTTACTCAAAACACACATTTTTTTAGATTGAGTCTAACTTTATACTGCTACAATCTTTTAAATATCCTATGTAGCACTGCTAGATGGTCGGCCCTGGTTTTGGATTTTCCTAATATATCATTGACATAGTCTTCAACAATATCATGCATCATATCATTAAATATGATAGTCATGGACCTTTGATATGTAGCTATAGCATTCTTAAGACCAAATGACATTACCTGATAACAAAATGTTCCCTATGGAGTGGTGAATGCTATTTTATGTTGGTTTTCTGGTGCTATTATGATCTGGTTATATCCTGAAAAGCCATCCATGAGTGAAAGCATTTCATAACTTGCCATGGAATTAATGATCATGTCAATATTAGGCAATGGAAATTCATCCTTAGGACAAGCTTTATTTATGTCTCAAAAATTAGTATAGATTCTGATTCCTTTAGCCTTTTTGCTAACAGGTATAACATTAGATATCCATTTTTAGTAGTCAATGGATCGGATACATCCTGCTTCTAAATTTTTTTACAACTCTTTCTTTACCAAGAAAACAATGTAAGGATGCATCTTACACATCTTTTGTTTCACTGGTTTGGCATCATGATTGACCACAAAGTGGTGCAGAACCAAGGTAGGGTCCAAACTTGGCATGTCAGAATAAGCCCATACAAAGATATCGATAAATTCTCTCAATAGAGTTGTAAAGAATTCACATTCCTCCTTAGTGAGGGATGCACCTAATTTTATTCATTTTGGAACTAATGGAGTCTTGATATTTACCTTTATTATATCTTTGACTACAAGGGTCGAACCATCTTCTAGGATAGTAGGTAAAGACTTAAACTATTGGACTATATCAGGGTCCTCTGTTAGGACTTGCTCTTCAACATATCCTAAGCATGATGAATCTGAGTCCCCCAATGGGAGATATGGCCATGTGATAAAAATAGTTATAAATTATTGAATAATTCTATCAAATACTTATTGTTGTGCAAAACTAAACTTAGATCCATAGGCAAATTCATTGTTAGTAGTCTCCTAGTCTAAATTCAAGGAAGAATGAACACCCCTATCTAATGGTGCCTAAACTAGGTTTTTACCTCTAGATTGGCCTTTATCTTTACTTTTTCCCTAGTCAAAAAGTGCCTCAAAAAGGTTTTCAATTTGGGACCTCAATGTTTTACTTATCTATTTTTGGCTAATGGTGTTCACTCGTTCTCCAAAATAGGCTTTAGGATCCAATGTGATTGAGAATCTTGATTTGTGATCTCCCAATAGAAAGTTGTCTCTAAGGCCTAAAAAGTCACATAATGCCTCATAATTCTAAAACTCATCAATCAACAAAGTGGATTCTTGTTGGTCCCAATCTATCAGTTGGGGATAGTATAATGGTAATGGGCTACAATGAATGACTAGGGTAAGGGTATAAATGGCATTGATATCAAATAGGTTAGTCTAAACCAGGTCATCAAAGGTGAGGCTATGATTGAACATTGCTTCACTATCAACATCATCCTCACTAGGCATTGGTGATGGAATTTGAATAAGATATGTGGGGTCACCCCCAGGCAGTTTAAATCTAGATTTATAAGGTCTTTCATACTTAGTCATGGAAATTAGCTCGATGGTTCCTTGATGATTCAATCTATAGCCTCTTCCTTCATAATTGTGATGCTCCATGATCTTATTGGGAATAGGATACTTTGCACTTTTATAATAATCAGCTTGGTCATCATTGTATAACCATGATTCATCCCCTTTAAGAGGGCCAGGTTCTAGGATATATGTTGGTACAAATGTGACAGGTCCCTTATCTTTGTTTTTTCATTGCCAATGCATATGTGGGGTGACTTTAGGTCACCCAAAGGTTTTTATATTTTGAGGAATATTGGCAATATGAAATGTATCATGGGTCACATACTCTCTCGACCCATTATCTATAATGGTGAAATGATTAGAAGCTTCAAGAGGTGGCATGTGGGAAAGGGAATCCAAGGGATTAGGATCTATGCAATTATCTAATGAAGGATCAATAAGTATTGCCTTTCCTTTATCCTATTTGGAACTTGATTCATGTCATACTGATAATAGTAGCTTTGAAATTTGACCTCAAGATGTTTACAATGTTCATATGGGTGTAAATCTCCTAGAATATTCACTTCTATCCCTGAGTGAGAAAACTTGATACATTGGTGCAACATTGATGGGACTACATGAATCTCATGTAACCAAGGCCTACCTAGAAGAATATTATATGATAACTCAAGATCAAGCACATGGCAAAGTGTATCATGGGTCAAAGGCCCAATGATAACTAGAAAACTAATGGTGCCTTATGATTCTCTTTCTTGATTATCATAAGCTTTGATGGTTATTATTTTTGGTTGGAGATCTACCATTATGTACCCAAGAAGATTGATGAACTTTAGAGACACTATGTTGAGGCCTTATCCATTTTCTATAAGGACACATTTCACTTTATGCCACTTTATATAAAATTTTATGTATAATGGGTTATTATGGAGTGGGCCAAGGGAAGACATATCACTTTGGTTGAATGTGACTTGTTAGGCTGGAGCTAGGTGTCCAACCAAAGCTTGAAATCTATCAGGGGATGTGTCAGTCACAATAATGGATTGGGTTAAGAACTCATTCAAGGTGTTCTTATGGATTAATGATGTTCACAACAAATCTAAAATAGAAATTTGTGCTAGTGTTTCCTGTAATTGTTCCACAATATCAAACTTCTTATCTTGGTCAGTATTGAATGGTTTATTTTGAGGCTAAATGGTTGGTTGGATAATAGGTAAAGTGGTAGATGGTTGTGGTCTTGGGATGGTAATATTCAACCTCTAAGCTATGATTAAATAATAGGGATTAGATACTAGACCATTATTGTTAACAAGTGTTGGGAATGGTGTGGGACCAGATAAGATAAGTCTTGGTTGTCCATGCACTTGTATGTGGTCACATGGCAATGATGATTTGTCAATATAAGGTCCAAAAGAGGAAGTCCTAGTTTATTGATTTGCCTGTATGCATTCCCAAGTCAAAGAAGGATTATCCATGTAATTTGGTTGAATGTTGTTGTTTAGCAATGGTCTAGGCTGATTAGTGATTGGTTTAGGATTAATGGAGATGGTATTAACACTACCCCATACAATATGAATTACAACCCTATTGTAGTCATGTGTAATTTCATGGTAGGTTTGTTGGTTGTTACCATTCTGACCTTGGTTTTGTCCAGTGTTCTATCATTGTGGGTTTTGCTGATTCTATTAGTTTGGCCTTTGATTTTGATACTATTGATTTTGCTACTGCACTGATCATTATTGTTGTTGTTAATTATTCTACTGATATTGATTGTTATGTCAGAGAAAGGGGTTTTAATAAATCCCAATAGTTTTATTGGAAGTGGAATCACCATTATCTAATGTTATCTCCCCATTCTCTAACATATTCTCAATTAAATTCTTAATTTGGACACATCTTCATAGATTATGCCCATTGACTTGATGATATTCATAGAATTCATTTTCATGGTACCAATCAGGATAAGGATTGCCTTATAGATAATGATTTGGTATAGGCTAACTAATCAGAGTAGTGGAAGCAAACTTTCAAAACACAAACTTAATAGGTTCTCCTAGGTCATTAAAGACATGATGTGTAGGCATGGTTCTCTTTGGAGGAGGGGTTTGTAATGGTAAAAGTTGATGTATTTGTTACATAGGTCTTGGTTATTGTGATTGTGACATTGGTTGGAGAGGTTATTGAGTAGGATTAAGTTGAAAAGGTGGTGCAAATGATATTTACACCATTTAGACATGATGTGATTTAGTTACTCCATTTCCCACAACATTCTTATTGTGGTTGAATTGATTTGGTCTTTCTTGGTTATTAGCCTATGCCAGTTGCGATGCTTGCCCTTGAATGGGATGTTAATTTTGGCCATTTCCTTGATTGGTACCTTGATTCTAATTAGTGGAATCAAGATTGATGACTCCTTTATTGATGAGCACTCACTCGATCAACAAACCTTTATCAATGATCTCCTTGAAAGTATGTGCACATTGTAGTTCTAGATGATAAACTATCTCACTATGTAAATTTTTAGTAAACACAACGAGTAATTGTTTATCTAGTAAACTGTAGGTGAAATGACTTGCAAGGGATCTCCATCACTATAGATAACTTGCAAGGGATCTCCATCACTATAGATAACTTGCAAAACTCTCACCAATTTTTTTCTTTACTTGTGTTAAATCAACCAATGAAATATCATGTTTGAGATTATAGGAAAAGTGATACACAAACTTATCAAAATGATCATCAAAATCTATTACTGAATTCATGGGTAACTTAAAAAACCACTCCAAAGCTTGTCTAGCCAAGCTCCTTGGAAATAACAACAAAAGGTATATATCACTATATGCCATCAGTTGACATGCGATAAAGAACTCAGTTAAATGGGCCCTAGGGTCACCTTTCCCTTTGTATTTATCAAATTTTAGTGGTTTATATCCTGGAAGAAATGGTATCTATAAGTACTCCATGTTAAATAGATAAGAATACATGTCATCCAACTTAAAATTTTTAGTTTATTTTCTAGCCTAAATGGTAGCAATTGCATCCTTCATCTGTTTTAATTCTTGGGATAAGAAACTAGAAGGAACATTGGTTTGAGGGAGAATAATGGTTTGGGTAGATGGTTGGGAGGTCACAAATGGGACACTTTGACTAGGGTATGATTGAGATATCTATTGGGGTATATTGGTTTGATTGGGAAATGGATCATGAATATGCATACGTGGATTAAAATGTACTTGAAATTACACATTTGGTTGTGCGATATTTTGGTTTGGGTTAGTTATGAAGGTTTGAATTGGAGGATTTTATGGTCGGGATGGAGGGATATAACTATACTATGCCTGCTATGGTTGAAAAGGGACATGCTACCAACTAATCAAACCTTGCTAATGAATGGGAATTTGTGGACCAAGACCCTATCTCTGAACTTGGGGCACATTTTGAATCAATGGTTGTCTATTAGGTACTTGAGAAACATGGGAGCCTCCTTATTGCATGAATCCCTATGAGGAAGTGAAAGTAGGTTAAAGATTTGGGATTTGTCATTGACCAATATTTACATGTTGTTGACTAATCATTGTTTGGTTTTAGATTGGTATACTATTCTGAGACTGAAGAGGTATGTTTGTCATTACTTGGTAAGGTGGAACATTAGTTTCCCCTTGTTGAGGTGGCAATACATTCAGCCTTAGCTGCATTAGTACACTAGATTATGCCTAATATTGTGGAATACTACTCATCACTTATTGAGTAGGATTTGTTATATTCTATTGTTGAGGTGTGACATTGGTTGTTGGTTGACTACCTAATCTCGTAGGTTACACACTTGAGGAAGTAACATGTTGAGGTTGGAAAATAGGTGGTGATGGTTGGGTTACATAGGCTCCTATTCCTTGGTATGATGATCCACTCATGGTATTAACTTTAGGCACATGTTTTTGAATAGTTGTTTTTGTGTTAGTACCACTTTGATTAGGATTGGACATTGTTTGCACATTGTCCACTATATTTGTTTCATTATTCTATGTAGAAGCAGAAGATACTTCTTCAATAATGGGTATATGTAGCAAGTTGTCTATCTAAGTGTTTTATATGACTGGGTCTGAACTCTGATTCTCTTGACCAGTTGAGCCTATCAAAACTCTTGTTGAAGGAATTAAGTCAATAAGAGGTTTTCTCATCATGTTCATTTGATTATAATTATGTGCTAGATTCAAGTAGGTTTGATATGCTATCTGCATTGATTAAAGTGGTCTTCCATGATGTTTTTGCCTATGTTAGGCATATTAAGGTCCTGATATGTTGTTTGGACTCGAGCCAAATGATTGATATAAGAAACCTGTTGATTATAAATGATATTGTGGGGCATTCTTACTGGGCTTGGTAAATTATCATGAGGGAAGTTTGATGGAAACTTGGCCCCTACCTCTATGGATCTAACTACAATCTCATCTTTGTTCTCTAAAAAATGTCACTCAAACAAAAATGTATCATACGTGGAAGCCATAGTAGTAGAATATGATTGTTGAAGAACTAGCTCATCCACTATGGGAATTATAGCTAGGTATTATGCAATTTGTTCTTGGTCTTGTTATAAATAAGGTGGTGTGTTAACCAAATAGTTAGCCAAGGGATCTTGGCTTTGTGCCCCTAATTGAATATTAAAAGAGGGATAAGAATCCATATCATAAAGAATATTATCTGCGTAGGGGTTTTACACCATTTCTTCCTACATAACCACATTACTAATCTCTAGATTGTACATGAGTCCACTATGAGTGTAGGAATACATATTGGGGTCCATAGTCAATTCCTTTATGATAAAGAGGTCAATAATTTCACAAACTCTAAAAAGGACAATGTCTAAAATAGATGATGTTCAAACTTGGTCTAGATTCGTCAAAAGGATCAAAAGGTTTATGCAAAGATTTAATGAAGAACAAGCTAGCGTTAAATGTCCAATGTCTCACTATTCACACAAAGATGAGCAAGTAAATAGGCCAAAAATCAAAATGCCAAACTCTAAGGTCGAAGTGTTTCAAATCAATCTAATCTAGGAAATTAAAAGTCACTAGGATTTTTGGCCAAACGCAACATCAAAATCTAGGCTCAAACAAGGCATGGCTAGGACTCTTAGACAAATGACATCAAAAGCTAGACTTTGAAATAGATGAAAGTTTTAATCTAACAGATTTGAACACTTCTATCAAACACTAGGCATTTGATTCTTGGACATGAACTCGATCAACTAGGTATAAGATATGAAACAAAAGGCACTTTAGAGATAGTTTATTTTCTCACAAATAATGGTATAAAAATTGGTTCTTTTGACAAATAAGCTAGACAAAAGTGAATGGTATAACTATGTTAGACAAGTAGATTTTTTTTGAGGTTGCACAATTTAACCTAATTTTTCAAAGATGCCTTAAACATAAGTAATTTTCTTTAATTTTTAGAAATTTCATTAAATTTGTTGAGTTTTCCCTAAATTTGTTATTTTTTAATAATTTTACCTAATTTTTAAAATTATCTTTCTAATTTTAAAAAAAAATTCATATTTTTTTTGAATTTGCCATAATATTTAGAAGTTTTCATATGCTTTTGAAATTTTCCTAAATTTTTAAAAAATTGTTAAATTTGTTGAATTTTCCCTATATTTCCCTAATTTTTCATGTTTTCAAAATTTCCATAAGATCTCCCTAAATTTTAGTAATTTTCCATAATTTTTAGATTTTTTATTAAAAAGTCAAATTTTTTCCTTATTTTGTATTTTTAACTAATTTTAGAGATTTTTTAAAATTCCCTATAAATTTCACTAAGTTACCTTCATTTTTATAATTGCCATTATATTTTCACTAAGTTTATCTATTTTTTCAAAATCTCCACAATTTTTAGTTTTTTTCCATAAATTTGTTGAATTTCCTTAATTTTAGAATTTTCATTAATTTAACTTAATTTTTCAAAGTTTTAATAAATTTTATTATTTTTCCTTTTTTTAAAAATTTATTTAAATTTGCTTAATTTTCCATAAATTTACTAATTTTCACTAATTTTATCTAAATTTTTGAATCCACCTTAAATTGCCCTAATTTGGGGAAAATTTCCTTATTTTTTTAATTTGACCTAAGTTTTAGAAATTTCCCTACATTTTTTTTCTAAACTTTTTATTTTTTTCAAAATTACTTCAACTTACCCTAATTTTTTAAGTTTTTGAGTTTTCCTTATATTTGCCCTAATTTGTTAAAATTTTCCTAAATCTACTAATTTTTTAGTAATTTTTCAAAATTTTGCTAATTTTCCCTATTTTTATGAATTCCTCCTTTATTGTCCAAATTTTCCTAATTTTTAGAATATTGATTAAATTTAATGATTCACCCTAATACAAGAAAATTTCCTTAAATTTGTTGAATTTTGCCTAAATTTTTGGTTTAGAGTTGTTGAATTTTCCTTAAAGTTTCTGTGAATTTTAAAAATTTCCCTAATTTTTTTAAAATTTTCCCCAAATTTTCAAATTTTCTCTTTTTTATGTATTTTTTAAATTCCTCCAAAATTTCCCTAATTCACCATAATTTTTATAAATTTATTGGATTTGCACCACGTTTTAATAATTTCCCCATTTTTAAAAATTTTCCTTTAATTTTCAAAATTTCACCATTTTTTGGATTTACCCTAATTTTTAGGTTTTTAAATTTGTCCTAAAGTTTCCTTAAGTTTTTGGAATTTAACCTAATTTTGTTTAGATTAGATTAAGCCCACCTTTAATTATTAGTGTGGGTACCAACCCCAGACACATCAGGAGGTTTGGGTCCTCCTAGTTAAAAATAGTTGATGAAGATTACAAAAAACACCCTACCAATAGATACATCAGGAGGATCGAGTCACCTCCTAGCTAAAAATAGATAACCAAGATTACAAAGAGGACCCAACCAAAAGATGTAGCTACAATGAAGAACTAGGAGGGCCTTAGTAAGGGAAAAACAACAACCATCGCTATATACCTATAAGTAATTGGTATGGGCGCTAGCCTGGGTAAAAAAAGTAGAGGCCCATGACTCAAAAATTACCACATTTGATTGGTGCAACAACCAACTAATTTTAACTGGACTGAAAATTAGCCTCAGTAGAAAGACCTAGAGGCCCAAATCTCATAATGAACTTCTAGAGTCCCTAAGGGACCAACATGTCGATTTTGGCTAGATCAAGAACCAACTTGGACATAAATGGAGGTTCAGGTCTCCAGAAAAAGGTCTCATAAAGAACCGTTAGGGTATAGAGCCAGTGATGATACTTATTTTTTTGGGATCAAGAACCAACCTGGACATAAAAAGAGGTCCAAGTCTCCATAAAACCTGTTAGGGTGTGGAGCTAAAAGCTTCAACTATTTTCAGACACAAAGAAGAGGTTGCTGAAGAACCAGAAGAACCGGCATCGGTAGCATAATCGACGTCGGTCAGATGCAGTGCAGAAGGCAACTGGCGACGACAGCTAGTTGGCCGATGTCAGCAGCACCAGGCAAGCAGGGACAGGCATCAGTCGCTTGTGTGTTTCAGAACTATTGTTGACGAACAGTCAGTTAAGTGAAGCGAGTGTTTGCATGTCAAATGACTAATTATAGTCACGAGCTACGTGTCTAATTATTGTAGTTAGATTTCTATTTTTGTAACCATGGGATTCTATTTAAAGACCCATGAGGCATGTATTATAATTATCAAGAAGGCAAGTAAAAGCATTGAAGCAAGCAAGGTCAAGGAGATCTACAGGTGTAAGGTCAAGGAGATCAGCTGAAGCATTCAAGGAGGGATAATAACTCAGGCTATAGAGTTGGTTGTGCTGAACAAGAGAGAGAGGGAAGAAGGTCTTGAGGTGTGGCAAGCCTTTGAGGTGGAGGAAGAAGTGGCATCTTCCTTATTGTATTTTCTTCTAGTAATATTTAATACAAGAGTGTGTATTGTCTCTCAAATTCTTTGCTGTCTCAAGTTTCTAGTTACTTAATCATTCTAGTATAATTTCATGTTTAATTGCTTATAAGAAAGTAATCAATTGTGCTTTCATTGGATAAGGGGTCCCTAACAAAACCTTCAAGGTCCTTGAGGACCCATCCCCCAATAGAATCATCACAAAGGAAACCACATTCTCTTGGAATAGGACCTTACTAGTTTTAAGATGGTTTGGCAAACACCCTAGACTAAAGGAGCATGAGAAAATAGAGGTCTAGCTATGCAAAGTCAAATGTAGGGAAAGAAACCCCACAGAGTCCCTAATGGGACCCAACATCAATAAAACATCCATTGATTTTAGATGGGTAGACAACCATCCTATACTAAAGGAGTATGAGGTCTAGGTTTCTAAAATAACCCTTCTAATCTGCCAGGGGACCCAACATACCATAATTTTGACTGGATTAAAAACCATCTTGGGCTAATGAAGCAAGAGGCCCAGCGCTCAAAGAGACCAATAAGGTCACAAAAGGCCAACAAATTGATTTGACTAGGTCAGGAACCAACCTAGACAGGACTGGAGGTCCAGGTCCCTAGAAATAATGAAAAGATAAAAAACCTTTCTAAGTCCCCTATGAGGTCCAATTCAAATAGATCATTGCTATAATTAAAGTAAGATAATCATACTAGCCACAAAAATCTAGAACATATCTTTTAATTAGAACATACCAAAATTTCCTTGTGTTTGGACCTAGCCTAGGCATAGAGGGATCCCTAGGTTTGCAAGAAAACAAAACCCTCTCCCTGGACAACTAAAATAGGGGATTTTAGATACAAAGTAAAGAAATATTCTTCCCTTCATGGATAGGGAAAATTTTTATAACTAAGAACACATATCTTGTCCATTCCAACAAGGTAAAAACCACTGCTACCCAACAAATCTCTGAATTTTTTTTTGAACCACTGTATCCTCCTAAGAGACCCAAAAAAATCATCAAACAACCATAAAATATATGGGTAGAGCCAAACTATAGAGGGGTAATGATTATATCTCAAGATAAAACTCACTAGAAAAAAAATTCAGCACAGACTATATGTTAGGATCTATTAAGGAGAATCTAGTAGCGCCAATCTACCAAGTAAAATAACACTGCATACATTCACTTTATGGTGTCTCCTAGAGCATGGCTCTAAGATTGATTTCAAAATCCCCAACTATTTCTTTATATTTTCTTCTTGATGCACCATCAAAACCAACAAACCACAAGATCTTACCTTTAGGATCTAACGTGAGAAAACCAATCACGTTGGTCTACAAGACCAAATAAGACTATGACCAAGGATATCAAGCACCCACAACCCTTTGATTAATAATTTTAGACCATGTAGTAATACCATCAATAAACCTAATTAAACCATATCTCAACCCCATTCTTCAGTAGATCTATGGAAGCTGAGTAAGGTTCCAACCAACACCATCAAAATGGTAGAGGGAAAGAATGAAAGTAGGAGAATCTTTGTAGCTTTGATGATAATAAATGACATCCTCATAACTATTTTAGGACCAGTTCAAGACCAAGCTTTGACCTTCTAATTTGGATGTAGTTCATCCTTGTCTCCTTCCTTGCTCTCCTGGCCTTCTCATCCATGTCCAGTTTCAAAATTTTAACCATTTTCTCTTCTCTGTTCTGCCATGAGACTATATGTGGAAATAATTTGTTAATTTAACCTAATTTTTTAAAAATTACCATGTATTTTTATTTTTTCACTAATTTTACCTATTTTTTTGAATTCCCCATAAATTTCCCTAATTTATTCTAATTATTATATTTTTTCCTAAATTTGTCAAATTTTCATTGAGTTTTAAAATTTTCTCTTTTTTAAAATTTTCCCTTAATGTTCTTTTTTTTTTTTGAATTTCCCCTAAAATTCACTAATTTTTGAAGTTACATAATTTGTTCTAAATTTTGGAATGTCCCCTAAATTTGTTGAAATTGGAATAAATTTTGGAAAAATTTACAAATTTTACTTAATTAGGGCAAATTGAGCCTTTTTTTTGAATTTTCACTAATTCAACCTAAATTTTTGAAGTTGCTCTATATTTTAGTATTTACCTTATTTTTTAGAAGTTTCCTTAAATCTCCAAAATTTATTGAAATTGTCCTAATTTTTAGAATTGATTTTTTAATTTTTCACTAAATTATCATATTTTAAAAAAAATTGCATTTTTAAAATTTCCTTAAATTTGTCTATGCATTTTTTTTTCTAAAATAATTTTGTAAACACTAAATATAATATGCAATCAAATTAATTAGTATATATATTCAATTTATGTTTTATAAAAATAAATAAAAACTAGGTTTTTTTTTTCATGTTTATGTGGTTATCAACATCTTCCTCTACCTATTATAGTTTGGATGGTGGATTTTACTTGTTCTGTCCATATCATGGTTCTTCTTCCTCTCTAAAATCATCTCTCCCATTCTTATATTTCATAGGTGTCATCAATCAAACCCTATAGACACAAACTCATAAAACCCTACCCCGCACATAAAATTAAAGATCCCATTGAACACTTACAAACCATAGCCCACAAAATGTCCAAATTAAAAAATCATATTCACAAAATTTATCCCACAAATTCCCCAACACTTACACTCAAATTACTTAGCCCAAAAAATATCCAACTCAACCACTCAAATTGACATTCCTTACCACATAAAATCTTAAAATAAAAAACTGAGATTCATAAACCTTACCCCATAAAATCCCAACACTCACGCTCAAAAACCCTACTCACAAAATCTCTAGCACTCACACTCAGAAACCCTACTCACAAAATCCCTAAATCAGCCCCAATGTCTAATACCCCACATAATTCCATTGATATTCCTTATCTACAATTCCCCACTTAGTGATTGGAAGTGACTAAAATGAAAAAAATGGTTGTTTTATCCCATGTGGCATGTTATTTTTTTAATATTTTATGGCGACATTAGGGGAAACTTTGAGTATCACTCAAAATTCATCCATAACATTACACACTAACATTTCCCTAATGCTACCAAAGTGACACACTGTACATCAACCTTATATTGTTCTTAATTTTTCTCTACATAGCTAATTTAGTTTACAAATTTAAAATACATCCAAATAGAATTAAGTTGTCATAATTAGGTTTTAGGGTTTTGTTTTTCCTTGGTTTAATCCCAATGTACATTTGTAAGTCAAATTTAAAGTATAGATATGAGTCATCTCCCATGACCCATTTTATCTGAAACTAAACATATTTTTTAGATGTGTTTTATTTATTCATTGAAGCTGACACATGTGAAAGTAATGCTTATAATACTAACTAAGCTAATTGGCCACAAGAATGGCTATACCTTAGTTATATTAGTGGTCATAAATTGTTTAACATTCAAAACCAAAACTTTCAAATGGACAATTTATATAAATTTTTCCTATATAGTTTAATTTTCCTTATATAGAAATAAATTAGTTTCCATTACATGCAATAAAAGTTTTCTTAATTGAGAAATGAGGTGAAAAGTCTAAATCTCGATTACATAAACATCCACAGATCTTGCCTTTAGATTTGAACTATCACAATCATATCTTATCATGATTTCCAATGTTAGACATTAGTTATAGTCAACCAAAAATCTAGATCTAATATAAGTTTCTTCTTCTTAGTAATTTCCAAAAATAGCATATTACTACATTTAGCAACTTGTAGTCAGATTTTTTTGGCAATTTGTGTATCTTTAGCATTTTAATTTATTCAAAATTTTATGCCTATTAAAGTATTTTTAATTCAAAATTAGGGTAAAACACATGGTTTCTCCATGTTAACTAAGGTTAATGTAATAGATAATGATATTAATGTGTATAAATGTTATAATTGGTTTATGGGATTCTAAAAGTATACTCTAAAGTACATGGTCATAATTAGGTTTTGGGGGTTTGATTTCGTTTAGTTGCATTCCTAACTAATGGAATGAGTGGTTGAATAGGTCACTAAATTAGGGAAAACTAAGCCCTAAATCACATTAGGTTATCATAATTAGTTTTTGGGCCTTGATTTTCCCTAATTATTTATCGCATCTAACCAGTCAATTGATTGATTGAATGGGCACATAATTAGGGGAAATTATGACCCAAATCACATTAGATAATTGCAATTGGGTTTTAGTGGCTTAATATTCACAATTACATCCCATTTAACTAATTAAGTGATTGGTTGAATGAAACATTCAATTAGGGAAAGTTGAGCCCCAAATCACATTAAGTTCTCACAATTGGGCTTTCCCTAATTGCATCCCCCATTTGACCAATCGAGTGATTGGTTGAATGGGATAATCAATTATATAAAATCAAGCACAAATCACACTATTTGTCATAATTAGTTTTTAGGGGTTTGATTTGCCTAGATTTAGTGCCACATCTAAACTTATAAGTCAAATCTAATGCATTAATTTGAGTCATCTCCTGTAAAGCATTTTATCTAAATCTAATTTAATATTTATATGTGTTTTTATTTATTCATTGAAGTGGATGCATGTGAAAGTAATGCTTACAAATCCTAGCCAAGCCAAATAGCTACAAGAACAATTGAAATTTAGCTATGTCATTGGCCATAAATTTTATAACATTTAAAACCAAAATGTTCCAACATACAACTCATATAATCTTTGAGCTTCCATTATATAGAAGAAAACTTTTCTTAATTGAGAAAAAAGGTCTAAAGCTCAATTTTATAATAATTGTGGTTTCTCCAAACTAACTAAGGTTAAGGTAATAGATAATGATATTAATGTATATAAGTGTTAAAATTGGTTGATGTGATTATAAAATTACACTCTAAATTAGGTTTTTAGGGCTCAATTTTTCCTAGTTGTATCCCTGATCAAATCAATGAAGTGATTAGTTTAATGGGGCACTCAATTAGGGAAAATTTAGACAAAAATCACATTATCATGTCGTAATTAGGTTTTAGGGTCTTGATTTTCCATAATTATATTCCCCATCAAAGAAATTGAGTATTTTATTAAGCATGACACTCAATTATGGAAAATTGAACCTTAAATACTATTAACTTATCTTAATTAGGTTTTAAGGCCTCAATTTTCCCTAATTGCACCACCCATATAGCTAGTGGAGTGATTGGTTAAAAGTGGCACTCAAATAGGGTAAATAAATCCTAAAATCATATTAGATTATTGTAATTAGGTTTTAGGGGATAAATCTTACCTATTTTTATTCCCCATCCAACCAACAGAGTGATTGGTTGCATCGAGCACTCAATTAGGGAGAAACAAGCCTCAAATAACATTAGCTTATTGTAATAATGTTTCCAGGGCTTGAATTTACCTAATTGCATTCCCATTCGACCAATGGAGTGATTGGTTACATCAGATACTCAATTATGAAAATTTTAGATTTTAAATAACATTATGTTGTTACAATCATGTTTGGGGGTTTGATGTGTCTTAATTACATCCCTAATCTAGCCAATCAAGTGATTAGATGAATGAGGCACTCAATAATGTATAATCATGATTGAAATCACATTAAGTTATTGTAATAGGTTTTTCAAACTCAATTTTCACCAATTACATCCCCCATCTCGCCAATCGAGTGATTACTTAAATGGGGCACCCAGTCAAGAAAAATCAATCCCCAAATCACATTAGACTATCACACTTAGGTTTTTGGGATCTATTTTCCCTAATTGTGCCCCTTGTATTGGGATATAATTTCCATAATTGTGTCCCTCATTCAACCAATGGAGTGATTTTTGTAATGGGACACTCAATTAGCATACATTCAGACCCAAATCAAACTAGGTTATTATTGATAATTTGGCCTCTCAGGCCAAATACCAACCACTACAATTAAAAAAATTACTTGTCATGTCTTATGAGCTTGTGTATGGTCATATTATTCCTTGTAAAGTCCTCTAAATAGCATTTTCAAGCCTTGGTTATCATTTTTTAAGGTTATTTTAATGAAATTAACGTAAGTGTTATCCTTGACGTTATGGTTATATAGTCATTTCTATCATGGTCAAGTGGGTCCAAGTGGTCTAAAGAGTTCATTTTGAAACATGTCAAGTGATGTAAAATCCATATTTCTCCTCCTTTAATCTCTATAAGTGCTAAAAGGGGTAGAAATCTTCATTTCTAACATTACACTCCTCTTTGCAATGCTTTATTACCCATTTTACAATGTCTAAAGAAGGTTTTTCAAGAAAAGGACAAGAGTAAGATAGAAAGAAAATATGGACATATCACTACATGTATATAAAGATATTTAAAAGTTTTAGAGGGACCTGACATATCATCTCTATCAGTCTTCAGCTAGATTAAATAGTTTTCATGGTAGAAAGTGTGGATTTTCAGCTCATCCATACATGTTTTTTAGAGTAAGATCGGGTTCAAACACATGCATGGCTTAATTTATGCCTCCTAGGCCCATATCCATGCTTTGGAGTAAGTTTTAAGTCAAAATAAGTTAAAAACCAACTGCCTTCCTTTGTCGAGCTCATTGTAGCTCAAAATAGATAAGTTTTTGTTTGATATAGATAGGAGAGAGAAAGTGAGGACCTAAGATTTTGGGAGAGGAGGGGATCTTAGTTTTATTCCATTTTATATAATTAGTTCCCAGATTGGCTCCCCCTCATTTATGAATTATCACTAAGAAGGTGAAAGACTCACAATGTCTCATCCATTCAGGTAGGGTTTTGGTTTGCTTCATTTTCTCCATTTCTAAGCATGATGAAAAATAGATTGAAATTTGGGTGAATTATCAAGAATCTGCACAACCTTTATACACCATTCTCAACACTCACTTCACATGTGTGATCCATCATGAGAGAAGGAACCTCTTTTGCAATAATCTACAGGTTGATAATAGTGGGGTTCTTGAGACTTTAGGGTCTCCAATAATATCAAAGTCTTGGTGAGGTGTCAAATTTTTTCTAAACCTCATTGAGGCTCTACAACAATGGATCTTAAATGATGACATGGACATAAAAACCCATAGAGTGGTGATCACCCATAGTTTCACATGCAATCAAGTAGTCTAGGTCAAATAAATGAGTCTACAGACCTACCTGAAGGTTTCTAAAACAATGTTTCTAGGGTTTTATAAGATCTATAAAAACCTCTCTCTCACCCCTCATACAAACTCTTAAGAGCTGAATCATAACTGTAGGTGAATTTACATCTTGAGAAGGTCAAGTGAATGTCTCATAAGGTTGTTCAGGGTTTAAATCATTTAGTCAATGTTTATAACATTGATTAAGGTAATTTAGTAGTGTTTAAGGTATCCTTGGAAATATTAAAGTTCAATACTTATATTGAATCATATTTTTTCATAGCCATCCATTATGAAAATGCCTTATTGACAACATGTAAAAGATGTTAGGTCAATCAAACAAGCTTCATTAGAGGGGATCATAAAGAGTAATAAATTTATAAGGAGATTCAATATAGTTAAAAATAATCTATCCCAGAGGTCACAAGTCCATGAACATTTATCTTGTAAGGTACTCAACTCAAATGTTGAACTTAAGGAGTCCTAACAGACCTGTGTCAAAATGTGGATCTTATCTAGAGGTGTTTTTCAATAAATTAATGAATAAAATAGTTAAGAGATCCTCCATACCTCCAAGAACATGTCAATGTATAATTTAAGTCAAAATATAAATATGAGGTCATTTTCAAATCTGTGGATAAGGGGTAGAGTTCTAAAAGCATCCAAATTGCAAGAGACTCTTAGAATGTAGTCAAAGAACTCAACTACCACCTACAAGATAGAATAAGAAATCAAAGTAATATGTGGTGGATGATCCAAATAAGAGATTCAAAAGGTATATTCTAGTGAGATAATCTCCTTAATTATGTTTCCATTGATTAGTGAATTCAAGATGCCAATAAAGGATAAGGTACACACTGGCAGTCCCTAAGCTAACACCCATAATTTTGCCATGTAATAATGAGTAAAAAAGGTGTATGTGGGATGGATTAGGGTCATAAAATTCTATATAATGTCTAAAATTCCTGGATGTCATGTTAAAATAATTTATTAAGTGTCAAAGTGCAATAAAAAGTTGATATTCCTACTTCTTGCAGACACACCTGTTAGAATCCTATATGCAGGGTTATGAGAAATAAAAATGTAAAGAGATATGCATGGATGTGAGGAGGATGAATTAGATAAGGGAATATTGGTTTTAATTCAAATGGTTCATGTTATATTCCATTAAAGTGTTTTAATCTTTTGAGACCATAAAGAGTCTAATGGCGTAAACTAACATGCACATACCTAAACATAAAATATGAGGATATTTTCATGTTTAGGGGGATAGTATGAGGTTGGAAAAGATTAAAAGGGTATATGAATAAATGAATATCATATTCCTCATGTTATTATATTCAAAAAAATCTCAAAGTGCTAACATATGAAGAAGTTCATACTCACAGCCTAGGCAAGTCTGAGAACACCTATAGGTAAGGTCCTTGGTAAGGAGTGAAAATAAAAGGAACCATACATGGAAATGAGGTAAAAGAGTGAAAACATAGTCCCTAATATTTTTTACAAAGTCTCTCATCCTATTTTAAATGCTTTGGTTCCTTGAATGCAAAGGAGAGTTTTGACAGGCTAACTAGACCTAGTAGGCCTAAATAGGCAATCACAAGTCTGTGACTGAAAGTGAAGAAATTTTGAATGCTTGGGGTTTGATTGAGGATTTAAATAATAATGATAGGATAAAAATTTCACAAGGTAAGTTTGGATGTTTTTAACTCAAAAAAATATGAAAGAAGATGCATTTATAGGCCATTAGGACTACACAAGCCATGGACCCTACAAACCCTAAGCAAGAGTTAATAAGGTTGCATAGGACTCAAGGAGATATGGAAAATAATAAACATGGGAATTAGTTATTTGGGTTTTCACAGACCCCTAATAATTTTTAAAATTCAAACCAAACACATTCTACTCCTCTATACCATTTTTCTCTCCATCGACCTCCTAAAATGCAAGGTTTTGAGCTCAAGAGGCACTTTATCCACATTGGAACTATACAAAATAGATGAATGGGAATATAAAGTATTAGGGAAGATTGAGGAGGTTTTTATACTTCATGTTATTATATTTTTTTTCAAGCCCTTAGGGCTATAAACAATTGTTAAGAGATCAAGCATATCTGAACCTGCTTGAACTAGTCCTAGTGACCTGATAGAAGAAAACTTGATAAATTTGCACTTTAATGCCATAAATTGGCTTTGAAAACATATGGAACATACTATATACTCTAATGAGGTCCCATTCATGATAGTATGTTATATGGACACCTGTATGGATTCATCAAAAACTATAGTTTTACGGGGTTTTAGGAAAAAAAGGCTCTAAACATATTGAGTTGATGTAGATCATTGAGGAGGGTAGTGTGAAGCATATTTCACATTTTAAAATCACAAAAAACTATTATTTAATCTTATAAATACTTCTATAGGCTTGCACTAAAAGGCCAGTCTAGGTGTGCTAGTGGGAGGTGACCTAGTCACCTAAATGAGGTAGAGTTGTAAGTGTGCAATGATTAAAAGGCATAGGTCATGGTATAGTATTCAAGATAAAAAATCAAACATGCTCATTTTACCATTCCAAAGGTCTTATGTAGGTCTCTTGGCCACCTAAGTAAAAATCACCAAGTGACTAGGCCTAGTTACTTAGTAGGCCTATTAGGTCAACAAGAGAAGATGCATATTGGCATAGAGGTTTGCTAAGGGAGTCAACACAGGGTCATAACACCTTTGTAACTACCTCATGGAAGTGTGTATACAAAATTAACACCCATAATGGAGGATGGATATTTTCTTAAGCCTAGTCAATATGCATAAGGGGAAGGAGGTTGTTTAATGATCTATGAAGGCTAATTAGAGCATAATGCACCTTTGTAACTATCAAAATCAGAGGGAGTTTACCAAGTTGGCATACTCATGATGTGTATGGAGACAAAATTGGCCAAAAAAGACATACAATGTTCACAGGGTTCATTGAAGACCTCTCACCAATAAGGCAACACAAAGAAGGGAGTTGTGGCAATGATTGTAACTACTATTTGAGTGAATTATGGTTATTCATGTCCTCTTCATGCCTTATCCACACCACATTATCTTCTATCTCTTACTAATTTTATATAAATTGAGTCTCTAAGGCCATAATTATTATCCCTCTACTAGGTATGAATAAATTCTTATCCCTCTACTAGGTATGAATAAATTCTACCCAAGTTTTATCTTGTAACCTTTTGAAATAATGCAAGGATTGATCCAGCTTATCCATGCTAGTCTTTAGTGTGTTATATGCTTTTTTTATTTCCATAGGTGGTAGGTTTTCTCCCTTTATAAGTCCTTACCTAACCTATATTATAGTATATTATTTTATGTAGGTCACATGGTGTGTGAAAATGTTGATGATTATGCCTTGGAGTGGAATCTGATTGGCAGTGTCTTGAATCTGACCTCCCAGTCATCACCCCCAAGTTGTAGTCATTTAGAATAGCCTCCATGTGAATCACTAATACTTAGGGGTCTTTTGGGGAAAGTGTATTATAAATTATTCATTTTTATGTTCATATGTGTTGTGAAATATCAAGTAGAGGAGACAACATATTGGTGCATCACCTCCAGTAACATAGGTTTCCTTTCATGTTTCCCTTCTATCTCTTCACTTTGAAAATAGATAGTTTTAAGAATTGAGTCATGATTGATGCACCAGGGGAGATAGCCCCATAAAATAGAGTTTTAGTCCATCCATAGGTCACCCATATCCTTGGAACAATCCCATGTTACCCTAAAATTAGAAATGTTTGAACAATCTTCTCATAAGGGTGTAGTTTGGTGGTTTAACAATTATTGCAATTAGATTTTAAGGACTCAATTTTCCATTATTATGTCTACCATCAAACCAATTGAGTGATTTATTGAATGGGACAATAAATTTTGGAAAACCAAGCACTAATTTACATTAGGTTCTCATAATTATATTTCTAGGGTTTGATTTTCAGTAATTACATCCCCATCTAACCAATGAAATGGTTGGTTAAATGGGGAACTCAATTAGGGATAATTGATAGTAAATCAAATAACATTGTTGTAATTGGATTTTGAGGGTTATTTTTTACCTAATTACAAACCCCACATAATTAATTGTGTGATTGGTTTAATGGGGCATTCAATTAGCACAAATCAAACCCTTGATCACATTAAGTTGTCCATATTAGGTTTTAAGGGCTCTATTTTTCTTAATTACATCCTATATCTAACTAATCAAGTGATTGGTTGTCTACGCCACTAAATTATGGGAAATTTATCCCCATATCACATTAGGTTGTCATAATCAAGTTTTGGTTATATTTTCTCTAATTGTTTCCCATCCAACCAATCAAGTGATTGTTTGAATAGGGCACTCGATTAGGAAACATTAAGCCCCAAGTCTCTTTGTGTTGTTGTAATTAGGTTTTGGGGGATCAATTTTCCCTAATTGCACACCCATCCACCTAATAGAGTGATTGGTTTAATTAGGCACTCAATTAGGGAAAACCAAGCCCCAAATCACATTAGGTTATCATTATTGAGTTTTAGGGGCTCGATTTTCCCTAATTACATCACCCATCCAACCAAGTAAGTGAATTGATGGGGCACTCAATTAGGGAAAATTGAGCCCAAAATCACATTAGATTATTGAAATTATGTTTGAAGGGCTCAAGTTTCTATAATTTCATCCCTGATGTAAATAATCAAGTGATTGTTTGAACAAGGTACTCAATTAGAGAAAATTGAGCCCTAATTGACATTAGTTTGTCAAAATTAGGTTTTAAGGGCTCAATTTTACCTAATTATATCCCCCATCCATCCAAAAAATCAACTGATTAGTTGAATGGGGAGCTAAATTAGTTAAAATCAAGCCCTAATTGACATTAGTTTGTCACAATTTGATTTTGGTGGCTTAATTTTCCCTAATTATGTCCCCCATCCAACGAATGGAGTGTTTGGTTGAATGGGGAACTTAATTAGGGAAAATTGAGTTATTAGTTGAATGAGGCACTATTTACTCTATAATTAATTTGAAATGATCAATTAATTATGAATAAAATATTGAAATATATGTACAATAATATACAATAAATATGGTGAAGTATAAAAACTAAAAATAATCTATAAATAGTAAATTTGTAAGGGGAAGTGAATACTTATCTTGAACTAAAAGATTTTTTTAGTGTCAGAATATGTGCTAATTTAAAATAGATTATATTGAACTTAGGATTATGTCACCACTAAAATCAAGATCTTAAGAGTTACAGGGAAAAGAGTATACTAGGTGGACAAGGTAGTAGTATGAATATGTTCATTGATGTAGAGTTATCCCTGTTGATTCTATAGTGGAATTTTAAGTTGAATATCATGTAGTTGCATGTAGGGGAATATTTATTATGAATGAGGGTTGAATAGATGTGAAAAAGATCTATAAATTTGTTTCCATAGTCTTGAACATGCACACAAAATAGATCAAATGCAAAATGGGTAAAATGGGTGAAGTGGAATTCATTGAGCTATCCTCATAAAACTCCTTATTGACTAAGTGATTTATACATATCCCAAAGGGCCTCAGGCTGATGTAGTTCTCCATTTTGGGGAAGTATGAAATCCATGTTGTATTGATTTGAATACTTGACAATAGATACCCTTCACCTACAGTAAAAAATATTAAATTTGGATCATGACTATAGGCAAGTAACACAATTGAGCTTAGAAATAATAATGTTCTTTTGCCAAATGTAGAATGATTTATGAAATTAGATTTACAAATGATTAATAGGTAGAATTTTTAGGGTCTCAAGTGTGAGATTTGACATGATTTTATAGGTGAATCTTTGGAATATTTATGATAACTGACCTAATAATTTCTGTGTGATAGTTGTTATGAAGCATACCATTTTGAAAAGATGATCATTAGAGTACTATGGACAATGATGCACTCTAGGATAAGGAAATAATGCATCTTTGTCTGATAGTGTGCTCTTGTCTAAAAAGCATAGAGGCTTTTGAAACCAAAGTGACAATGAAGTACATGTTGAATAGGGATGAATAGGGACACAAAAGGAAAGTTTTGGAGATATGCATAATAATTATGAGTTTTAAAAGTCTCTATTAGAGATTGTGGGTTATCAGAATAGATAATTGACTAAGCAAAGTAAGGATGTTAAGGATAAGCATTATCAATCATTTATTAAATAAATTTCAGTGTCTAAATTCCACACCATTATTCTAATGATGCATGACACTACTAGAATAAAGAAAATTTAATCCCCAAATGTGTATACACACTTTGTCTTTGTCATGGAGATATGCATGCCCCCTTGTTGAGGCATGTGGAGAATTAATACACCTATGACTGATTGAGAGTGATAATGTCCCAATTTGAAGAATCAATGATGCTTGAGTTGGAAAGATTACATGTTCCAACCCTCATAGAGTAATCTATAGTGATTTTGAATAAGTAGGAACAAACAAAGTGGTTCACTAAAGTGCAACCAAAATGTGGAGTATCACTAATCTCAAAGATGGCTCACTTGCTAAACTAAAAATAAGAGGTGGGAACCAGTATGTGGATCACTAAAGTGTAACCAAGATATGGAGCATCATGAATCTCAAACATGGTCTACTTGTAAAAAATGAATCACACTATTGTAAAAAAATTTAGATTCAAACTGTAAATTAGTACAACTTTTGATACTTGAAAAAGAGAAATCTAAATTTTGTGAAGTAGTGACTTGGACATGGATTCATAACATATCCCCTGTATTGTATAGAGTGCTAATTTGATCTTTTGAAAATTGTTTGAAATATCATAATTATCTTCACACAAGTGTATATGTGCTTGAGTAGCTATATGAGTGAAGTGCATAAGCAAGCCAAATGCCCCTAAAATATGAATTTTTTAATTTTGAATATTGTAAAATATCAAATTTAAAATGCATTGATTGTGAAAATTTGAAGATAAGAAATTATGATGCCCCCATTTTGAGATGACATAAGTTTTTTGCAAATAAATTATCTCAAAAGAAATAGTGAGAGCATTTGTGAAAGATGTAATTTAGTAATGACATGTGAATATTTGAATCATATTTAAAATATGTGACATTGAAGCATATGAAAATTTTGGATATTGTATCACATCATTGTAATTGAATAGAGCATTGAAGGAGTACATGAAGCATGTAAATAACTTACACATCCTATATATGTATTGCAAACATAATATTGGATAGATTAAGCATTTAAAGAACATATGTAGTATATGCATGATATGTATTATAACACCATAGATGTATGTAATTATATACTTAATAATGAATGATATACATCTATTTTAGTGAATTTCACCTTATATTTCAGAAGGGGAAAAGTAAAAACTAAATATGGGTATGGTTGAAAAACTTGTTTGATTGTGCACGTGTTGAATTAGAAGATTATGAAGAACTTCTCTTTGGCTTGGGAGGATAACCTAAAAATAAGACAACACTAAAGAAAATGGTTGGTTAGATAGATAGCTGAGTGGATTACCCAGCATTAGCTAGATCCTGAAAGTAAGAGCTTCCTTAGGGGTTGTCAATCCACACATTTTAAATAATTAAGTTTATAAAATAGAATAAAAAGTACTTGCATCAATAATTAAAAGGTACTAAAATTGAATACAAGAAATGCTTGATAAAGAAACAAAATATAAATGACTAATATAACAATATGCAAATCAATACTAATGCTAAATGGCTCAGGTCTATCTCAAAAAATTAGGCAGGGGTCTGTGAATAAGTAGGGACACAAAAAATTAGGTTTGGTTGGGGGTAAAAGGGTGAAAATAAATTACTATTTTTTTTGCCATAGTGACCATCAGTAGTTGGGGTGATCATCAAAAGTTAGGGTGATTGTCGATAGTTGGGTAGACCATCAATGGTTGAGACAATCATTGATGGTTACTATGTGTAGGTCTAGGTTGGTAAATAACTAATTGAAAGGATCACAAAGTTATATTTTGGGAGATGGGTTAGTGTTGGGTTGATTGCAAAAGGCAAATAAAGTAATTGAATACTAGAAAATAAATACTTATCTTACAAAAAGTTGATCAGGTGGGTACTTGAGGTGGTTGACTCATTGATGGAGTCTGACATGATTTAGGTAGAGTAATGATACTTGGCACTTTGATGAAGTAATGGCAACATGTTGGCTCTCTACATGATGGCTGGATCACTGGATTGATGATGATGATTGACCAACAAAATAAAGGAACTCTAGATGCACAAGATCTTAATAAAAATTGCAAATATTTTTCACTTTGCTCCTCTCTTCTTATAGGCAAGGCAAAAGAGTTGCAACAAGATGTTAACTAGGCCTTCTAATTTTAACTCATGCATACAATGGATCACACATGGATTTAGACAATCTATTTTTATAAAAACAAGGTGGGTGGCTTGTATGTTGGTGGTTAAGGAGGTACACCCTGACTGTCGATGGTCAAGGTGACCATTAGTGGTCATCAAGACCATCGGTAGTTGAGGGTGAAGGTAAAAAGTGGGTAAAAGGGTAGGTTAAGTTAGTTGGGCAAACTGACCACAAGTTAGGCTTGGTTAGGGGTTAAAGGGTCAAATTGGTCCCACGGGGGTCCTAAAGTGGTCTAGGGGAATTTTGACATTCAAAATCATGATGTGCAGACTTTTGGTGTTTACATTTTACCCTTTTGTTATACAAATTTGAATCAACAAGCTACAAAACAAAAATGGATTGTAAGTCGAAGGTTTGGTTGCCCCAAGTATGGGAGGAGGTGTTCCCCCTCAAACCAAGAGTTGATGAGGTAAAATAGAATTAGGTGTGGGTTTGATAAGGTGGATAAAGGTTGATGATGAAGGTGAACATCATGAACATGGGTGATAGGTTGGGAATTGAAGCAAAAATGAGCACACAAAGTATGAGAAAAAGTGTGATAACCAAGATCATGCATTAATGAGGTTGTCATAGTTGGTAAAAATAAAGGTTAGTGCTAGAAGGACAAGTGACAAGTGGATTGCATGATCACATTTAGGCATGGTGGTTAGGTACACTCATAAACGCAAGTTTCCTAAGAAATGTTTGTGTTTTTATGGGTATCTAAGGTAGGAAGTGATCTTAGGGAAAACACAAATGGGTTAAGTGTCATGGGTATCCCAAGTAGGAAGTATTCCCAAGAAGACACAAGTGGGTTTGGTAAGTGTGAAGTTACATAAGTTCAAAAAGGGTCAACATGGAAATGTTATCATTGTGGTCAAAAGGATTAGGCAAAAGTCATTATAAAACATGCATGAGTTGGGCCAAAGTGGACCAATAGCGAGATGATAAGTTGGTTAGAGAAGGTAGTTTCCATGGGTGGGTATATAATTTGGTTCTACTAAAAAAAAAAGGGGTTGCTCAAGGGGAGAGTAAAAAGGTAAGATTCTTGACCGTCAATGGTCAGGGTACTCAAGGGTGACTGTCGATGGTCACCCTGATTATCGACGGTCACCCTAACTATCGAAGGTCAGGGTGAAAACCTTAAAAGTTTGGTGGTTAAAACTAAAAATTGAACTACTTTTAACTCATTTTAACTTTTTCTATTTGGACTTTAGAGCTCTGGCTTTTGTCAATTTTGAGTGGAAAGAGTGCTGATGGTGACTGTTAAGGTGGACCTACTGAGTAGGCATGAGTGAGAGGACCTGAGGGACTAGTAAGGATGTAAGGAACACATAGGTGTGGATGAGGATGGGTAGGTCTAGGTTTGAATCCATGGTGATGGTCACAAAATGTGGTAGGGGATGATTTAAAATTGGTAGCTTAACTTGAGTTTATAATTGCATTGGGGTTTAAGGGTAGGTTAGGTTTGAATGCTTAGGTTTGAACTGTTATGCCCTAGTTAGGGTTTTTAGGAGTTTCAAGTAAATTTGTGGGTGAATAGGAAAATTAAATGGGTGGGTAGGTAAATTAGGGTGGTTAGTTACATTAGGGTGGTAAGGTAGGAGGTTTTGGCTAGTTTTGGGTAGGGTCAGTTTTGGGGTTTCTACTCATGGAACACCCATAGTGAACTTTGATGGTTAGGTTCAACCGTCGATGATTGATATACTTAAGAAAATGGATGTTTGACTGTCGGCGGTCATCATGACCATTGGTGATTGACTAGTGAAAAAGATAGGTTTTGGAAAGTGTTTAAAAGCTAAGGCAAACTAGATGTTAGTTGCTTAGATATAGGCTGACCTTATAGGTTAGAGGATTAAGATAAGTAGGATGGGTAGAGAAATAGGTCACTATGTAAAGCTTAAGGGTAAGGTAGGATAGTGTTGATAGGAAATAATGGTGTAGGTTACTAAGCTATACTTCTGAATGAATTATTGTAAGCTAGGGAGTAGATACATATGCATGATCAAGTACCACTCATCTTCATAGAGATCCACTAGGGGATGATCCCTATTGACTAGGATCATATGGAGGAGGTTGGGTTGGGAGGCATTATTAGCATGTTCTTTAGGATGTATCTATAATTATAGAGCTCATCAAGAGATGGTATCCAACTATGAATACCTTCTTACTATTGACTAGCAAGATGATGATCTTGCCAGAGGATGTGTATAGAATCACATAGCTTCCTCTCTAGGGTGATCTAATCTATCACATAGAATGAGAGGAGTAAGAGGATCACATTGAGATATTATACAAAGATGCTAGTGATTAGGTAAGATGGCATGCTGGAGGGTTCAACTATGCACATTGTATTAGAGGAATATAGGCGAGAAGAGACTCATGATAATGCTTATGATGGTCATCTCATGTTTCACCCTTCCTAACTAAAACAATGCAAGGTTCCCATGCTTGCTACTGGGGGTGCTAGTTGAGCTACTACTATCATAGACTGTATTAGATTGGGTACCTATTCTCTTAGTATAGATATATAGGGAGTATGAGGGTTTAGGGCCTATAAGAGGTATAGTATAACCATCGACCTAGTTCTACAATATTGGGCCTATGATCACATTTGGGTGCTAAGGCTAGTGGGATTTCCATGGGTAGGATACACATAGATAGATTTCCTAGTTGGATTTATGTGATGGAGAGGTGACTTCACTACTTTAGGTGTAGGGGAGGTGTACATGATGTGGATTGGTTTAGGGGTGCACTGGGTACACTAGTGATTGATGACATAGTCTAGAGACCCTATGTTTAGTTTCTTGTATGCCCTGGCTGTAGGAGGTAGACCTTGTCCTTACAAAGTTACATGTGTATTCTTAGCTAGAGGGAGGGAGAGGTGGAACTCATCCCATTTGATAAGGTGCAAAGGTAGTTTGGCCTCATAGATGGTATTCTAGGTGTATTTCCTAGGTACAGGTGTAAGGACTCATAGATCTTATTACCATAGCCACATCTCATGCCAACATTTCTAGATCATGAAGAGCTACCAATCGGGCCACATATAGATGACACAAGCTTTGTAGATGGCTACATGGTATGGTACCAAAAATTATATGTGATAGCAAATTTTGGTGATGGTGATAGTAGTAGGGGCCTATGTATGTGGACCCAGCTAGGAGAGGGGGCCATAGGGTACAAATGTAGGGGGCTAGCCCCATTGGACAGGTATGAGCGACACTAGATACTACATAGGCATAGGTCATGATACTACAAGGTCAGGGGGCTATTTTACAAGGTCAGGTTGTGACTCTTATAAGTGACAGGGACCAAGTGAGGGCTTCACTAGCCTTAGTTACATAGGAGAAGGACTCTCTAAGGTAGAGAGGAGGAGGATCAGTAGCACCTACAATACCATTAGATACCATTCCCATGGCATGATACCTTACTATAGTGGAGGAGCTACAATATTATGAGGCTATAGTTTTGAGGTGGTGTCTTGATGAGCCCTAATGGGGTGAGTACAGAATGAGCTTGTCAGGTGGTGCTAGTGTGGCAACACCAGGGTAATGGGTAGCATCTTTAGGTGGAAAAATAGGTATGATAGGCATACAAGTACTGGGGCCTAATGGCATGATAGGAGATAGTGGTACCGTAGTGGCATAGGCATGACATAGTTCATTACATTTTATATATTATTATATATCATTTTGATTTTGACCTGTGAGCCAATGTAGTGAGATGTACATTTTAAGAGAGAGACATGTATATCTATTTGTACACATTATGATGTTATTTAACTCATCACACACACACACACACACACACACACACACACACACACACACACACACACACACACACACACACACACACACACACACACACACACACACACACACACACACACACGATCCTTGTTTATTGCTTATGCTCATGGTTTACATTTATTGAAGCTTATGATGTGATGTTATATTACTTATGGATTATGCCTATGTTATGGATGTTTAGACACTAATTTAGCTATCTAGGTATGAGAAAGATTTTATTTATGGGTATGCTTCTTGTTTGTTGATGACATGCTAAATTTTAATGAGTATATGTTTTATTATTTATATTTAGACATGTGGTGAAAAATGGTTGATTGTGTTATTGCTCATGGATTCTATGATGTGATCATGTTTATTATGGTTATGATTATGTTTATGGTTATGCGTTTGCTTATGACGTAGGTACACATGCTTGTTGTTAATTTTTTTTAAGGTAAAACATATGAGGTAGGTTAATTAACCACACTAGATGGAGGACAAAGAATATAATCAAGAGACAAATGCCGTAGTGAAAATATCAACTAGTCATGAGAGGATAAGAAGAGGGCACACTGTTTCTTCTTTGATAAGGACTAGAACAAAACAAAAGTTGGATTGACTTAATGAACATAAGCCCTTCGAGTGCTTTGTATTAACATTCGTTAGTTGGTTAAAAAGGTGTATTGACCACATAATTTTAAGTAAGCTTAAAATCCCTTGCTTATAATATGTAAAGGGGAGATGGATGAAAATGGAACCTGCTTATAATAATAGCATTCCTCTTTTATAGGTGTTAAAAGAGTCAGTATAAATAAGTCTATGTCATACAAAGTGTAGATTGATCGATGTAGGAAGTTTACTTGTGAAATATGATTACGGTTTCTACCTTATTGTGATGTATGAGAGCTGATTATAGCTTTTAAAACTAATTTGCTTTTTTTGTGATTTTGATAATGGGTATTTTGCTTTGTTGTTGTATGTGGGATGTTGATCAATGCTGGAAGCTTCCAAGAAATTGATTTTCTTGTGATAAATGCTTTACTTAGCCATACTTCAAGGGAGTGGTCTATGTTTATTTACTTTATTTAAGGATTCATGATAGCTATCCTTTAAGGGAGCAGTATACCTTATATTTTTGTAATTTCAGTATGCTTATGTAGTTGTCCTTCAAGGGAGCAATCTATGAATGCTTAGGAATGACCCATGATTGCTATTGGTTTGGATTTTGCTTTTTGATTTTTTTTTGTTTTTTTTGACTTGACATAGACATGCTTATATAGGCTTATAGGTTCACTTTTATGAAGACAAAACTAGAAACACAAGAGGTTGATTAGGTGTAAAGAGGTTTAGGTGATAATTATGCCATGGGTAGAGCTATGGTACCCATTGTTCAAGATTATTCTATGACTGTGACAAATAATCACATGATTTAGTTTTAATTAGTTGCCCCTAAAATAGGGAGATGGATGTGGCTAAAAGAAAGGGATGAGCTTAAGGTAAAATAAAAGGCGAACTTGATCCTTCTTAACAAAAGAGTAGATGTAGATGCAAAGCATTGAGGGGCTCAAGTTTTGGGTTACCTTCAAGAGAGGATAACTAGTAAGCTCTTGATCCATAATTGTGGGTTATGATATAGGGTCCAAGCCAATTAAAAGTAAAATTTCCCCACTTATTTTTCTCTATATTGGTGACATGTTGATTTTATTTTAGGATGAGGTCTCTGATGTTAAATTCTCACACTCTAAGGTGTTTGTTATAGGCACGCTTGATGTACTCTTGATAGATATGAAGATGGTTAAGGGCTGATAAGTGATGATCATCAAGTAACTCAAGTTGGGCTAAGCAGTGATGACCATAATCATCTTTAAAAATGAGATCTTGTAAAGATATGCAAAGAGATGGGATTTGGACCTCGAGAGGCAAGACTACCTATACTTTAGACAGAAGAAAAAAAGGTGTAGCACTTGTAGGGGTTATAATGCTAGTACAATATGACCATAAGGTGAAGGGGATGTACAAATGCCAATCTTGACCAAATGTATTGACCATTTTAGTTAGTGTGTTGTTAATAGTTTTGTTGGAGGCCTCAACTTATCCATTTACTTGAGGATGATAGGGTAAGGAGAAGCTTAACTTAATTCCAAATACATCAAAAAGACCTTAGACTTGATTATTCTTAAAAGACTTACCATTTTTGGTGGTAATCTTGTGAGGAACATCAAAATGATAGATGATGTGATGGTTGATAAAATTGATAATATTTTCTACTATGGTCGAGATTAGAAGACTGGCCTCTACCCACTTGGTAAAATATTCAATCGTAGTGATGATAGAATGGTGTCACTAAAAATAATGGGGATTAATTTCACCAATAAGGTCTAGATCCTATTGTGAGAATGGCTAGAAATTGGTAGAAATGTGAAGACTATGGCTAGGTTCATGATGTAAATTGGTGTGCTATTGACACTTAACACACTTTTTCACATAATCATAATAGTCTTGGTTAAGGGTAAGCCAATAATAGCCAAGGTGAAGGAAGCATTTAGATACAATGAGGCCACTAAATTATCCCTCATAGATACCATCGTGTGTTCCCTTGATTATGTGAGAGGCTTCATGATTGCATAGGCAACAAAAGAGGAGGCCATTAAAGCTACATTTATAAATAATTTCTCCCAAAATGGTATAACATGAGGTACTATGGGTAAATTATCTTTGAGCATTCTTGGAAAGGCCAAAAGGAATGATGGTAAGGTTGAGGTAGTCAAAGGTCTACTGATAACAAAGGTTAGGTTGGGTCTTCTCCACATTAAAAATGTTGGGAGAATCTAGTTTGACGCAGGAAGGTTGGGTAAGTCTATAGATACTGATAAATAACTTAGAGTCAAAGGGTGTAGATAGAATTTGAGAGGTGAGGGAAGCCATGGTATTGATGAACTTATTGGTAGATCATGGGGTTGACTAGATGCAATAGTGTTCAAAAGATGCTAAGAGTTCATCAACTAGTTATTTGTACTATTATAAAACATCATTATTACACTGGTAAGATCCATTCATTTGATTGAACACAAGTTGGGAGTCACCAAAGCTGTTAATTATTTTCATTCTTAGGGCTAAGGCAGTTAGAAGGCCTATCACTAGGGCTTCATACTCAGCCATATTATTGGTACAATCAAAATCAAGCTTGAAGGACAAAGGAAGAGTCTCACCATCAAAGGGGATAAGGATGATACCAACTCCTCCACCATATTGACACTTGGATTTGTCAAAAAATATGGTGACCTAATGGGTGAAATCCAATTGAGAGAGGGTTGTGATAGACTCATTAAGGAACTCAAGAGGAGGAGGCTGGTTGTCTGCTAATGGTGCTTCAACCAATTGGTTGGCAATGAATTACCCCTTAATTAATTTTTTTTAAAGGAACTCAAGGTCAAACTCTAATAAGAGCATGATCCACTTGGCCATACATTATTTTTGGTATGGCTTGGAGTGCATGTACTTGAGTGGGTTGGTATTGGTTATAACATAGGTTTTGTGGTTAAGAAGATAATGATGAAGTTTTGTCATCACAAAGACTAAAGCTAAGCAAAGATTCTCAGTATGGGTATACTAAGTATTGTACTCTATAAACATGCAAATAATGTAGTAGATGGATTTCTCTCTATGCTGTTCATCTTGATAAACAAGCATTACCCCTAGAGAGTGGTTGATGGTAGAGATATAAAGTTAGAAAAGTTGGTCATATTTGGGAGGGGTGAGGATAGGTGGAGATGAAAGGTATTTATTGAGTGAATCAAAGGCCCTTTGATAGTCACTATTCTACTTGAAAGATACATCCTTCTTCAAAAGGTGGTGAAAGGGTTGGCATTGGTCTAAAATCTAGGAGATAAAGCAATGAATGGATTGAAGCTTCCCCTATAAACTACGAAGTTGCTTAAGGTTGACTGGGGGAATAAAATTAAGGATTACTTTGATTTTGGTGGGATAAACTTTGATTCTATGAAGGGAAATAATAGAACCATGAAGCTTTCCTAATAAGGCCCCAAAAATAAACTTCTTGGGGTTTAGGCAGACATGGTAATGGATAAGCCACTCAAATATGATATTGAGAATGGTCAAATGATATTTTTAGAGTTTGGATTTCTTGAGAAGGTCATCCATATAGTCCTGTTTAATCTTATGGATAAGGTTATAGAAGATGTAAGTCATGGTATGTTGGTAAGTTATACTAGTGATATTTAATCCAAAAGGCATGACCCTATAATAGACGGTTCCCCATAGGGTGGTAAATGTAGTCTTGTGCTGATCTTTGGGGTAATTAGGATTTGATTGTAACCCAATAATCCATCTATAAGAGATAACATCTCATGGCTGACTGTAAGATCAACTAGCTGGTTGATGCTTGGTAGAGGAAAGTCATCTTTAGGGTAAGTGAGGTTGAGGTCATGAAGTCCACACAAATGCATAATCCCCTATAAATTTGGTGATAGGCACGACATTCAAGTTGAGGATAGTCAATGGGTTGAATGAAATTGATAGACAAAAGATATTGAAGTTATTTGATGAGAAGGGCTATGAGAGGGTACATGCATTGAAGTTTCTACTTGATAGGCTTGGCATCAAGATGAGTGAATATGTTATGGGTAGTAATGGTAGGGTCAATTCTAGGCATGTCACTATAAGACCAAGAAAATTCTATGTATTGGTCTTGGAGGAAAGAGGGGAAATCCTAAAGTTCCTTGGTATTCATTGATTGACTAATTTTGATAATATAGGGGTTCTTGAGAGTACCCAAGTTGATATCCATGGTGGATTTGTTCAACATGGTTTAAGTCTTAGGAGGAAGGGATTTGTGGATGGAAAAATTTGAGGCACCAAGGTAGGTGAGATTGGAATCCTCATCTTGGCACTGAATAGTGTTAATGGTAGGGGAGTCATCTCCTATCATCTCGAGATGGGGCAAAGGGATGGTTACAGTTTCCCCCTCATTTTGATAACTTAGGGGTAGGAGGTTGATCATATTTACACAAAAAAAGTTAGGTGGGATGATGTCATCATCCTCACATGCAAGTGGAGGAGAGGTCAGTGAGGAAGGGGTATATTCCTCAATAATGATGGTGGTAGGTGGTTTAGTTTGCTTTTTTTTAGGTAGAATGAAACCAAGGCCATGCTTCTCATCGAGATTTTTGGTCTCAATGGAGACCAACTCATGTGGGCCATGCTCATATCATCTAAGACTAAATCCTTTCCAAGCACCCCTGTGAAGGTATGTTCTGGCAAAAGCTGACTTGTTTAGATAGGAGAAGCCAAAGGTGAATGGTCAAGGTAAAGAAGAGGTGGTGAAAACACCAAAGGTCTTTTCAAGTCCCCCATAAATGAAATGGGTTTGAAAATTTGAAGGTCTAAAGGGAATATTGGCCTTGATAATAGGGTCATACTCAGGTTGGTGGTTAAGTTTCCCATACTCTTAAGGAGTAGGGAAAATGTCAAGGGCAAGGAGGTGATATTCCCTTGGTGAAAGATGTTAGAATATGGATTCCAAGGGGTCTAAGGTGGGGATCTAATCCGAGGGGATGGATGAGCTAGTGGATGCCTCATTTGTAGAGGGAGGTAGGGCTTCCTCTTTCATGGTGAAGGTCTTAGCCTTGGTTAAAGAGGGTGTTTAGGTGGGGGTAAGAAGATGTTTTTGGGTTGGTAGGTCATGTTGCATGTTAAGAAGGGACTTAGGTTAGCTTGGATGGTGATGACCTAGCCTTCATGCTGAAATTTAATGCAATGGTGAAGGGTAGAGGAAACACAATTCATAGAGTAGATCCAAGGTCATCCAAGAAAAAAATTATATTAGAATTCATCTTCCACTACATATAAAAGTTTGGGGAGCATGCAGGGTCCTACATGGATATGAAGGAAAACTATTCCCAAGGTAGTCGTCATGGTGTCTTGAAAGGAATGGAAGATAGTCAAGGTTTCAGACATGACATTATCTAAGAGGTTCAGTTGGTTATAGGCATGGGAAGAGATGATATTAATACCAGATCCTCCATCAATCATGACCCATTTGATATAGGTTTGGTTGATGTAAGAAGTAATAAAAAGAGGGGGATTTGGGTCATCTAGATGGATATAAGGTATTTTAGAATCTTTTAAGGTGACAAGTTTAGAAATTTAGAGGGTGCCAACAAAGGTTGCTAGAGGTTGGGGGTCATTAGGTTAGATATCTACTGATTTTAATGCCTTTATCATTACTTGGTGATGATGAGGTGAATTGGTAATCAAATCATATAATCTCATCTTCACTAGGGTCTGGTGAAGCTATTTGAGCACCACTCTCTTGATAGACTCAGAAGGGTTGGATTAGGAGACACCTAAGATAGATACCTTGGGTTTAGTTGAAGGTGAAGGTGTCTAATTTTGGTTTG
The DNA here is from genome assembly GCA_037957365.1 of Torreya grandis. Lineage (NCBI taxonomy): Eukaryota > Viridiplantae > Streptophyta > Pinopsida > Cupressales > Taxaceae > Torreya > Torreya grandis. The sequence continues at coordinate 1,342,604 of JARHVA010001744.1, read as the reverse complement.
GTATGGAAGTAGAAGATGGGTATGTCCATAGAATGGACACTTTGGCCTTTCCCTTATCCTTATGTTGTGCTCATGTGACCATGTGGATGGTATGGATAGAAGGAGGAATTAGGGTAGGAAAGTTTTTTAGTTCTTCATCACTCTAAGGTGAGAGTGGAGGAATATATAGGTTTTGGCCAGTGGTTGTTGGTTATTGGATTGGTAATGGGCCTGTGGGAGGTTCATCTATTAAGAGATCATCCTCATCATAAAGCTGATAAATAATGGTTTGGAGAGCTTTGAAGTTCTCTATGTCATGGCTTGGTGTTTTATGATAGGAACACACATGGTGGTCATTATACCAGATGGGTTTTAAATTGAGAGGGTTGAATGGCTTGATAGGGGGTAGGGTCAAGCAAAAAAATTGAAATAACCTTTCAAAAATGGTAGAGTAGGATTCAGATAATGGTGGAGAAGGTTTAGGGGTTTTGGTCTTGGTTGGTAAGATGGAATTCCTTTTGGGAGTGGGTTTGTTGATGGAGGGTTTAAGTAAGGTAGTGCATTTGGTAGGTGTTTTGGGTTTTGGTAAGGTAGAGGTTGATAAAATAGAGATAGGAGGTTTTATGATAGGTAGTTTGGTCATTGATGGTTTAATGAAAATAGGTGTGTCTAAAAGTAAGTGTGCTAGTGTAACTAACACTGGTGGTTGGGTTTTGGTTGGGAAAAATGGCTTCCTAATCAGAGTGGAGGGATGAGGCCCCAAGATAGAGGTCAAGCTGGAGGGAGGTAGGAGTTTGGGTATCTGGACTTTTGGTGTTTCTATTCCCTTAGTTGATTTGGGTTGGCACTTAGTTATTGAGTTTGGTGAGGTGAGCTCCACTTTCACAAATGGGTGGTTAAGACTCTATGTAGGGAAGGTGCCAAGGTTTTTGGTTGGTTTTGTTAGCTTGGTTGGAGAAGGTGATTTGGTTTCTTAGGTTTTAGGTGTTTTGGATGGTTGAGGAATTATTGGGTTGGTAGAGGCCTTCATCAGTTTGATTGGTAAGATAGGAGTTTGGATAATAGGAGTGGTGTGTTGGTCTAATAAAGGTGTGGTTGGAGGTTTTTGCTTGGTGATATAAGGTATCCCTAATTATATTCATAAATTAGCTCAATCTATGTTAGGGTTGGAGACAAATTCTAATTTTTGCACTAGCCTAGAGAATGGTTTGTAGGCTGGTCTTATTCCCTAGATAGTGGACCTAAAAGATAAGCCCATAGGTTCAGAAAGAGGAATGGTAACCTCATCATTTTACTTAATCAAAGGATAAAAGGTTTTAATGGGTAACTCCTCTATGAGAGGTGCTAACATGGGGGATTCCACTTTGGGAATGATCTTTGAAGGGGCAATAAGTTGCTCGGTACTTAAGGGAGAATGTAAAATGGTGCGTGCTTTGGTATGTCGATCGAAGAAGGGGTTGATGGATCCACTACCTTATTAAGTGGAAGAGCAAAAAGGGGGGATTCCTTAGTTTAGGTCTCTAAAAGAGGAGAAGGTAACTATGCTACCTCAATAAGTGATGAGGGTGAGAAATATATAGGTTGGTCAGTAGGTTCTTTAGCAATGAGTGTGCTAAGAACCATGCTAATAGTATGGGCATTGTGAGAGAACTCAATTGTGTTACTCTCATTTTTGGTAGGCACATGATTGGGGGAAGGCTGCCCAAAGATGTCAAGGGCCTAGTTTGGAGGTACATTGGGGTTATCTAACACAAGCTCCCCCTTGTCAATGAGGGATTAAATAATGCTCTTAAAGGTGTTGTACCTACTAACATCATGCCCTATTACCCAGTGAAAGACACATAGATCATTCTCATTGTACTAATTGGGTGCAGGATGAGAAGAATCAAATTTTTGAGGTGGTTTGATAGGAGGAAGTTGTATGATAGTAGGTTTCAATAGCATTTCTAAGATCAAGGCATAGGATTCTCCAAATGGAGTAAATTTCTTTTAGGTGTTACAATTTTGATTTCTCATGTTTTTCTTTGAGGAACTATAGGAATTTGGTTGGTTGAGAAATGATGGAGAAGTGGATTTAAGGACAACCACATTTGTAGTGCCCTTAATTTTGGTTTTGGTGTTGGTTTGGTTACTTAGTTTGGAGGAGGTAGCCTCATTTATTTTATAGGTAGAGTTTTTATTTTTTAGTTTTAGCTTTCCTTTATCAATGGTTCTATTCTATAATTTGCATGTCATGGTGAAATATTAATCAAAATTTTAGAAGGTCTAAAGATGTAATGTGGAAGAGATGTGATTGGTACATGCCCAAGTAAAGAGTTTGATCAATTTAGGTTGGGGTAAGGAAAATGAAAATTGATTGATTAGGCTCTACCAATGAGCTACAAAATTGGTAATAGATTCATCATCAAATTTCTAGATAGAATAGAGGTCAGTGATGGAAACCTTCTTGGAGATATTTATCTAAAAGTGATCCAAGAAAGTTTAAGCCAGTGGGTGAGGGAGAAAATGGGATTCTTGGTTAAGGCACTATACCAATCCAATGATGGTCCTGATAGAGACACAGGAAAAGTGTAGAGAAAGAGGGAATCATTGTAGGCAATCAAATAACATGAATGCTTGAATGCCTTAAGGTGCTACTAGGGATCCTCCTTACTCTAAAACTTGGAGAACTTGGGAAGCTCCCATCGAGGAGGATACAATCAGATAGGGACACATGGGTGAATAGGTTCATTATAGATTTGATCATATGATAAAACATTGTGAGCTCCAAAAATGGATGAATCTAAGGTAGTCATCTTATCCATGAGTATCTTCATTAGATTTGTCTGGGGTTGTACACCTGAAGGGTTTTAAGGTGCATACTATGGTTGGGGTTGAGTGACATATTGATAATTTGCTGGAGGTTAAGAAGCTGCCACATATGGGTAAGTGGTCATAAGTGGCTAGGTTGAATCCACATATGAATATGTGGTCACTGGTGGTTGGGTAGAGGGTATGTATTATTGAGTGGGTGCAGATGGTTGAGTTAGAGGTAAGGGATAAGTGGTAACCCTGGTTGATCCAAAAATTAGAAGTTTTGGTTGACAAATATTTCAAGAACATAGAAATAACACAATAACAATGAATTCTCTGAGAAGAGATGTATTATTACTCAAGATCACAATACAACTATATGCTTATCTCTGGGAAGAGATGTCTGATTTTCCATTTTGGGTTACATATTAAATTATACCCATTTTGAATGTAGGGGGAAGATGTGGAAGGTCACCAATCTCAAGGGAGATTAAGTGGTTTGACTTCCATGCTTTAAAACAATATAGAATTCAAAGAATTAATATTTTTAAAAACTTACTATTTTTAGACTGCACTACTAAAGTTGAAATTTGGGGCACTTACGTTGGGTTTTTAGGGGCCAAAATTCATTGAGCAAATCTCAATGCCATCTCACAATGTTCTCCTCATTCTTATCTTTCCAACAGTTCAAATGATGAGTTAATTGGAGCTACGGTGCAAAAGTTATGGCTCTTGGAAGTTCCATCATCAATTGGGGTGGAAGTGTCACCCAAATTATCACCTGAATTGTTGCCCAGATCACTGGTAGCGATAAGTATTAAGGTAGAGGGCATTGGTATTACTATGCTTTGAAGTAGAGTGAGGGTACCCAAAGGAATGGTAGTGATGGTAGTAGTGAGTACTCAAATAGTAATTGGGGTATGGGTAGGTAAAGGTTGGGTGGTAGCTATGTTGGAAGAATTTTTAGTTGGGATAGGAGGTGTTTGGGTGTTAGAAGGTTGAGTTGGTTGGTTTTGCATGGTTATGTTAGATGGGTTGCCAGTTAAGGTAGATGCTTGAGTAGCTAATGGTTGGGTGGTGATATTGGAAACAAAAGAGTTGACTAAAAATCCTAATGACATGCCATAGGGTGGATAGTAGGTGGTGCTAAAATGGGTATATGGTGAGCTACTATGCTAAGATAATGCTATAAGTCCACTAGGTTATTATCCAAAAAGGTAGTAAAGTTTGGGTTGCCTTGGGAGACTATCTAAGGCACACTAGAAGCATCAAAATGATGAGGAAAACTCTCATCATCTGAGATATACTCCATAGATGAAGAGGTAGAAGAGATTATATAATCTATAGATGGGTCTTGACTTGTTAAGTCTCTTCATTGTTGACGAGTAAGAACCATGCATGTAGGATGAGAGGAAAACACAAATAACCTTAAAACTCAAATAGAAAGAAAGCAAGAAAATGATCAAGGAAATCCAACACATGATAGAGTATGTTAAAATCCTATCGTTAATTTTAATCTCATTTTTGGCTTATGCCTTACATTTATGAGAATGTGTGATAGAAGTTGGCTTGTAGATTAGGTACTATAAAAGCAGTCTATGGTTGGTTTCAAGTTGTTTAGTTGCTCAAAAGGATTTATATTAGGAATCAATACATGGATTGGTATTGAGGCCTACCCCCTGACTTCACACACTATAGTGATAAGAGTTTTAGGTGCTTAGCCAATATATACCAATTTATAGAGTCTATACTCAACCAGAGAGCTGAGTTGGATCTCTCATTGGTAATGGAATCCAAGTAGGATCATCAAAAAAGGGTAAGGTGACCACTAAGTGATGAATTCCTAGTTGGGCCTTGTCTTAAATTTGTTTGATGTTTTAATTGATGAAGGTGGTTTGGTTTAGTATGTGTAATAAAAGTGATGCTACGATAAAATTACTATGCCTTAATTCAAAGTGAGCTAAAATTAGAAGCAAGTAATGGGTACACTTGATTTTAAACCTAAAATAAATTTTAGTTTTGTTAATGAGCACAGATAAAGAGAAGAGCATATAGATGCAAAGAAAAAGAAAACCCAAGTAAAGACTCAAGGTCCCACTGGGTGTGCCAGAATGTTTCAGTGAATTTTATCTTATATTTTTGAAAGGAAAAAGAAGATACTAAATATGGGTATGGCTGAAAACCTTATTTGATTATGCATGTGTTGAATTAGAATATTGTGAAAAACTCCTTTGGCTAAGGAGGATGACCTAAAAATAAGACAACACTAAAGAAAATGGTTGGTTAGATAGATAGCTAAGTGGATAGTTTAACATTAGCTATATCCTAGAAGCAATAGATTCCTTGGGGCTTATCAATCCACATGTTGTAAACAATTAAGTTTATAAAATATAATAGAAAGTACTTACATCAATAATCAAAAGGTGCTGAAATTGAATACAAGAAATGATTGATAAAGAAACATACTAGAAATGACTTATATAAAAATAACCAAATCAATACTAATGCTAAATGACTTGGGTCTATCTCAAAAAAGTAGGCAAAGGTCTATAAATAGTCAGGCACAAAAAATCAAGTTTGGTTGGGGGTAAGAGGGTGAAAATAACTTTATATTATTTTCTACCATAGTGACCATCAATGGTTGGGGTGATTGTTGGTGGTTGGGGTGACCATTGACAGTCAGGGTGACCATCAATGGTCACGGTGACCATCGATAGTTGGGCATACCATTGGTGGTTGAGAAAACTATCAAAAAATACTATGTGTAGGTCTGGGTTGGTAAATATTTGATTGACAAGATCATAAGGTTAGATTCTAGGAGATGGGTTGGTACTGGGTTGAGTGCAAAAGGAAAATAAAGTAATTGAATATTAGAAAATAAATACTTAATTTTCAAAAAGTTGATCAGGTGGGTACTTGTGGTGGTTGACTCATTGATAGAGTTTGAAATGATTTTGGTAGAGTAATGATACTTGGCACTTTGGCAGAGTGGTGGTGGCAAGTTGGCTCTCTGACATGATGGCTAGATCACTAGATTGTTGATGACAATTGACTTGAAAAACAAATGAATTTAAAATGCACAAGATCTTGATAAAAATTACAAATGGTTTTCATATTCCTGCTCCTCTCTTCTTATAGGCAAGGTAAGAAAGTTACAACAAGACATTAACTAGGCCTTCTAATTTTAACTCATGCATGTAATGGCTCACACACAGATTTAGAAAATCAAGGTGGGTGGCTTGTATGTTGGTGGTTAAGGAGGTGCACCCTAACCGTCGATAGTCAAGGTGACCATCAATGGTCATATTGACCATCAGTTGTTGAGGGTGAAGGTAAAAAGTGGGTAAAAGGGTAGGTTAACTTAGTTGGGCAAACTAACCATGAGTTAGGCTTGGTTAGGGGTCGAAGGGTCAAATTGTTCCTAAGGGGCTCCTAAGGTGGTCCAGAGGAATTTTGACATTCCAAATTATGGTGTGCAAACTTTTGGTGTCTACAACATCATGGCATTGTATTATTAATTAATAAACATGTAAGTAAAGTCACATAAAATCACACAAGAAGGTACAAATGCCACATACAAGGGACATGTAAGATGTCGCATAGAGTTATAAAACTTGCATAAATGTCACACATAAGGCCCAAAGGCTGAATTTAAGGGACATGCAAATATCACAAAAGATATAAGGCTAAGGTCCATACACATAAGGCATGATGATGCCATACAAGCAATATGGTGTATGTTGAACATGCATAATGTGAAGGGATACATACAAAAAGAAAACAAATTGAAGCATGTGATGTAAGGAAAAAATATGATAAAGTATCATATGAAACTAAAACTAACACATCTTGAGCATATATTTCTATGTTCATATTAACAAAGAGCATATTTATCATGATATATGTAAAGTGTGAGTGAAACAAAAGGCACATGTTTTTTTTATAGCTTAATCATGGAAAGAAATATGTTTTGGATAGATGAAACCTATACGGTTGTTCGTATAGAACAATGAGATGCCCCCAAGTGGGAAAAGTTCTTGTGTATAAGGTTGGATCAACATTAACACCATGGAAATTATGCCTTAAGCTTGATATTTGAATGATATCTGAGTGTGTTTTCTATTATGTGATCAAAATATGTAGAATAAGTTCATGTAAATGTGTTGTAGTTGGAATCAAAGTTGTAAAATGCATAGGGACATGAATCTAGTAAAGGACAAGGACATAATGTGTTGTTGTCCAGATTGATTGTATTTAGGATTTTTTGGTCAGAATCACTTCTTATGTGTATGAATATTGAATGTTTTTATAGAAATGTGTCATGTTGCACATTAAAATATCTAGTGAGATGCATAATATATTAAAAATTTACTTAATAGAAAAAATAGATGACATATGTGAAAATATATTTATTTTATCAAAATTTGGATTTATGTGAAAATCCTAAATCACAACACTACTATGCAAAATCAGGGGAATACTATAAAAATGATAACATTCATTGATTTGAACTATTGTATTCTAGATACTTACTAATAATAGCCAAATCATAAGGATAAAATAAAGACTTTGGTAGAAACTATGCCTCTAAGAGGAATCAGGGTCTAAAACTTACTATGTAAAGAGGTCTAGTGATTGGAATTAAGATTCTAGAACTATATTTAGGCTTGGACAATAACATTGGGAAGAGGACACTAGATGGGTGGTGCTCCCATCCAACCTAGGATGATCCTGTCCACTTGCAATGAGGAAGTCATGGTTTTTGGTTCTATATGCTTTCATCTATAGTGCGTATATCTGGTGAAGGAGCTTATGATCACTTGTGAATACCATTATGTAACTTATTTTCTTTCAAAACCCTAGTTACTTGACATGTGAAGACCAATGCAAATCAATGGTAAAAAGGGGCCAGTGGATAAAGTTGGGTGGGACCTTAATACCCCATGTGTTGAGTGTTGCCTACATACCAATACTTTGAAGAGGGATAAAACTTCATGTAGTTCTCCCATGCTACAGTGGTGTGTGAATAAATGGTGTAATATGTTATATGTTGGTGAAATACTAGTGTAATTATATGTTTTAACCTTGAATTTTGACATATGAAATGTACTCAAACTTGAGATCTAGGCTGTATGCAATCACATTTAGGAGAAATAGATATTCTGCTCTCAATGTGCAAGTATGAGTCTGGTGCTTTTTTGATGTGGAAGGCTCCTATGTGTCAAATGGTTTGAAAAGTGTTTATAAAGTCATATCATTAATAATTCTTTGAATGAGGCTTATTAGGGACATGGTCCAACCTTCCTATAGCTTTGAATTTGGTAAATTAATCATTATTTGGTAGGAAGATAGGAGAGGGGGGAATGACACTAAAGAACTAAACTCCTATCCCCTAGGGCACTATTGTCCAATGGGTGATTTTATCATGTTTAATATTAGGCAGGTCCTAAAATATGTCTAAAGTTGATAAGACTAGGGATGAGTACATTTTAGGGTCCTTTGTCAACTTATAAGCATGTGCAAGATGGTTAAAAGTGATCAAAAGTAGCCCTAAGATAGGTCTAGATCTGAGCATGTAAAAGAGTGATCACAAGTGTATGGTTTTATCTTAAATGTTAATTTTACACTTATACATCCCACCACGCCCCCCACCCCCCCGCCTTATTCTAGTAATGAAAAAATAAGAATAGTGCACAAGGAATCAACCAATTAACACATATAGATTGAATCAAGGTAATAATACTTAAAGCAAACAAATAGGCATACAAATAACAAAGACATAAACAATAGTTAGTCCCTATGTTAATACAAATAATGTGCTAAACATTGTCTGTAGAAAATAGGTGACAACTTAACAAACAAAGATGATGGGGGAATAGAAGAAATGGAAGGGGGTGGCTGAGCTGTCTCCATAGGCACTAGGCAAGTGGATGTTGCCTACATAGTTTCATAGATGATATATCCAACAAAAACTTCAGGCTATATGTAGTTCTTCCAAAAATAGGGAAGAGAATGATAATTGAGGAAAATAAACATAATGGATGTGATAGAAGAATAGGAATGGTCTTTCAAAATGGCAAGTGCATGGGATAAAAAGCCAAAAAGGATGGGGAAACTAAAGAACAAGTGATTTTACTGTGACTTACTAAGGGTTCCTATAATCCTTAAGGAAAAGAAGTGGTCAATGTTTTTGGTTTTTATAAATTGATTTTACAAAATTTTTAAAGAATTTTATAGGTATCTCAACTCGACTATGAATGACTAGATACTAAATGGTCCAAATTTACAAAATGATGAGAGCACAAAAAAATTGAAAGGATGCTCATAAAATAGTAAAAGTATGATGGAAATGGGGATTGATCAGGCCTCAACATGAATCAAACATGACCCACATAGTCCTGAAATGGCTTTAGTTCACAGTAGTTCCACCATATAGTGGAAGAATCTGACTAGTGTAATAACCAATTCAAAAAAAAAATGCACAGTTGGTATGATGGAATAGTATGACATAGGATTGGCTAGTTGGTATGGTCAAGGCACAATAGATAAATGTTTCTTGTAGTTTTCCCATAGATGGTTATAACTAAGATATAATGGATTAGATCAATGATACTAATTTTCCCATAGGTGGTTATAATTAGTAGCAAGATCGATGAACATTGATTTGCCCCAGCATGTGATATAATTAGGCCCACATAAACAAACATGATTAGAAGGGAAACAAGAAATGAAGGATACTACCAAACTTCTATCATACTACCCTAAAATAATACCTCTATGTGGAATGCTTGAAATAAATACTAAAATTGATCTGATTGTTTATGCTAAAAATGAGGAAACCAATAGATGAACCAAGGTCAAATGGGATAAGATAAGATAGATCAAAACATGTTTTAGTTAATAGAACATACTGGTAAAAAAGATAAGTGATAGGGTAATGATAGGCTGGTAGGATGATAATGTGATAAAAAGGGTGTTGAGAGTGTTGCCCCCAAGTGGTAAGGTGACTGGCTAGGTCTATGATAATGGCAAAAGGATGTAAATTAACAATGACTTGGTGTGTGGTTGATGATGATGGTATGGTACATGTTTTTAGCTTGGGTGTGGTTTTGATTCTATTATTCCTATTGATGTGGAGATGCTCATCTTGATCAATAATTGATACAAAGAAAATACTCAATCATGTTAATTACCAACCCACACCTTGTCTGAATAATTACTCTATCAAGAATTGGTTGTATATTTGAATGATCATGATGTTATTGTGATCCCATTGGTTATTAATTCTATTTCATTCAAACATCAAGATAAGGTATCTTTGTAGCCTCTACAAAGGAAAGTATGGCCATGGATGGTAAATAGGGATAAATGTTGGATGATAGGTTTGATTTGGAAATGGAATGGAGGATGATAATGGAATGTATAGTGGTTGGGAAACAAATGAGGATCAAGATTTTAAGGCATACACAATGTTTCTAATTCTAGATTTGACATATCTTTGGATGTGGTGGGGTCGAAGACTTCTAAATATTATTTCGATAAGACCACCAATTTGTTTTTTGGGGCCTGAGAGTAGCTACTATTTGATTAATCTATAGATGGGAAGCTATATTAATTTGATCTTTGATTTTGTCTTTATCAAGTAATGAAGAATTTTTGTACTTAGCTATTGGTGCCTCAAAGAGGTTTTTACCAATGAATTTGTCTTAATTTTCCCATAGTGCCTCTAAGAAGGTTTCACTAAGGAATATTGAATTATTTCTTTGATTGTCTTCTATCACCTTTGAAAAGGTTTCACTATAAGATCTTGAGTTTGAACTTTGATTGTCTCCTTTTGCCTCCAAAAAAGTTTCACTAGGAGAGTGTTCTTCTACATGAATTTGGTCTTGGCCTCCATGTTGTTATTCATCTAATATGTCACCATGGATGTAGCTCAATAAGGTATGATTATTTTTATCCCAATTGACACTTGTGGGAGGTAGAATGTCAATGATATGGATATGTTGGTTGATGGTAATGGGAAGGGGGTTGGCATCACAATCCTCATAGAAGATACTATGATAAATTATGTCGATGCTAAAGTAGTCATCCTAAAAAACTATATAAGGATAAAAAATGTACTTGTACTAATATACTAAGCATGCATAACCAATTTTATAAAAGCCATGAATGTATTCTATTTTTGAATCTGATTCTAACTCAAAGGACTCTAAATCTAATGTGGAAACTGATGTTGATTCTGCTTCTAATGCTAAATCTAATGTCAGTTCAAGAATAAAACCTAACTTTAATTATGATTCTTCATCTAATATGGATGTTTTTACAATGATGTCTTGTTAAATGTTTGTTATTGATAAGTAACAACCTATGATGGCATAACAAGCTCCACAGAGATTGACTTGTCAAAATGAGATTCTATGATGGTGGGACAAAGGTCAAGATACAATTCCTTAAAGACTGGTTTGTCAATAGGAGGTTCTTTAAAAATAGGCATATGATCAAGATAATGATCAACCCAAATGTGGTAATAATCATTAGAAAGTGACTCAACAAATATTGGCTCATCATAGTGAGACTACTCGACAATAGCTATAGGATTGAAAAATGATTCATCATAGGTTGACTTATCATAAATGGTCGGTTCAATGAAAACATCTTGGATTGGTTGGTTCTTGGTCTTGGTTTAAAAATGGTTGTAAACTACCAAATTTGATTACAACTTTGTCCTTGAATGATTAGCTTAATTGAGGTATTAATTAGACTGGTTGAGGTTTAGGATGAATGATTGGTTGAGGTTGAATGATTGGCTAAGGCTAAATGATTGGCTAAGGCTAAATGATTGGCTAAGGCTAAATGATTGGCTAAGGCTAAATGATTAGCTAAGGTTAGGGTTTTGATTGGATTGGTTGGGATTGTGATTGGAATATTTGGGGTTTTCCAAAGTGGGGAATGAATGGAAATAATTCAAAATGATCAGTGGTTGGACAATGATAGGGCGTTATGGAGCTTGATTACTTGCACAAGCCAAAGGATGGAGTCCTCAAATGGTATGGATAGGGAGGTGTGGAGCTTGATTTCTATCACAAGCCAAAGTACTAGGTACTATAATGATGAAGGGGTGTTTTTGAAGTTGATTGATCACACAAGCCAAAAGATGAGGTCCTGGTATAGAAATGGTATGGCATTGTGGATCCTGGTTGCTCGCACAAGCCAAAGGATGAGGTCTTAGTAGGATAAGTTTGGGGAATTATGGATCTTGGTTGATTGCACAAGTTAAAATAAAAGGTCTTGGTATGGTAATGGTATTCATTAGATGTTGTGGAGCTTGGTAACTCATGTAATTTGAAGGAGGGTTAATGGTAGCTAATGATTGGATAATGAAAGTGCATTATGGAGCTTGATTGCTTGTATAAGCCAAAGGATGAGGTCTTAGAATGGTAATGGTAGGGAATTATGGAGCATAGTTAATCACACAATCCAAAGAATCCAAGTCCTCATCATAAACCATATCATCCTAGTCATGGTGTTGAGTTGGATTGCAAGATGGTTCTTGATTATGTTCTCCATATGGAGTATTATAAGGAGAATTATAAAACTCCTTAGAAAATCTATCTCTGTAGGGGTTTCTAGTCACATTTTGTGTGGCCATTCTACCATAACTTGGACTATATGTGACTCCATTATAAGTGTAGCTAGACATATCCACATAAATTATGAAAGCTCTAAAACAAAAAGGCTTAGAGTTCTACAAACTTTGAAAAACTATGTCCAAAGGACAAAGGGTTCAAACATGATCTAGCTTAGTCAAATGGGGTGGAGCTATATCTCCAAACAATGATTTGAATGTGGATCTATATCTCCAAATAATTATTTGAATGTGGAACTATATTTCCAAAATGATTTGTGCTAAGACTTGGCATAAAATAGTCTAATGTCAAATGTCTAATGTTAAATGTCATACACATAAAAGGTCAAGCATCTGAATAAAAATTGACATGTCTAAAGGTTAAGCAAAAGAGTTGCTTGGTCTTTTGTCCAAATGTGGAGTCAAAATATAGGCTCAAATGGGTTGTGCTTGGACTTTTTGCCAAATGGCATCAAAAGCTAGGCTTAAAATAAATTATGATGTGACTTGATTTAATTTAACAAGTTTAGAATAAATCTGACATAAACCCAACACACATAATCAAACATAAACATGATCATTTGGTATAAGCCATAAGGTAAAAGGCACCTATATAAAATATTGTGCTTTCCCAAATAAAGGCACAAATAATGATGAGGATAGGCTTTGTGAATAAATAAGTAATGAAAACAAGGCTCTTTGAACAAATAAGCAATATTTTTCAAATTTGGGTAATCAATTAACTGAAGTTACGCAACCCAAACAATAAATATTTTTTATCAACCCATACAAAGTGAGGCTTAAATAAAAATCAATCAATGCTTGAATTCAAACTTTTGACAAGGTTAATTGAAAACTCAATGTCTGAAGACTAGGATTTAACCAAACAAGCTAAACATGATATGCAATGATGGCACATGAACAACATCCAAATGGCATATGTAACATGGTTTTGGCACAAGTCAACTGAGTTTTAAAATAATTCGAGCAATATAATGATGTAAGCATGCTCTAATGATGTGATCAATGTTTTGTTTCAAAGTCTCTAATGCACAAACTCAATAATGATTTGGGTAACATGATGGTGCCCACTTCTGTCAAGTGACACACACAAACATGTTTATAAAAAATATCAAGGCATAAGTGTGGTGAAAAATGACCAGCATAACACCTCCTCAAACAAAGGAGTGGCATATAAACATATTGGTTTAGATGTGGCTATAAACAAATATGATAATTTTTAGTCTCAAAACACCAAGCAAGAAAAAGATAAATGACCAAATGCAGCTAAGCATAATGTCCTAGATCCTATCAAGGTGTGGAAAAGTGGGGTTGACTAAAACTAATTGGTTTTTGATAATCTAAATTGATCCCATGTGTACCAAATTTCACATCAACACATAAGGGAAGTAGCACATCATTTGAGTTCACTTTTATTGGCTTGTTGTGAAAAGGTCTAGTCTTTTTCACAACCACTACATTCGTCTCTTGCTCAGTGTAGTGTGATTTCCATATCGATCATACATCCTAAGCTTAGCTTATAATAATGAAGATGGTTTAACTAATCAAACCACCATCCTAGTGAGGGGATCCCAATTTGTATACCCCTCGTGGAGAGGGGTTGTAGATGATGTCAAGAAATGAAACCCTAGGTCAAAGCTTCCCTAAAGAACTCATGGGAGGTAATGGATTCCCCCTCAAAAGCCAATATGTATGGAAATAAATGACAAGTAGAAAGATGTTATGACCATTTTCAGATCACTTAATACTATACAAGTTTGGGGAGAGCTTATAAGATGTTCTTTCTATGCCTTTGGACTAAGGCCAAGGTTTCAATGAAGATGACACTTTTGACCTCAAAATCTCCCTATAGGGGATGGGGTTAGAGAATACACACACAAATTCATTTTTTCTAAAAGAAAAATCAACAAATAATGTTGTAAATAATTTGAAGTGAAGTTTATTTATTGCACCAAATTAAAATGTTCGATTAGGTTCATTACTAGTCCCTTGGCTTAAGTGCAAAATTGAAAAAGATTGCACAAAACCAAATAAATCTAAAGCACCTAAGTTTTTTTTAAAACCAAAGATTTAAGTGTTTAATATCTATGCTAGATTAATGATTAAACACCAATTTGAAAATATTGTAAGATGTAATAGTAGTTTTAATCACTAAAAATGAAATATCCTTGAGATTTAGAAAACCATAGGTTTGTTTTAAGCACTAATATTGAAATGTGTGAGATTGATCATGTCCATTTTAGACCCAAATTAAAAAGTGTGCATGATAAAGTTCATTTTAAAGACCTAAATTAAAGTGTTTGACTAATAAAAAATAAGTAAATTGGTCTTCAATCAATGTTGGAACCCATAAAAAATAACATTATAACCCCCTGCTTAGAGTCTCTTTTATGATTGCACAAACAAACCTTGGAAAAGAGATCTCGTCTTTTAATTAAAATTTTACAAAGTGACCATCGACAGTCATAGGTGACCATCAATACTTACACCTGACCATAGTGGTTACACCTAACCATCAGTGGTCAATAAAGATTGTTGGTAAGAACTTGTTGACCTGAAGGTAAAACCATAAAACGTAAACACATTAAGTTAGCCTTGTTAGATGAAAATTTTGATAAAAACCTATAAGGTAAAACCAAGTTGATGGATTTTTATGCTTTTGAAACTGATAAAAAAAGGATTAAAATTTCAAAAAGACTCAAAATACAATATTTAATGATGTTTTTCCCCTGCAACCTGACCATCAGTGGTTGCACCTGACCATTAGTGATTACACCTGACCATCAGTGGTTGTATTTGACTATCAGTGGTTATACCTAACTGTTAGTGGTTACACTTGACCATCAATGGTCTCTATGTAAAACTGAGAATCAAACCAAAAATGAAATCTATCCAAAACAAGGTTAGAAAATTGATTTAAGAGAGCTTCAAGCATCCAATGTTCAATTTAAGACCTGCATAATGTTCTCCTTGCTAAGGGGGATGTGTTGGGTCCCACTGGACATGCCATTTGTGATCAAGGAATTTAATAAGGGTGATGAGATTATATTTTAGTTCAAAATTAAATCAACTCAAAATGACTCAAAATGAAAACTAACACACTAACAAGCAAACACTACCTTGCCTATATCAAAGAGTGCAACAAGATGAAGAATTCAAATGAATAAAACACAACTAAAATTCAAGAAAATTACTTTTTTTACCTTCTTTGATGCTCCAAGAGTCTTCTTCAATTGGCTTTCTTGGATCATGCCTAAGAGGTCTTCATCAATGAACTGTGGCTAATTTCATTTCCTCTTGGCATCATTGTTTGGCTTGACTTGGCTTGAGGATTCAATGGCTTGGCTCAATTTTGGTATTATAACACTAGGATTTTTCTTCTATGAATGAAATACTACATTATAAATTTACTTTGATTGAGCTTTCTAAATGAAGAGCATTAGGGTTGTATTTATAGGCTTTCAAATCAGCTTGTAATGGGTTAAATCCAACCTTAGTTGAGTTTATTAACCTTGGTTGAGTTTTAAAGGTGTCTAAATGGCCATGATTAGGTTTGGATAGGTGTGCATAGAGATATTTTCATTTGGGACAACTCACAAAGGCTAATGATCACTTTTTAGGATATTCATTGATATTTTGAATTTCATTTTTGGTAATTGATTTATTAGCTCATTTTCTCAAGGATGAATCCAATTAGGCTTTGATCAAGATTTGTAGTTTAATTAATCCCATTAAAGCATTTGGTCATTTTTTGTAAGATTTTGATTTAAATGATTTGTATTCATTCCAAATTAATTGATTTATGGGCCAAGTTGATTTATTTGCATGGTTATTAAGCCAATTTTGATACACCTAGAAATTATTGGGCTAGGTATTCAATGGTTGGCAAGAATTGGTCTAAAGTTGGGTATGAAGCCATTGGTGGCCAATTTTAGATGTCTACAAGTACCACCAACCAATTAATTTAATTTGATGTAATGCTTCAGGTATTTTCCATTGTAGGGAATTTGGAGATGTGTACCATCTCAATACACTAGATAGAAAGTATTATCTCTAAAGAAATGTCTTGTTTTAAATGGACCCATCTATAGAGAGTTATATAGAGTCAAAGTACCAAGATTATACTTTGGTTTTCTTTATTTATCCCATAAGAATATTAGATCCCAACTTGGAAATATCTTTTATTTTAATTTTTATCAAAGAGAAATTTAACCTAAGCTTGATGTTATTTAATTTTATTCACAACGTGTGTTCTATTTTATTCAAGCTTGTTCAAATATATAATTATGTTATTTAGTGAACTTTCAAAATTTTGATTCTTCATGGATCTTACTAACTGTAGTGTAGGAAATTCAAGTGTTATGGGAATTGTTGCATCAATTTTGTATAATATTTGAAATGGAGACATTATAATGGCCTTTTTAGGTGTAATACAGTCTACCCACAATGTGTTGTATACTTTTTTGTGCCAATTATTCTAATTTTCATCTACCAACTTGAAAATGATGGTAACGATATTCTTATTCCTTGATTATACTTTGCCATTTTATTATAGGCAATAATTAAAAAAATGGAATAAAGAAATACCATAACTATAACAAAATCCAACAAATTCTACATAAGAGAAGATAGATACATTGTTAGTTACAATATTTAATAGAACATCATATCTTACCAAGATGTTTTCCTTGATAAAATTACATACAACTTTAGAAGTTGTTTTTTTGATTGGGATAGCCTCTACCCACTTGGTAAAATAATATGTAGTGGTGATAACATGAGTGTAACTAACACTTGAGTGAGGGTTCACTATTATGAAAAAATATAACCCCCATTATTAGAAAGGCTCCTCTATCATTACTAAATTGAGGGGAAAAGCTAAAAACTTTGGCCATTTGATGAATAGCTGATAGGATTCAAACTTCCTTACCAATTCATAAGAACTTTGAAGCATAGGATAATAGTAATGGGCTCTAAAATTTTTATATGTTGCCACTTGAGTAGAAAAATGTTCACCACATACATGATCGTGAAAAGCTTCTAGAATATTTTTATATTTTTCTTCATCAATGCATATGAGAAAAAAGTCATCAATAATTTTATTGAATAATGCACCATCTCAAATCACATATTTCTTAGCCTTAAATTTGATCATTCTTTATTGTTTATAATCTAGATGAGATGGGTATTCTCTATATGTTAGAAATAAAGCAATGCTTGAAAATTATTCATATGTAGAATCCAAAAATAGAACCAAAGGTGATTCTTCTTTATTATAATCATCTAGAATTATTAAAGGAGTTATTGGAGTATTTTCTTATTTTGCCATAAAATGACACAAACCTTTTCCTGAAATTAACTTGGTGGGTTTTATCTCTAGGTCATACTCTTGAAATTTTGTTATCCAATTTCCTCATTTTGAACCTAATTCTTGTTAAGTCAAAATAGACTTCACTATCATCTTTGACACCATCACAATAGAGTGATAATGAAGGATGTAACACCATTATTATTTGACAACCTTCATAATGGCATATGCATGTTTTTACTCTAGATAATATTTCAACCCACAATATTTGAGTCCACAACTCATGAAGGAAATGAGTTCCTTAATCCCTTCATTGTTTTTTTGAATTAGAATGGCTAAAAGAGTATGATCTCAGGAATAATAGTATATGCTTAATTCCTTTTTTTAATCTAGACATACCAAGGTAGGTGCATGTGAAATGGCATATTTAATATTTTTAAACAATTTTTTTACCCTTATTATTTCATTTAATAGAGGGTTTTCATTTCATCATTTCAGTAATATTGATAAAGAGGGATTCATTATGTTGTATACAAGTACATTGAGGCTAATGAACATGTTGGTGAAAGGAAAATAAGGTACAATAGCAATAAATGAAATGCTTGACATGAATGAAGAGACCTACAAGGTGGCAACAAGATGATATTAAGAAGAAGCACAAGTTGGAGTAATTGACAAGATTGAGTTGTGGTAGGTTGAGGTATTTTTTTTGACATCAATGGGAGAGAAACATGATGAATAGGAGTATACAATAGATGAGAATGAGATATGACAACATATCATGGAGGAGTTAGAGGATTTGAGTCTCATAAGAGATAAGAATAACATCATGAAAGCTAAGTTTGCATTGTAGACAATATTGAGTCAAAGATAAGGAGATTTGATAGGCCAAGAACAAGATGAAATCCAAGGGAGAAAGCAAGAGGTGATTTTTATTGACATGTTTGTTTCATGTGTAGGTTTATGGAGGAGAGAGAACAAGCAGTAGTTACCCATGACTGGATGGAAGAATTAAAGCAAGAAGAAGAGAAAGAGAAAGAATATCACATAATGAGTTTGAGAAAGCATAAATAAGGCTTAAGAGTCTCAAACAAGCCATGGGATCTAGGTGGACATCAAATTGGAAGAAGGATGTTGTCAAAAACCTCAAAGACGTCATTTATAACTTTCAGGGATAGTTTTTATTTGCTCCTCGGTAGTATGATGTAGGAGAATCACTACTCAATGTAAATAATGATCTAATTTGAATTTATAGAGTCTTTAGTATGTTGTTTTGGTCATTTTAGGTCTCTAGGAAACATTTTGAGGTGTTAGTTTTGTGTCAAATTTGAATTGGAGATGTTTTGGCATTTTCCTACCAAAACCTTGCTTTGAATTTTCCAATATTTATTGTGGAATTTAGGGGACTTACATATTATTTCAAGAGGAATAAATTTTTTTGTTAGGTTATAATAAAGGATCAAGGGTGTTTAAAGATGCACATGAATCACATGATGAGTCATCTTATTGAGTGGGCTTGTAGTTAGGTACTTTGCAATGTATAAAGGGTAGTTAGGACAAATTTTGCCATAAGAGAACTTGTATTGAATGTTGTAGGATGAGTCATTCAAGGATAAGAGTTATATGGGGTATAATTCAAAGAGAATATGTTGATTCACCCTAAGTAATTAAGGAAGTTTTATTGTTTTTGAAAACAAAAAGGTGGCAACCTTATTTCTATGCATATACAAAGAAGATTAATTATATGAATCAGTAATGTGAGAAAATAAAGGAAGCAAGGCCTTTGTAACCTTTTTTTAAGATTTTTATGTGAGATTATTTGTGTTCAAATATTTTTTAAATGATTTGCTTGGTTGTCTATATGTCTCATTGTATAAGACTAATCTACAGACCCTGTTTGGACTATGTTCTATATGCCAAGACTAAACATATGTTGTTTATGAATCAAGATCCTGAGTGACATTAATTTGAAAAATTATTTATATTGATGAGCACATTATCCATGATCTTAAAGGTTAATGACAAGTTGTCTAAATTAATTTGTAAATGTGTTACATGAAACTTTCATTTTGGGAATCTATAAGTACTATATCCCTGTTCACAATCTAAGTGATATTTTATGAGAAATGATGAAATGAAGTACCTTAAGAGGATTAAATTATTTAATAAGATATAAAAAGTCTAAACAGACCTAAAATATTGATCATAGTTGTATGAAAATATTTTGAAAGAGTAAAACAAAAAAATTGCCCTTATTAGTATATACAGTTCTATGTTTATGTGCATAGTCAACTCAAAAACTAAAGAAATTAATCTAAAAAAGTTTAAAAATGGGTTTCAAATTTATTTTAGGATTTATCATGCTTAGGAAAAAATGTTAGATCATTCATAATTCTTTTAGAACTTGTTATAAGTTTGAAATTGTAAATTTTACCCTCTTGAGTAGTGACAGGTGCTAAAAGCCCTAAATTAGGGTTTTGGTAATAAAATGGTTATATAAAACACCTCTACTAATGGAAATCCATAAAACTTTGCCAATATATTGATACCAGTGTAGGTTAAGATATTATAAATAATTTGGATTGTATTCGTACATTTTTTTACAATCCTAGTGGACCGAGTGTTAGATAGGGCTTAACAGACCTAGAAGGCCTAATCCAAGGGCTAGAAATGCTTAAAAAGTGGTCAAAATAATGAGTTGAATCCTTAAAATTTGTAGTTTGATAGATATGGATAAAGGGTATCTGGTGGTGTTTTTTTTGGTTTGATAATAAAGAATTGTACACATCTGTATATTGGGAAAAGCCTTAAAAAAGACTACTAAAAAGGTCTGTGTTAAAAAAAGAAGCCAGTGAAAGGTTATAACAAATTAAATACAAGCCTATAGGTGTAAAAACATTGTAAAAGGAATAAATAGAGGGTTATAATGGTGTTAAAACCCTATAAAAGTCTAAAACATGCATAGAGTCACGTTCTCCATGAACCTTTCACTAAGGAATGAGTAAAATGTCGTGAGATTCAAGAAAAGAGTCAAGTGTGAGATTTCATGTAATGACAATAGGAAGAGAGAGAGAGGGATATAAAGCAAAGGAAAGGATTGAAGAGTTAGTTTAAATAAGGTGTGAATAATATAAAAAAGAGACTATAGAGAGTTTGAAAGGACAGATGATCAAAGTTTGTAAAGTGACTAAGAAGCTAAAGGTAAGCCAAAGTTAGAGCCAGGCAGATAAGGGCATAAGTAAATGAGTTTATTTTATTTATTTATTTATTTCATAAAACTAAGACAACTTGATGAATCCCTATGCATCAAATATACTTGGTAATTTCTAAAAAATTAGGAAAAAATCTTCTTAAAAAGTTCACTTTCCTGAAAAATGAGTCTACACATGGATTTTTAGTTAGTAAAGATAATTTATATATTTTTCAACTCTTTTTGGGTCAATTTTTATTCCTTATTTAGAAATAATGTGCCCAAGGATTTTCCCTTTATTCACCCAAAAAATAGATTTTTTAGGATTGAGAGAAATGTTGTGAAGATACCATTTTCAAACAATTTATTGAGATGTTCATAGTGATTTTATTTTTTCTTTTAAAACACTTTTAAATCATCTAGATATACCACAATTATCTTAATCTTAAAATATTTGAAAGTGAGGTCCATGGTTCTTTATATTATAGTACCTACGTTGATCAAACCAAATGGTATTATCTGATATGCAAACATACCCCAAGGAGTTGTGAATGTAGTCTTGTATTGATCTTCTCTATCATATTTTATTTGATTGTATCCTGAGAAGCCATATAGCAAGGAGATCATTTTTGAACTTGTAACTACTTGTATAACTTGATCTATTATGGATAGGGGATATTTATCTTATAAGGATGCTTAGGTCAACTTTTATAAATCTACATAGATCTTGATTTCTTCATTCTTATTATGAATTGGTATAATATTAGAAATGCATGATGAATGATGAGTAGGAAAGATAATTTGAGCATTTAACATTTTCTTATTTTCTTCAAAAATTGTCCCTTCTATTTTTCTTAAAGGCTTAACATCAGGGTTGCATGGAATTGTGTGTTGCATTTCCTTGGTTAGAAATATTTGAGGTGTTCATATAAATATGTGAGAATATCAATATATTTTTGAATCAAAGCGACAAATTTTCTTCTCTCTTCAAGGGAGTAACAATTTTTAATGTTCACTAATCTGGGTTCTTCTTCAAAACTGATGTTCACCTTTTCATAATCTATTGAATTAAGAGGATATTTATGTATTTTCATTTTGATAAACCTATCATGTTTTTCAAAGAGTTCGTCTAGGGAAACCAAATCCCAATGAAAATTATTTCCTTTGTGTTTAATAATTCATTCTTTATCTTGTTCCTTAGTAGTGCCTTCCTTTCAAGTTTGTGTTGAAGATTATTTATATGATGATTCATTTCCCTCAAAATAAAGTTTTATGAAAATATCAAAATTTTCAATAAAAATGATAATTTATTGGTTTAGTCATCTAAAAATGACACTTGAGTGCCATGAGTGTTACTTGAGACAATCCATTCCTAGCTTAACCCTAGACCTATCATAGGGCCTATTTAAACACTTATCCAACTTTTGTGTAGGCCACACACCTCCTTAGACATCTCAAAATTAGTCACAAATCCTTCCTTAGGCATCCAAGCCCATAGTGCCTCAAGTTATGCCACTTGGACACTAGCACCATAAGTGGACATTAGCACCATAACATTATTCTCCTATTTGGGTGTTATTATTCCTTTCCCTCTTTTGAGCTCCAACAAATATATTTTCAATTCATAAAGCACATAGGGTTAGCTTAGACCCATTTCAAACCATACATAAGCACTAGATCAATATATATACATGAATTTTAGCCCTTTATCCACTAGATGGAAATTAGATGCAAATACACACAAGCTTAGAACAAGTTGTGCACAATCAAGGTTACTAATACCTATTTCACCCTACTTCTTCATACAATCATCTATATCCCTCTTAATCTCAAAACACATAAATTTCCAATATCAATGCTCACTCAAAGCACTCAAACCAGCTCTTGTACCAGTTTTTAGCTTCTAGATCCTTTGTCTCAGGTAGTTATAACTAAGTATTCATTTCTATCCTTCATTGCTATTATTGGAAATATTAGTTTGGCTCAATTCTTTTGAAAGTTAGTGGTTATATTTATTACATATTTTATACCCTAATTTACTATACTCAGACCCTTTAACAACTTCTGGATTACACTCCATAAACCCTTAAAATTTAAATCATTTGGTGAACTTGACTTACTTTGAGCACATTGTTTCAAAAACCTAGTGTACCATTAGTGTTTCCCTTCTTATTTCCATAATTTACTCAATTTTCAATGTGTAGCCTATAATCATGATTATAGTGATGGATGCCATTTTCTACTTTTTGGTACAAATTCTTGTGGTTTGTATTGCATGCCTATTACCTTCCATTTAGATAAAGATGCACTTGTATGTCACTCATCTCATAGACTATATTAGAACTAAGCTTATTTCACACATTGGTCCACTCTCTATTGAGTCCCCCTTATATGAGGATAATTATTGCATGGCTCATTTTGAGTTACCTTTGATTACTATTCAATGATAGAGATATTAGAAGACTCCTTTTATTATGCCTCCACCTAGACTAATTGATTACCTTCACTCACATCTTGCCTCTACTACTCTCCCTCATCAAATAGTAGATCTTGTAGTTCAAGTTATTAATAGATGGAATACGATGACTCCTTAACTTATACAAGAATAATGTAACCCCACCATCCCTCCTTGTACCAAAACACTAAAACAGGACCTAGGGATCAATAAAGAGCATTTAATATTCTAGATTAGTTTAGAAACATACTAGTTAATATCTCCATGATGGAGTTACTTCAGAAGGCTATTATTTTCAAAGATATCATTTTTCGAACACTTAATCATACATCTTTGCCTTGTGACACATATCCAAATTATTTTTCATCTATCATGAACACCAACAAGAAAATTGAGGACATTGTATCTTTTTATAATGAGGATTTTCCCTTATAATTAGTAATTGATCAAAATATATCACTCTTCATTTAGGCACAAATCAATACCATTGCTATTAAATGAGTTATAATTATTAGTGGTTCAGAACTTAACGTATGAAACCACATATTTCTACATACTATGGGGGTTGATATGGCATGCATTTAGAATATGTATAAGAACATTAGAGGTTTTAATGACATTCCTAGATAGACATTGGGTTATATTACATTGGATATTATGGTTGGGCCAAAAACCCTACCTACATGTTTTAGTCGATGCCTAATCATTTTTACTACAACCTACTACTTGTGAGACCTTAGATACATTTTATGGAGGTTGTACCTTGTACCTTGCATAGATGCATCAAGTTTTTACATGATGGATACTTATACAATTATCCAATAGATAATCAACCATTCAAATATTAAAAAGTCACTGAACTACCACCTGAGTATATATTTAGATGGGATACCTCTTGTTCTCATAGAGTCCCCAGCTCATAGGATTTTGATAGAGCAGATGCATACATATTAGGTTAGGTAATCTAACACCACTATTCCTACACCCATTTGAGATCCTCATATAATACAATTACCTTCATCCATAATTGATGAGGACCTTCCTACATTTAATTATCCCCACCCATGACAGTTGATGGGATTATCACAACAAAATTACCATTACTTATTAATTTAGAGGAAGTGTATATCCAAAATTTTGATACATTCCCAGGCCACCACAAAGAATGATTTAACACACATTGACATTGATGATTAATTATGTGGATTGAGCTTCATAATAGTTAGGTTCGGATATCACAGAGATGATTCTAAGGCACTTATGCCTTTTCCCACATAAGCAACACTATTAGTTCATAATCCTACAAGTATAGGCCCATCCACTCAGTTATAATTAGAAGTAAATTACTCCATTCACTTAATACATATGGTTATATATATGGATATTGAACTAGTTATATGGATTCAGGTAGGTAGTCATAGGATAGACCACATAAAAGTATATAGATATTACTTGATAGAGGATTGATGGTATTACCCACAATTTATCATAGATTCATCAGCTGATTGTTATAATAGGATGGTAGACCTCTTTACCATTTTCATAGGATTATAGGAGATGATACAAATACATGATCAACATTATAGTAGAAGTTGAATAAGTTCAAGGCTTAGGGAATTATTCATATTACACAACATCGACCTCCACTAGTATAGGCACCATGATAGAATCTTCACTGACATAAATATTCACAGAATGATCCTTTGACTATCTAAGTTTTCGTCTAGGACTGATGCATCCCTCATGTTTCTATAGATGAGGATTTAGATTATAACACTTTCACAATGGTATTCTTACAACACATAGGACATTATGAGAGTGAGATACGTGTTATACATTATTAATATTCCTTAGGATATATCACACTACTAGTTGCATGTGGAACAAAGGTGTCCAACACATTAATCTCCATCAAGAGCACATGCACACATTAATAGGTTACCCTTGGTAGTACGTGGTTACATGCAATGGATGCTATGGTTGATGATAATATAGATGCTTAAATTTTAGTCATAAGGGACACATAGTTCACATTTTAAACATTAGCTTATATGAGAATCACATATTTCATACAGATACCCCATGGTCTAATGTGGTTTACCCTAGGACTACACATGAAGCTTCTTACATAGTAGAGTAGCATGCTATTTAGATGTAAATAATATAGACTAACACCAAGGGTAAGGCTACATGTATACAAATATCATGGTATGCTGATCATGATGATGATGATTTATTTGAGTTTGGGAAGATTCAATATCTAACATTGGATAACCTCCCACCAAATCTACCATTTGATTATCCATGTCCTATGGATGTGCCGTTAGGTCTATGGAGACATTACACTTCATTTGTACATTATCTCATTTATTTCTAGCATTTACTTGTACATAGTGTCATTATTGCTTCTTATATATAATTTCATTTTCATGTTAGTTGTACATGACTTATATCCAAAAATCACAAAAATAATATAATATGTTAAAAACATAAAAAACATTCAAATATTTACTCAAAAAATACAAATTATTTATTGTAAGCATTTCCATGTTTACATTTCTTATACTTTCTAGGTACTACATATGCTATCTATGTTTGTGTAATAAGTTTTATCACACATACATGTTCACTTGTTCTTTTCAAGTGTTTGTAGATGCTTATAGGACCTAGGTCCACCACATAGATCTAGATTTGCTACTATCTACCCAATAGGGACATATACATAATAACATAAATTACTCATTTGATACATTTGACCATTTGGGGGCATCTTATATATAGTTTAGATTGCCATGTTACGTCTTTCTAAAATCTATATCATAGATTTAACATTGTTATATATTGATATTAATCATCCTACAATACACAATTTTTTGGTTAACTATTGCTATTCTAGACTCAATTTATATACATCCTTGCTCTTATACATATTTTTACCACATGCTCATGCATGATTTTATTTCTAGCTTTACTAGTTTAGACTTGATTGTGTTTCTATGTTTATACATCTACTTGAGGGCATTTTAATATGTCATTGTTCTACATCTCTATGCCACTTCCTTCATTGTATGTTATGGACATATGCCCATGTCCTTGTGTGTGCCTTCTTGATTGTGTATGTGGACATTTGAACATGTCCTTCCATGTGGCTCTAAGGCAACTTACTTGTTCTTTACATATGTGGACATTTGAACATGTCCTTGTATGTCTTGCTTTCTTATATTTAGTGACATGTGCCCATGTCCCTTATATTTTGTCCCCTTGGCCTACTTTTCATGTGTCATGTGTGTTGTATGTATGCTTTCATGTAGGTATCATGACCATGACACTTGTCTCTTACTTTTACACACTCTAGTTTTATATGCCATGAGAGACCTCATGCATCTCCCCTTCCTCCTTGGGTGCCATGATGGACACCATATCCCATACTCCTAGGTAATTACTCAATTTATTATTCATATTTATTTTTCATACACATGCTTACATCATTAAATATATCTTGACAACCTTATGAATGCTAGATGTAATATACATTGTACATTACAAAATTATGCTCAAATTATCTTACATTCTAATGTCATGTATATACATTATATTGGTCCTTACTTAAGAGATATAAATATCAAATAAAAATTTGAGTAAAGAGATACAAGAGAGGAAAGGAATGAATGCACCTCATTAGGTACGTAAACTAATGCATAAAATTAGTGACATCATGTGTGTGTGCATGTAGATAGTGATCAATCGGTGAATAGCTTGGACTGAGTTGATGTCTCCCTCAATCCCCATGTGTAGGTGGCTCAATAATTCAATTTGATTTTGAATCTATCATTTTCAACCCCTGCTCGATGGATCATGGCCTAAGAATAGATTGGATTGGACTAATGGTTTGTCCAACCCTCTTATGTAGGTGGTTCAATAACTCAAGTAGACTATGATCCATCATTGCCTACCTAATGTGTAGTTATACATTTGTAATTTAATTATGTAATGTAAATGAAGTTGTATGATTGTAACTAAAGCTGTATATAATGGCTCTACAACCACTCAGGAACTCTATAATGAAAATCAACCTAGGGGCCTCC
The DNA here is from genome assembly GCA_037957365.1 of Torreya grandis. NCBI lineage: Eukaryota > Viridiplantae > Streptophyta > Pinopsida > Cupressales > Taxaceae > Torreya > Torreya grandis. The sequence goes on along the minus strand of JARHVA010001744.1, from coordinate 1,315,148 downwards.
TCAGGTACTTAGGTATGTATCTCAGGGACTACACTATAATGCCAATAATTAAATATGGATTAAGGCATCAATATACTGTATTACTTAGAATATGGTTTCTAGTGTGTAAAATATAGATAATGACATGGAGTTTTCCATTCTACCTAATCAACTAGTGCATAAGTGAGCATACAGAAATAATATTTTGTGCACATGCCCCCAAATTTGAAATCTAAGCATATGGATTTTATAATGAGTTGTAATAATTTGTATCTAAGTATCTGAAGCTAAAATGAGAGTGCTCATTCCATGCATGATGCCCCAATCTAAGCAAACTAGTATAATTTTATGCAAAATTGAGCAAACAATGCTAATTTATAATTGAATCGTTATACATCTAGACTATAATTATTGTGCTTTTCTATAAAACCAATATTTTTTTAATTATAGATCTATTAGACAATAACACCATACCTTGGACAATATCACTATGGTGATAGTGTCCACTTTTAGCACTAGTGTCCTACTATGTTGTTTTTATGCCAACTGAGTCTGATCTTTGTTTGACTATTTTTCATTATATTTTCCTAAAACTACGCTATGTAATCTATGCCTGCATGTTGAAAACTATACTTTGAGTGAATTTAGATGGCCTAATCTCTATGATAAAATTCTATGAATGCCCCCTCTTTTAAATGGTGTTTTTGAACCTATGCAATAATTGTCCTTAAAAGAAAAAGATATGCATTATATGTGTTAGCTTGAACATATATGATATGTGCATTTCATTTTTAGGACACATACTAGAGAACACTTCACATACTCAGATCCAAATTCATGGACTTAGCCTCATAGGTAATTCCATGTACGTTTATTTTTTTATTTATCCTAGCCATTTCACTTTGTTACATTTATAGAATGAATGGGGGGAAATATAATCATCTAAAAAGGACACATGAGTGCCAAGAGTGTTATTTGAGACCACCCATTCCTATCTTAGCCCTAGACCTATCTTAGGGCCTATTTAGACACTTATCCATATTTTATGTGGGCCACACACCTACCTAGACATATCAAAATCAGTCCTAGATCCTTCCTTAGGCATCTAGACCCCTAGTTACTCAAGTTTTTCCACTTGGAAACTAGCACCATAAGTGGACACTAGTGCCACAATGATATTGTATTATTTGGGTGATATTGTCATTTTCCCTCTTTTGAGCTCCAACATATATATTTTTAATTCCTAAAGTACCTTAGGTCAGCCTAGAACTATTTCAAACCACAAACAATCACCAAATCAATATATATATATATATATATATATATATATATATATATATATATATATATATAATATACATGAATTTTATCCCTTTATCTACTATATGGAAATTAGATGTAAATACACACAACCAAACTCATAACAAGTTGTGCATAATCAAGGTTATCAAACCTTATTATTCCCTACTTCTACATACAGTCATCTACAACCCTCCTAAGCTTAGAATACATAGATTTATAGTCTCAAGCATCACTCAAAGCACCCAAACTAGCTCTTGTACCAGTTTCAACTTCTAGATCCTTCATCTCAATAAATTTTGAGCTAAGTATTCATTTGTCTCATCAGTTTGGCTCTGTACTTTCACAAGTCAATGGTTTTATTTATTACATATTTTATACCTTGATTTAATTTACTTAGACCCTTTAAAAACATCATTATTTATCCCTTGATTTTATTACATATTTTATACCTTGATAAAAGTCATGTATACACACACACACACACACACACACACACACACACACACACACACACACACACACACATGACTTTTATCCCTTTATCCACTATATGGAAATTAGATGTAAATACACACAACCAAACTCATAACAAGTTGTGCATAATCAAGGTTATCAAACCCTATTATTCCCTACTTCTACATACATTCATCTACAACCCTCCTAAGCTTAGAATACATAGATTTATAGTCTCAAGCATCACTCAAAGCACCCAAACTAGCTCTTGTACCAGTTTCAACTTCTAGATCCTTCATCTCAATAAATTTTGAGCTAAGTATTCATTTGTCTCATCAGTTTGGCTCTATACTTTCACAAGTCAATGGTTTTATTTATTACATATTTTATACCTTGATTTAATTTACTTAGACCCTATAAAAACATCATTATTTATACCCTTGATTTTATTACATATTTTATACCTTGATAAAAGTCATGTATACACACACACACACACACACACACACACACACACACACACACACACACACACACACACACACACACACACACACACACACACACACACACACACACACACACACACACACACACGACTTTTATCCCTTTATCCACTATATGGAAATTAGATGTAAATACACACAACCAAACTCATAACAAGTTGTGCATAATCAAGGTTATCAAACCCTATTATTCCCTACTTCTACATACATTCATCTACAACCCTCCTAAGCTTAGAATACATAGATTTATAGTCTCAAGCATCACTCAAAGCACCCAAACTAGCTCTTTTACTAGTTTCAACTTCCAGATCCTTCATCTCAATAAATTCCCAACTAAGTATTCATTTGTCTCATCAGTTTGGCTCAGTACTTTCACAAGTCAATGGTTTTATTTACTACATATTTTATACCTTGATTTAATTTACTTAGACCCTTTAAAAACCTAGGTTTTACATTCCATAAACCCTTAAAAGTAAAATCACTTGGTAATTATTTAAAACTTACCATTTTTTGAATTGTTCATTACACTAGACTTGTATACGAATTCAATCTTGTACTTTTATTTTCTAATATCTACATGGGGAATTAACAAAGATGTATAGACTATGAGGGCATCTACTTTGGAATTACTTTATCTTTTGATAGTTATTATAGAAAAGGCTTCAAAAGATTTTATACTATCCCAAACTTTGTTTCTAGAGTGATTGAGGCAATCATTTTTCACCTAATATTGACCTTTTATCTGTTTGATAACTAGTTTTGCATCTCCCAAAACTTTTAGATTCATGATTCCCATTTCCCCAACAACTTGTAATAAAGCTTAATACTTGGCAATGTTGTTGGTGCATTCAAATTGTAACTTATATGAGAAAGGAAAAATTTCCTTTTTTAGAGATATAAGAATGACTCTTGCTCCTATATTGATTGAGGAATAACTGTCATCAAATTTGAATGTCCATATATTATTACAATCACTTTCCATCACTTTGGGCATTTTCAAATCTTTCTCTGATATTAATAGATAGTTTCATATTAGTGCATCTTCATATATAATATTAGCCCTAAGATCATATACTTTTTGTAGTGTATTTATTATTAAATTCAGGTTGTAGGCATTGCTTGACTCATTTGATAGAAATCATGGCATGAGAACGATATAGCTGATTTTTTCCACTAATTTATCTACAAAAAATTCTTCCAACAAGATGCCATAAGCAACTAGAATGTTTGCTACTAATATAGTCAAGTTGATCTTTTTTTGAGGAAAAGAGGCTAGGTCAACCTAAGAATCTTTGATTTGACCAATTAAAGTACCTTCTTTACTTCCATGGAGTAACAATGGCCAAAGATATTTGTGTAGGTCAAACCAAGAGCATGTGCAACTCTAGCAGGAATCACATTATCAAAATATCCAATATTAATGATACAATTGAATACTTTACATCCCTTAAAGAAAATAAAAATATAGAAGGGTTCAAATTTATTGGATTTGAACGTGACAATTGCCATGAAGTTTATTGGATTAGAAGATGATGGAGTTTTTAGTATCCCTTTGACATTAGATTTTTTTGCATTAAGATTTTTACCTATGGTAAATTCCACCAACCTATCTAATTGGTCAGGGTTTGACCTTAGATACTCAACTTGAGACATTTGGATTTTGTTTTTATTTATACGTTCAATTATATCAAAAGTAGGTAATCTAGTACAAGAACTTTCAATGGGTTGAGAAATGTCAATATCATTGTTACCTTTTGGATAAATGGTAGTAGTTGTTTGAGGAGAGTCACCTATCTTATTCATTATTTTATTTCCTTTCATTTGTCATGGTTAAATATTTCCTCATGGAAGAATGACTTTTAAAGTTTATTTTTGCTTATTAATTTCTTGTTTTTTTTTAATTCTTAGTTTTGGTGAAGACCATAAATGATTGATTGTTCATATCTCCAACAATATCATTATAGTTGTCTTCACATGAATCATATTATAAGAATGCCTTAGTGGATTCATCACCATATTATTTTGTCTCAATCTCTTAAAGATCCATATTTTATATTTTAATTTCTTCTTTTATTTATTCATATCAAAAAATCATTTTTTTCCAAAATAACGTTCACAAGAGCATTCATATTTGGACTAGGAGGTGCCTCTTTATCGAATTTTTATTGATTAACTTGAGACTAAGGATGATTAACTTGAAAAGGCATATATTATAGGAATGTCATAATAAGGATGAGTAAGATATTTTTGAGGTATTTTATTCTTTAGTGTTGTTATGTCATTAGCCATTTTATATAGAAGCTGTTGAGTAGAAGACTGGTTTGAATTCTCTATTTTACCTTTTGAAAGTTCTCTCTTTACTTTTATAAACATTATCATGTCATCTTATACATAAATGGTTAATGTTTTAGTTGTATTCAAATCAACTAATATGGTTCTCCTTAACTAATAAATTACTTTTGGAAATTATGAGTTTATAAATAAACACTTTTGATTTTATGTTATTGGCATGGCTATCATCGACATATTATTAAGTATATTATTGAATTTGTTCAAAAAATATCACAATGAATCATGTGCTTCCTTTTTCATTTGAGTAATATACACAATAAATGCATGCACATCTTCTGCTAGTTTGAATCTAATTTAAAAATTAGTTTTCATGTTATCCAACTAGTGATGAAGTCTAAAGGGAGGTGGTATAACCAATCAACTTCTCCATTTTGAAGAGTTTCTATGAATAGTGTGACTATGATGTCTTCATATTATACCCATAAAATTCCACATGATATAAATAAATTTATAATATGTTCATTGAGATGTTGCTTACCATCACCTGATATTTTGAAAAAAAATAATTGTGAAGCTTTTGGAAGTTTGTGTAACTATCCTAGAGCCAATGGACAAATTACATTATCCCACGATAATACCATGGCTAGAAAAACTACTTGAAAATTAAGAGTATCTGAGAGGATAAGATCTTAACTTTATATTGAACCACATTGTACTTTTCCACTTTTTCTAAGACTAGATAGAAGACCGACTAATCTTTTGATTTTAGTTTTCTGCTCATGATCTAGCTTAAAACCCAAAATCTGTTGCAACTGATAGAATGGATATGTGTTAATTTTAGATTCACTTTCTCTAATGAATCATATTTATATTGTTTTGGAAGTAACGTTACTATTATTGAGGTGCAGGTTAGATTTGGATTGCTCTCTAAGTTGGTCTTCTTTGTCATAATTTCATGCAGCTATCGCTTCAACTCTTTGTGCCAAGATGACATAATATTCATTTTATTCAAATACATTAACAATTTTTTAAATTTATGTTGCACTAGTTCTATTATACTATGAAAATGATTGTAAGTTTGAAGAAATGTCTTCTTGTGTTTTGTTTAACCAATTAATATTTGGTTGAAGTACTAGAGCCTAAACTACTAGGATGGTCATGAGAAGAATTTATTACTATAGAATATCTTTGGAAAGATATAAAAAAACTATTATTACTTGTATGTTTGAAAGAATTAAAAAATTTATCTAGATAATAAAAACACAATCTTATTCTATGTTAATTACTATAGTAATAGTATTGAATTGGGTGTAACTTGTTTAGTTGTCTTAGGTGAGAAATTGAAGATTTGAAGCAATATCTTATTCAATGGCTTCTATCCAATTGAGAATAGGTTGGTGACTAAGATCTTGGTTTATAGTAATATTCACATGCATATTTTATTGTTTAGGATTGTAGGTTTCTTAACAAGCTCTACAAACTATTCTATGCTCAAGAATCCTTTTCTACTCTTTTTTCACGATATAGTTCTTGGTTCAATATTATCAAAATGATCTAGAATTGAATGACACTGAATTTATCACACTCCTAAGCACACTGTATGACATCTTATTTTATATTTGATCATGTAGGTTGATACCACTCAATATCTAGTTATTAAATTGGCCCTTGAGCTATTACAAGAGTCATGTAGAAAAAAGTTCATATGTGGGTCACACAGAAAGCATAAAAATGTGCCCCATGTTGGGTGCCAAAAATAGTTGGCTGGATAATTTGTCAAGATAATAAATTAGGGAGTTTTGGTCAATAATCATAGGATAAAGTCCCTCTCTTATTAGTAGGTAAAGATACCTTTATTAAAATTAAAAACATAATAGGAAAAATAAATTATTTATAGTAAAAATGTTGTTTTATAGTGGGTTCATACTTTTAATCTAAAAATATGGGAAGGTGAGAAAAAAGGGACATAAAATAAAAGTGACAAGGAAAAGAGAAAGGAAATATGTAGCATAGAGGGAATAAGATGATATTAGCTAGTTAAACATAGAAAATGACCATGAATGCCCTAAGAATGAAGCTTTCAAAAAAGAAAACCTTTATCATTCAAATGAAATAGGAAAGTCATATCTTAGACATATGAATAAAGTACATACACAAAATAAATTGAATGAATTAAAAGCTATTCAACAACTCTGTATTTATTTAGGAAAATAACCATCAAATTTATTATCAATCTCATTAAGGCTTCTCAAACATGAAACATTTGACATAGATTTAAATGGACTTCTGCACTAAATTTTTGCATGAATAAATGTCTAACAATAGTATAGTATTTTAGTAAATTGAAATAAGAAGGATCAAAATAGAATAACATGCACATTCATATAATTCATTCAAGTAAATTTGAGGCACAAAGCCTTGCAAATCCCTTATTGATTCTTCAAGAGGGTGTACATGCAACTTATTGTCTTCCTATCTTTCCAAAAGTACTTTATTTTTTTAAAAATCATTCAAAATGACCCAATAACTCCTTTTTATAACTTCTCAAGATAGTTATAAAAGCTATGGTTTTACAAGAAAATAGGACCTAGAAAGTGACTTTATGAAAAATAGAAAATGGTCATTTATTACATCATCACTTTTATTGATAAAATAAATCACTTTAGAAAAATAAAATATTTTTTATAAAATGAAGTGAATTTATAAAATAAAATCAACTTTATTAAATGACCCATGGTTAGATAAAGTGGGACCCTTTCAAACTTGTGACTTTGCTTCCATGATCTATTTACCAATGGAATGAGAGTGGGATCTAGGATTCGCTGATGACAAACATTCTATCCAATTTGATTTGAATAATTAATAGCCAATTTGCCTATCCTAGTCATATGGGAATGAACATGCATTGTTAGTCTAGATCACATATTTTTGTGTTTATTCCTTGAGGATCAGAGTTTCTTGAAATACTCAAGTGCATTCTTGATTTCTTCTATTTCTAGGAATTATTAGATTATGAAACAAACTTTATAGACCATCTACACTTCAAAAATGAGATTAAGAATGAGATGGTATTCATTTAGATTATTTTTTATTTCTTCAAATATGATTTGAAGTTTGTTAAACTTAATCAAGGAAACATTAAAACTTGAAGACGTAAAAGAATCATTCTTGACCAATTTAAACATTTACTCTTTGAGTTGCACTATGAAATTGACTTGATTCTCATCATGAAATAAATATTAAGGTTTTTCTTCATTGAACTTATATATGTTTGATATAATTTCATTGCCTCTCTTTTTGATTAAATCAAGTTTAAATTTTGCATTGTTGAGCATATATCTTTGGAATTTGATAGCATTGGACCACTTGAAATGAACACCATGATGTTAAATCTTGATAATTACATCATAAATGAGTGAAGAGAAACCCAATTGGATCATGTTGTGAAAATTGGGCAAGATTCATTCAATGAATGACATCTCTCAAGTGAAATCTAATTCAATTCAGATCTTATCAATGAATTCAATCCTATTTGAATCTTGTCAAATATCCTCATGATGTCATTGATCAAATTAAATATGTGAACCAACATATTTTATGACGATGTCTTAATTAATTTACCCATGTTCCCAATTTATCTTGACACTAGAGTCATGCTCGTATCACTCAATGTAATCAATAGAGGTACTAAGACTGAGGAAAATCCTACTAGATTGACAAGATGTTGAACATATGCCAGTAATTACTAATTTTCCTCGTATCATGTTTATTGAGATATATATTTATCCATATGTTGATGATATTATTCAATTATTATTATGCATTTGATTTGTCTCCCTCCATTGTATGCCTTACAAGCATCATGTATAAAATTGATAGTCTTAAATTGATATGTCTTATTTATTTTTATTGGTAATGGGTGTTGAAATATTTGTAAATGTTATTCCTTGTTCATTCATGGTGACTTTAGAAATCACTGAGCTTCTTTGCAAGAGGAGGAAGAGTTAACAAGGATGTGATTGCTTTAAAGTCAATAGTGATTGGTTTAAAACTCTTTTAATTTTATTGATGACTTCATAAAACCATGCCAATATGTCAGTGATAGGAGGATAACTTTGAATTATTGAATGAAATTCAATTTGGGTTTGAACTAGAGGAGGTGATTAAACTACAATCAATACAAGTTGAGTAGGTTCTACTTATTGTGAGATTCTAGGATAATCTGAGGAGATGAAAATTAGGGCATAGTTATTATCAAATGCCATGTATTATAGAGTAATATTGGTAATCAATCCATGACACTTAGAACTAGCAAGAACAACTAGATAAAAATTAGACTATGATATTTTTAGAATTCTGACTCTTTCTCATTCATTATCCATAGTTATCTAAATATTGGCACAATATTTAGTAGCTTCTAGAACTATTTCCTTGATCAAAATATTTCTATTATAAATTTTCTCTATGGTGTTGACTACCAATGAAGGTCATTTAGTAAAAGATGTTGATGAACTTGTAGGATTAGGGACTTTCTCTTTTAGACCAGTCTTGGATGACCCATGACTTTGAGGTTGATCATTTTTTACTGTGAGCATTCTTGTATCCATTTTTATAGCTAAGAAATAATACATTCTTTGTACATTTGAATTTTATCTTCCATTGACATTACTTACCTTGTAGACCAATCAATGATGGGAATATGATTTGAGGCAATATCAATATAGGAAGGATTAATCAAGTTATGCTTGTCATTTATGACTCCTCTAGGTACACATTTTAGATTAAAAATAATTATTTGCCTTAGATTCATTCTGGAATGATATTTGATTTTCACATCACTATAATCTTTACAATTTGCTCAATATTCTTCAGGTTGTGATTGATACTTGTATTTTTATCCTAGGATGCCTTTAATGAATCCACTAACATCAAATTCATATCTTATAATGAATGGATGAAGGATTACAATGGCTATTTTGGTGTCTATTAATTCAACTTTATGAGATGAAGGCCATTTATATTTATCAATTAAAATTATGAAATGAACACCAATCTTATGCTTTTCTCCTAAGAAATGGTTTATTGATGCTAGTTGCCAACATTGTTTCATTAGATCCCATTTGTCACATATGTACTTTGTCAATTTATATAGAATACCATTGAATCCACCAACTATGATGTAAGAAAAGGAAGGTAATTGATAAAAAAACTACCTTATTTGGTTATTAAATCCATTAATTTCACTAATAATCTCTTATTGGGATCATTTTTGAGCATACTGGTACATGAAAGAGGAATTTGTCATTGACTTGCCTAAAATGTTTCACATTGCCTTTGACTCATTTGACGATCATCCAATGTCAATTCATGAATTTGGATAATTTTAGTGGATCCTCATCCCATATATTCTAAGAAGATGCTTTATTAATCTCAATGTGTTCTTCATAATCTGGGATTCCAAAAGTGTCTTCAATGTATTTAGGACTAATCAAGAGAACTGGTTCATTGTTAGAATTGAACCTTTCTTGATTTATGGAATTATAATGTTATGCATAGGCAATCACAAGTTTTATTTATTTTAATACAACAAGAAATGTCGTGGCTTGAGGAAATCCACAGTCACATATTCACCTCATGAAAAATTTCCCCTTGGATCTGATTCTATTATAGAACTATTTCATATTGATGTTTCTGAGGTTTATGTCCATGATGTTCTCATATTTTTTATCCAACATATAAATTAGTGTGATGAATTGAAATTCATATTTTAAGCACGTTTGTGTTGACATAGACATTACAAAAGAGAGGAAAAAATATAAATAAAATGAAATAAGTAGAAACTACAAGCTTCTTAAAGAAGGACAAGTTAATAAATAGGGAAAATAAGGTGTCAGGTCAAAGTTTATGGGTCCACCTTTTACAAAGACAAAATTTGTGTAATCAAACAAATTTTTTAAAAATTGACTTTGTTGAAAATAGATCAAAAACTAGGCTAGATTTAAAGAAACCATGTTTACATGTATTTTTGAGCTTTTTAAAAATGAATATTAAAAACTATAAAAAACTACAAGAACATTGGCATTTTAATTGAGGTTTGGAGCTTTCTTGAATTTTAAAATAATCATCTTTTCATTTATTTATTTTCTTAAAATCACCTTGAAGTGGCTAAACCACTTTGACTTTCTTGAAACCACTTCTTGAAAATTATTTTGGAATTCTTGAAAATTGCTTTAGAATCCAAGAAATGGATTGAACCTCTTCCTTCAAATATGATTTTAACACATATTACTTTAAAATTAATTCTTAGAAATTATTTTAAAACCTTCTTCAAAATATTTAAATTGGTCATTTTAAAAAAATAATTATTTTCTTTTTCTTGAAAAACACTTCTTGAGTTTCTTAAAAATAACTTTGAATTTCTTGAATATTATCTTAGAGTTATTGAAAATTATCTTGGAGTTGTCTTAGAGTTATTTGATATTGTCTTGGAGTTATTTAAAAACCATGTTGGAGTTCTTGAAAACCACATTGGAATTTTGGAGGCTTCTTTGAAAAAATAAAATATATGTAACTTCTTAAAGCAATTTAATAATTACTTAGAGATCTTGAAGTGGGATGCCATACTTGGTGATTTGAAGCTTGTCAAAATCATCGATGCATGCATTATTTTTTTATTTGAATAATTTGTAAATGGAGGTACAACCTTGTATGAGCTATTTGAGTCTTTAAACAAGACAAGAAACCTCATGGGACTACTTCTTCACTTGATTGAGGGTTTGGAAAAGGGCATCCTACCTTTGTACTTGTATCTTGACAAGAACAATTAAAACTCTTTTATTTCTTAGTGAAAAAGATCTCAAGATGTTGTTATACCTTAATTTGAGCTATATAATCTTTATTTATGGCCAAGAATCTTCTCAAAAATTTAAAACCACCTTTAAGCTTGCCAAGAATGGAGTGTACTTTTGAAAACCCATTGATATTTATTCTCAACTCTTGAAATGGGATGCCATAGTGAGAGATTTTAAGCTTTTTGAAAATCTAGATGCATGCATATTTTTTTGTTTTGAAAGCTCTTGAAGTAATTTTGTGGTCTCAAATGAAAATTTAAAATTATTTATGGTTTTTTCATGTATTTATTCACTTCTTCATGGCTTCTTGAACTTCTTTAGAGAAAATGGTCATTTCATGATTTTGTGTTGCTTCTGTTATTATTTTTTCAACTTTTTATTTATTTATTTGTCAAAAATAATAACCACCCATCTATAAAATATGTGCCCTGAGATGATGGAAGAATGAATGCAAGTAATCAGGGAAGGGAAGTCACGTTTCACTTTTCCAACTTTTATTTTTTGGAAAACTTCTTTAAATTCCCCATGTGTGGGCATGCGTAAGAAATTATCACGTCTTATATTTTTGAAATTATATTTTAAAATAGTACACCTTAAAAAATTTACATGTGTTTGCCCATAATTTCATATAATATAATCTATTTTCCCTTTTTAATAATAATCCTTTTTAATAATTATTAAAGGGAAATTAATTAAAACTCTTTTGTTCATATTACTGGTTTTATTTTTTATAAAATGAATAAACAAAAAGTTTTAATAACCTCCATGAGACCAAGTGGATGAGGGGAAAGAGAGGAATGACAGTGGAACATATCTCAAGAAGTCAAGTGTCGTAATAATATGAACATTCATTGCATTAGTGAAGATGATTGTTGTAATAGTAGTTTTAGTTGCAATAACATGAAAATTTGATACAAAATTAGATGGATGCCATTGGTAGATTTAAAAGAAGATGAGGCTTATTCAAATGTTATAAATTAAGGCCTATTACTAGGAACAAGCACCAAGCTAGTTAAATTCTCATGAGGAAAGCCCAATGGAAACTTAGCGCCTACCTCCACTACTCTAATAAGGTTATCATCCTTATTTTATAATAGGTGATGATTGAAAAACAATGGATCACAACTCGTGCTAGTTGGTAGAGTTATGTGATATGGAATTTGTTGTTGTTGAACTTATTTTATAAAACTTGGCACATTTTCTAGGTATTAGGTCATTTAGTCCTATTATTACCCTAGTTATGAAGGTGTATTAGCAAGATAGTGCACCAAATAATCTTATATTTGTTCAACATAGTTAATATCATATGAGGGATATGGATCCATCACATTATCTACTTCATCTTCATAAGGCTCATAAACAATTAGATCACTTATTACAACATTGTCATAATCTAGATTATAGATGGTATTGCTACATGTATAGCGAGGCATGATAGAATTAAGTGTTTCATAAAATGTTGGTCTAATCTCACAAATGTCTTGAAATTTGGCCTAGAAGGAAAACTCAGTCCATTGTTACAAATGGTTTGAACTTAGGCTAGAATGATCTCTTTTTAGAAATTAACAATCAAAACTTGGTCTGAATTATCACTAACACTCTAAGGGATTTTGAATGAATGGTTAACAAAAAGAAAACTCATATTTTGGTCTTGCCAAATGTTCTAAAGGAACTCAAATATTAGAATGTGGCATGTGAGATTTGAACTAAGAAAAAAAACTAAGCACATGAAATCAGTCTTGGAAACTAGGTCTTGAAACAAACTTGATCTAGGAAAAGTGTAGTCGGTCTTAAAAACAAATTTTAACTAGGTCTTTGGAAACAAATTTGATCTAGACATGATATAGGTCTTGACAAATAAAATGTTAATTAGGTATTTGAAACAAACTTAATATAGGCATGTGAATTTTGAAACACTCTTAAGTTTAAAGATCCTTATTTGCAACAAATGGCACACTTGGTTTAAAATAGAAAATTGGAATCAAGGAAAGAGGTGGTAAAAGGAAAATTAGTCTCTAGGCAAAGAAATTTTAAATTTAACTAAACATCAATCCAAGTTAAATAATATAAACACATAAAGGTTAAAAACTCAAGCCCAAGTTATAAACAAGACTCAAGCATAAACCAATCATTTTTAGATCTAAACTTTGAAAGATGGATTTTAAATGATATTTTGAAATTCTTGGACAAACAAAGGTCTAGACTAAAAATGGTGGCATGACATCTCGTCTAAAAATAAAGTCATAATTAGTCTTGGTCTTAGTTTGAGCTAAGGTAAATGGCTTGAATGATTTATGCAACATAACACTTCTTGGTTTAAAATGGTGTATTGTTAGGTGTAAAGTCACTATTCACAAATCAATATTCAAAGTCACTATTCATGGCTAGTATTCATGGTGATGTGGATGATTGGTGATATGGTAGGGCCCATGAAGGGTCTCCCAAGTGTGATAAAATTGATGTGATGGGAGTGAGGCATAAAACTCCACCAAGGTGCATGGGTTTTGTCCTTGGTAGTCACATGGGTTTTTCATGTGGTAAAAAAGACAAAGGGTTAGGTATGGGTCAAATTTTCAAGGGACCCAATGGTTCACATGTGTGGAGAAAGTCAAAAGGTGACTTCAACACCTTTTGAATTTGGTGTGTACATGGAAGAAGAAGAAAAGAGTTTATTTTTATTGATTGTGCTCACATGTGGAATGGGAAACAATGTTTGAAGTCACATGAAAGTGGCTTAGATCTTGTATAAAGAGGATGGTCCACTTTATTGACCCTTGTACATGAAAGCATAAATTTTAATATTGATCATTAGTGCCCACATGGAATGTGGAGAATTTGTTTGGGGTCACATTATGTTACTCTCTCTATCTTCTCTCTCTTATTGTAAATGCATAAATATGCATGATCTCTCTATTGTAATTCATCTAGTTAGTGGATCCATGCAAGCTTGTGCTTGCATGATTTGAGGTTAGATCCTGAAGGCTATTTTAAGCTTAGTTCACAAAGTAAATGCTTCAGGTGGAATCATTGAGTGCTTGTTTGTTATCACTGAAAGGAGGTATTGTAGGAGATGTAAAAAAGAGTTGATGCTGTTAATATGAAGTTTGAAGCTGTCATTTTGCTTGTGGTTTTTTCCCTTATTTATTTTTAAGGGTACATAATATCTATGTAATGTGATTTATTTATTGTCTATGTTTTTGTAGCTTGTTTTTTTGTGTTTTGATTACTTGAACTATAGGATATAGCTCATTGACCTAATATGTAGTATCAAAGTTTTATTCCTAACATTCTGTATCAGAGCCATGGTGAAAAACTCCATGTGTGAGTTTTTTCTACAAGTTGAAGCTACTGTGATAGGAGGAGAGACCAAGTTAAAGATGAAAGAAAAAAGTTTTTATTGGTAGGTATCTCTCTATGGATCAAAGTGGAGGATCTCTTGGTGAAGATCATATTATCTTCATGTTACTGAGGAGAAGCCCACATGAGAGTTGTGAAAAAGATAAAAAAGGTTTTCCAAACAAGTCAACAACCTACACATTATTCTTGTTGAAGATGAAGAAACTATATAGATTGAAGAGCAAGCTGCTCTCTTTTGGATGAGGTTAAAGACAAGGCATGACCTTGTTATGGTTATTGGAAATAAATAGAAGGCTTGTATGATGTGGCATCCTAATGACCACATGTTTTTAGTTGAGATGTTGTAGAAGAATAAAAATCCATGTAAAGTAAGAAAGTATAGAGAAAATTCAAGCTATACCTATTTTTAATTAGTTGAGGATGAGGAAGATGAAGATGCAAATGAAAAAGTGAGACCTAGTGTTCTTGGAAAGAGAAGGTCATGTGTTTAGACATGCGATAGATCAGTGATTCATTTTAGATGCATTCTTTAGGCTCAAAAAATTGATAGGTGCATTGGTATACTAAGTAGTGTGATGACTTCCCTAGAGCTATGATTGGTACACTTGTGTCATGTTTGACATGATTAGTAGTTGAAGGATACATACAAAAGATCAAATGAGACCTAGTGTTTCTAGAAGGAAAAGGCTAGTGTTGACCATATAACTCAAGGTGTTGGAGTGTTAATCATATGGTTATGGTGTTGGTCAGGTAGACTGATGCATGGAGTAACACTATAGGCACATGAGTTGGTGTTTGGGTAACATTCGGTAGAGTAGGATGCATTTTAGATGTAGGATACAAAACTTGGTAGGTGTAGTGATGTACCGAGTAGAGTGATAAATTCTTAAGAGCTGTGATTGGTCCAATGAACTTGTGCCATGTTGATAGCTTCAAAGGCTATGTGGAGAAGTCTAGTTTGAATTTTATGAGATCTTCTTTCCTTGCCACTATTAAGAGTGCTATGTGCACTTATTGATATTCAAGGAGTTGGAGCAATGTGATTCATACATGGTGATTTTAGGGAGATATAGCTACAAAGATGAGGTAAATGTGTTGTTGGTTTGTATATTAAATAAATCACTATATGAGTTTCCAATAGACGTGTTAAGGGAGTATAGGATATTTAGTACCTTTATAAAGAGCCAAAATGTTTAGAAAAAGTTTCTACTGTGTTCTTAAAATGTTGGATGCAGGCCCCAATATGATCACTATTTTGATGCCTTAGTGACTAAGACATGATGAAGGTGGTAAGAGGAACAAACCAAGGATGGAGATACATAAGGATGGGAGAGAAAGGAAGTACCCTAATTAATTTTGAGTTATCTTACCATGAGTGTCATAGAATAAGAGAAGACATGTTGTGTCATGTTTATTGGATTCATCAGGAGTAAGAATCCTCATGATGCCATGGTGAACACTAAACTAGATATTCCCAAGCAGTGGGAGTTGTGGATAGTTCATGGTAGAATCTTATATGGAGGATTGGTATATGGATAAGTGAGAGTCACTTTAGGTGATACAATATACTATGGAGGAGTAGATGATGACAAAGCTAATTAGGGTAGAGAAGTTTTAATAGTGCAACAAAACTTCTACTGGGTTTGTGTTAAGGTAGCAATGGGCATAGATGGATAACTAGTTTTAAAATACTCAGATGTGGTAAAAGCCTATGTATATTGAATTCAAGTGGGAGTATGTTAGGAGTGAAGTCACTATTCATGTTGATGTGGCATGCTAATGATGTGGATGGTTAGTGATGTGTATGATTGGTGACGTGATGGAGCCCATGGAGGGTCTCCTAAGTGTGATCATGTTGATGTGATGGGAGTGGGGCATAACACTCCACCAAGGCACATGGATTTTATCCTTGGTAGTCATATGGGTTGGTCATGTGGTGAAAAAGACAAAGGGTTAGGTATGGGTCAAATTTATAAGGGACCCAATGCTTCACATGTGTGGAGAAAGTCAAAAGGTGATTACAACACCTTTTGGACTTTGGTGTGCACATGGAAGAAGAAGACAAGAGTTTATTGTTGCTGATTATGTTCACATGTGGAGTGGGAGACAATGTTTGGAGTCACATGGAATTGGCTTGGATCTTGTTTAAAGTGGATGGTCCACTTTGTTGATCCTTGCACATGAAAACAAATATTTTACTATTGATCATTAGTGCCCACATATAATGTGGAAAATTTGTTTGGGGTCACATGATATTACTCTCTCTCTTCTCTCTCTTGTTGTAAATTCATAAATATGCATGATCTCTCTATTGTAATTCATCTAATTATTGGATCCATGCAAGCTTGTGATTGCATGATTTGAGGTTGGATCCTAAATCCTATGTTAAGCTTGGTTCGCAACCTGAATGCTTCAAGTGGAAGTATTGAGTGCTTGTTTGTTAGCACTAAAAGGAGTTGCTATAGGAGTTTTAGAAGAGAGTTGATGTTGTTAATATGACGTCTGAAGCTGTCATTTTGCTTGTGGTTTTTTCCTTACTTATTTTCAAGGGTTTTCCATTTAATCTTTATGTAATGTGATTTATTTCTTATGTATGTTTTTTTATCTTGTTTTTATACATTTTAATTACTTGTATTGTAGGATATATCTCATTGATCTAACATTTAGTATCATATTTTTATTCCTAAGATGTATGTGACATGTGTTTATTTGTTTGATTTTGATTTTGAAAAAGTAAAATTTAGAAACAAAGAACACACAAGTAAAATAAAAGATTTCACCTAAGTGAATGTTCCTATTCTAAAACAAACACAAGATATGCATCATATCCACCAAATTTTCTACTGATATACTAGCCTCAAAAGTAATTAATTATTAATCTAATAAATAAAAGAGCACATGCAAGTAAATTTTTTAAGCCCCCCTCTATCTCCTAAAAACTAGTAAGTGGCAAGAACTTAGAGTGCTAAATAAACTTAGCATTTGGCAGGATGTTCTATGGGAAGTGGGGTTAATTATGCTCAAATTTTTAATTTGGCTTTATAAGTAGTCTACAAATGCTTAGAAACACTTGGGCATAGATTCACATTAATTGGATCTAAACTGTCTAGCTTTTTATGCAATGGTCTTGTCATTTGCATAATAAATTCATTCATGTACTTCTTAGTAAATATGATGTTTGGCTATTGCATGAATTGGGAACTCAATGGGGAATTTCTCAACTACTATCCAATCCAATAGTTTTCCCAATTTATATACCTCACTGAGGAGTGGGGTTGGAACAATGTTGGGAGATGAAACCCTAGGTCAAATTCTTCCTAAAGAACTCATGAAGAGGTAATGAAATC
Source organism: Torreya grandis (assembly GCA_037957365.1). Lineage (NCBI taxonomy): Eukaryota > Viridiplantae > Streptophyta > Pinopsida > Cupressales > Taxaceae > Torreya > Torreya grandis. Next base: position 1,297,061 of record JARHVA010001744.1, on the reverse strand, counting down.
CCACTCACAAGCCAATGCAAGAAAATGAAAATGTGAAGAAATTAGTCATTTTTGAGTCACTCAAGTTCTTAGGAATGAGAGGAGAGCATACACAAAAATAATTGCATTTTTGGTCACCCAAGTTCCTGAATGGGGATAAGGGAAGATCATACATGAAAAAGTTATACCAAAAAATAAAATACTCTAAGAATGAAATTATTTTAAGTGCTTTTAAAAATGAAGAAAAAATAAATTAAAATGATCCTAGGAGTACTAAATATAGAGTGTTTTTAATTTTTAATCACTAATTCAAAGCGTGATTGAAGTTTATCCCTTTGTGAAAACTTGAGAATGATGAAAAATGAAAGTTAATTGTTCAAGTTTTAAATACCAAAATAAAATGTGAAAATGCCTTGATAAGATGTGAAAATGTTTTCTAAATTGCCTAATTCCCTGCAACAAATGTTAATGGATTAATTTTATTGACTTAGTTTACAAGAATTTAATTTTTTTGGAATTTTAAAGTCTCAGTTTTTGACACAAGGCAAAGTCATCATTTACAGAATAAGGTGAAGTCACTGATTTCCTAACAATAAACCAAAGTTATAACTTTGGTGAAGTCATCAATTAATAGGGTTGAAGTCATTGATTATGACCAACAAATTCATTAGTTTCCTTCAAAATTATACAAAGATAAAGGATGGTTTCCTGAAAAGTTATCATTCTTAGGGGATGAATTTGTGTTTCCTCTAATTGAAATCATTATTTTCAGACAAGTATGGATGTAGGGTGAAGCCACCAATTATTAAGGGTGAAGTCATTATTTTGAGGTGAAGTCAATGATACATAGTGGTGAAGTTATCATTTTCCCTAAAAAGCATAGAAAAATAGAATACATAAAATATGGAAAAGTCACTAAATAGCTGGGGTGAAGTCACTGATACACGATTAACAAAAAACATGGGATTTTAAAGTGAAAAAAGATAAACTAAGGTCTAAAATGGCCTTTTTTGGATTTCTAAGAGTGCTAAAGTAATCCTATGTTGATTTTTGGGTTGTGTCTATCCCATTGTGCATGTCAATATGTATCCAAGGAATACAAAGAAAAAGATAATTGTTAGCTTCTCTTTGTTAGTAAAATGAACACAACAAATCAAATGAAACTAAATTTCCAAGCCTAGGATCTAGGGGGAGCTTAAATAAAAAATTAAAATAATGATAACTAGAAGACAAATGAAGACTTTTACCTTGTAAGTTTAAAGAGCTTGTTGGCATGAGTTTGGGCTTGAGCTTAGCTTGTGGGAAATGGTTATTTGTCAATGGTGCTATATCATCATCTCTCTTTTTCCACTCTTTTATGGCTTTGATAATTTATCCTTGTTTAAGCTTTTCTAAGAGTAATTTATCATTATAACTTTGCATGAAAAACCTTGTTAGAAGTGAGTGTGAAACCTTATATTTAAAGGTTTCACACTAACCCCAACTTGAGTGAAGTTAAGTCTAAGCTAACCCTAGGTTAACCTTGGGAGGCTAAATATAATAAATAAGGTCATTAATTATGTATTTATGGGGGCATGGCTCAACATTTATGATTTATAATTCATTTATGTTGATATTTTACCATGTTTGACTTTAAGGATGATGATGTCATCATGACCTCACTTTCCTTTATATTGGATGAATTTTGAATTTTTGGAATATAGGGAATCATGGAAGGGAAGTCAAGTTTCAATTTTCCAACTTTTATTTTTTCGGAAAAATTCTTTAAATTCCGCATGTATGGGTTTATGAATGAAATTACTGCTTCTTTTATGTTGGAAATTAGCTTTGAAAATCCTGCGCCTTTAAAAATTTGTATGTATTTTCACATATTTACATGAGAAATAATTTATTTGTCTTTTTTAATAATAATATTTTATAATAATTATTAAAGTGAAAATTAATTAAAACTCTTTTATTCATTTACTGATTTAAGTTTTTATAAAATGAATGGACAAAAGGTTTTAATAACCTCCATGAGACCAATTGGATGAGTGGGAAAGAGAGGCATGATAGTGGAACACAATTCAAGAATTCAAGTGTCATAACAACATGAAAATTCATTTAATTATTGAATACAATTATTACATTGGTAATTTTAGTTACAACAACATGATAATTTGATGTAAAATAAGATGGGTGTCATTGGCTGATCACTAGGTTATATTAGCACCAATTTCTGCTTAGAAACTATGCAAATGCAATTTTTATATAAAAAATACTCTTGGTAGGAAAAATAACATTAGTTTTAAGTGATAAATTATGTGGATGAGGTATCCAAAGGTTGTTTCAAATGACTAGTCTGAAAATTTCATTATAGGTGTGCTAAAATTTCATGCGCGAAATTTTGTGTACAACTCCACTATGTTTTCTTATTCTTTTAGCTTGATTTTATTTTATATTACATGAATTATGGTCAACTATGATTTTTTTTTGTAGTCTCTATCATACTATTTATGTATGTATTAGACTTTCACTTTAATTTCTTAGTAGCCTCTTTCCTTATTGTGATCTCTTTTCTTATTGTGGCATGTGGCCTTTCTCTTTTGTGATCACTTTTTACTGTATAATAATCCATCATGGATGCCAAAATTTGGATTATTCTTTAGTGATTATATTTTTTGGACTTTTATTCATTACATTTAACCTTTATATTTTCACTTTAATGATATAATCCCTTAAACACGTAACACCACAATGTTATGATACCCACAATTCCTTCTCACAATGTTTCCTTCTCTTTTATTTATTTCCCCTTTTTATTTATCCCATGAATATGTGGATAAGTTTACACAATTAAAACAATTGATCCACATTGTATTTATTCCATGAAATCATAAGGTGTCTAATTTCCATGTGGCTAATATGTCATATAAAATAGTTATATGTGAACTCATAGTTATCACCAAATCCACTGTTGGGATTCATACTAATTGTGGATGTACATTGATGGAACTACCACTCTTTTCACATTGATTCAAATACCATCATATACTCTTAAAAAATCATCCCATCATCAATATAAATATATTTAGAACACAGTCTTAAACCCCTATTTCCTACGCAAACCAGACTTGTCATGGTACCTCTATGGTATGAAGATATTAATATAATCAAAATCATAATAAAGTAATAATTCATCATAACTAAATACATTTATAGAATATGAAAGAATTAATGGTAATATTATGCAAATCATGATCCTAACATACAAATGAAAATAATTATTAGGTCCAACCTAGATTAATACTTAATCATAGTCCCAAGAAAGGGTTAGGTGAGGAGGGGCATTGCATGGGGTTTTCACTATATAAATCCATTATTTTATAAGGTACCCTATATTTGATAAATATGTTGATAAGATAAATTACATAAAAAAACTAAGTCCAATTTATGCACTAAAAGTGATCCACAAGAAGGCTAACTAGGAAATCAAAAGTGATTGAGTGTTTTTTTTTTTTGATTAAATAAATATGATGCAAGAGTATATGGGTTCACATGTAATATTGTATAATTAAAAAATATATTATATTAGGAAATTTAGCTAAGTATAGTTTTTATTAAGTTTCTAATTGTATATGAGCCTTTGTTTGTAAGTTTTGTGCACTAGATTTTTTCCATATATTTTGGTCAATTTTAAGTGTGAATATTTGTGAGGAATTTATAAAGGTCTATGGTATTTTATAGAGTATTATATCATTCACTATGGTCATCACAAATTATAGTTATTTTTCACATAAGGATAAATAGAAGAGTGTTATAAAACATCTTAGAGGAGTTTTATCTTCACTATATAAGTATTATGATAACTCAGGGGATTGACATTGGGAGTAGGTATAACATTAATTACATTATTTTATATATTTTAGAGTTGGTATGAAATTTATGCATATTATAGATCCATTTATGAACCTTATGGTAATGCACAACAAGATTCATGATAGATATGAGGTTTATTATAAAATAATATGTTGAATTGAGGTGAATGGGGCCATATTGGTATATATTTGGGTGATTTTAAAACATGGCATTGTAATATAACTTTAATAGTTACCAATTGATGTGAATAAATGGACTTTCACATACATTAGAGGAAAATTAGAACTTGTAGCGCATTATTTATTGAAAATGATTAAGTTAATATAATAGAGGATTTTTTGTGTTGGGATTTTTAAAAGAAAGGGTTTTCTTAGGTGAAATCATGTGTACTATGTAATCTTGTATGTATTACATTTCTATTCTTCTTTTAGTTCAAATATTATGTTAGTATTTATTCTCTCATTTTAGTTTATTAGATTTATTTTCTCTTTAACCATCTTGAAGAAAAAGTGACTAACAAGCAAGGTTGAGTATCAAATTATTAATGTTTGTAATATGTGATAAGTCTACCTTTTAAAGATTTAAAACCTTAAGTAAATGCATGTAAAATTCAACGCAAATAAATTTATTTGTATATTTATAAGAAGTTTGACAGACACGTCCTCTTCATGTCCACTTAGAACCCAAGAGGGTAACGAAATCACTTTTTATATTTTTAGTCATATTTTGAAAAATGTGTGATTGCCATGTAAGTAAATGATGAATTAATTTGTGCAACATTTTTTTTGTTTCATCGGTGATTCATGGATAATTATTTAATTTTTTGATTGATTTATTAAAACAGAAAAGTCATGAGATATATGTTTCAATATTTAAAAGATGATAACATATAAATAAAAATTCAAAATAGAGATCTGATATATTTTTTATAAATCATCATAAGTCATGCAATACATATTTAAAAAATGTAAATAATTATATCAAATATATAAATTATTTTAAATAATTAATAAAATTCCATTTCATATGGCTTGAGTATCTCTTAGCTAAAAAATAGAGTTTTAAGCAATCACCAGATGATAGACATGTATTACCATCACATTCACTTGAAGCCCACAAGGGTCACCATATATCAATTTTTTTAGTATCATTATTAATTGGCAAACCATGTGCATGCCAAGTGTATTTATTGTAAAAATAATTTGCACAAGTTTTTAAATTTTGTCTTAGTGATTGATGACAAAATGTTTAATATATTGATTGATTGATTGCCTTATTTAGACAAATTGAAAAATGATTAAATAAAAAAAATCATGACATAATAGTTTCAAATTTTGAAATGTGATCAAAATTAAATGGGTGTTGAAATAAAAACTCTAATTTAATTTTAAGAAATCATTGTAAACACTGAAGGAAATGTCAAACACTATAAATAGTTATAATAGATAAATAAAATATTTTAATTTTTATTTATCTTAACATGAAATATGGTGATATTTGGAGAGAAATATTCAATAGAAAAACACCATGGGGAAAAAATATTAATAAGCAAGGTAGAGTATCAAGTTTTATTGCTAGTCGTACGATGTGATAAACCTACATGTTAAAGATTTGAAATATTAATAAGGCACATACAAAATTTAATATAGATAAATTTATTAGTAAATTGGTTGGTAGGGACATATATGTGTCATCATCAAATCTACGTAGATATCTAAATGGTAATGTCACAAATTTTTCTAGTACTAATTGTCTTCGAGAAACCATACTCATAATTGATTTTTTTAGCCTTTTATTTTGTTTTGTATTGGTGATTTATGGCTACTTATTTAATTTTTTGATTGATTGATTAGCTTACTTGGGTGAAACAAGAAACAAATTAAGTAGAAATTTCATGAGATAAATGTTTCAAATTTTGAAAAGTGATTAAAATTAAATGAGCATTCAAAGCAGAGTTGTGATTTAGTTTTGATAAATCATAGTAAGGTGTTTTTTTTTCAAAAAAATATAAATAATTATAATAAATATATACCTTAATTTTAATTATTTTTTTGTGCTATTATGAACTATACCAACATTTGAACAAAAAGGTTAAATAAACATAATTAGTGATGATTTGTTGTGAAAAACTTGGTTTTTGAAGAATTGAATTGTCAAGAAGATGAATGTGAAATTAAATGCACAAATTTATTATCAAGTGTCTATCATTGGCAAACAATTTTTGGTAGAGGCAAAGGTATTAAATGGGTTGAGTGGAAGTATTACAATGAAAATTATATTTTGTATAGTATCTCATCATTTTTCACATAAAGATAATAATCTCATAACTACCATAGAGTTTATTATATTTCTCAATGTTTTTATTTGGATTGAATTTTTTTTTATAGTTTGCATATATTTATTTCATTTATTTTGATATTGTTACATTACAAACCAACTTTGAAAAATTATGTTGGTAATAAATCACTCAATTACTATTTGTTTCTTATTTTCTTTATCACTATATATATTCTTACATTTATTTTTTGAAAATAGTGGGATATACTTATATTATTATTATTATTATTATTATTATTATTATTATTTTTGTTGTTGTTGTTGTTGTTGTTGTTGTTTATTTTAAAGTTTCAATAATACTATTATTAATAAAAATATCAATTTAAAAAAGGTTATGATGTAAATAAATCGATTGATATTCACATCTTAGACTCATTGTCAAATGAAAATATTGGATCCAAACAAACCAGAACAAGTGTCAATGCCATCATAAAAAATAAAACAACACCAAAGAAACTATAAAAAGCACATTATGAAATTAGGCATAGGCCAATGCACCAAAATTTGAAGGTGGAGGATCATCCTTAGATGGTTGAACATTCAAAGATGAAGGATTAACATTACTATTATTGCATTTTGTATATTTATTGAAGAAATGATAATTGTATATATGTTAATATTTATAAAATTTTAGTGAGCCTTCATCAAATCAATGTGTACTTGACAAATTATCTTTAGAGAAGCATTTAAGAATCAATTAACAAAGATTGTTATCATAGGCATGTAAGTAATGCGATCTCCTTCATCATTCATTAAAATTCATGATCAAAAATAAAAACCCCATGTGTCATTGTATTCCAAAGCTTATTTTATCTATAAAGAGTCCCAAATCACAAGAATTATTTATATCTCATTTCCACGTGTTAAAAAGGAGACATTTAGCATGTTAACAATGAAATTTACTTTTACATATCCATTTTTTTTATAATTTATATACAATCCCACTAAAATTAGAACTATTATTTTTAATATATTTGTAATAAGTCAATCATTATAAAAAATTTATAGTTGATTTAAAAAATATGAAACTATATACATGCAATAGATAAATTACATATATATTTACATCATATGAAAATAGGTCTAGTTTCAACAATGATAGGTATTGTAAAATATCCAATTGCTATCAAGTAGAAACCAAATTAGTTAGTGTGCAATTTCCATGTACAAGTTCCTTTGTTTTATTATAAAATAGATTCACGAGGAAAAAACATGCTTCGCAAGCTAAAAATGAATAATTTGGAGATTTTTTTGAGCACATGCAAGTGATAGGTGTGGATTCTAAAGATGACAACATTTTAAAAATATGTGCAGTGCCTACACAAAAATTATTTACTTTATGAACTAGATTCATGAATAAATTCCACATTGGTTTCTATGACATAGACAAACTTAAAATGTTGACCAGTATGGAAGATTCAATACTTCTTGATCATGGTAATGTTTTAATCAAGTGTGATAGTAAATATGTCATTGATCTAAATTTTTTTAAAAATAAAAATGCTATTTGAAATTATTTTGTAGTGTTCATATGAAATAGCATAAAGTTTTAGAAAGACTGTGCTAAGTAATGGCTGGCTAAGAGTGCAATCAAATATTTTATCCTTATTGTAAATTGTGTCTTACAGGTCATATACATAATGAAAGTGTGTTTTTGGTTTCATTTTTTATTATAAAAGTGTTATATATCCCACATGCAATTGGATCAACTAACTAGCCATAATCCACTTAGAATGGTTAGAGTGGAGATTGGTGTATGCTCTTTGGCTTTAACATTTTGGAAACATGTGTTGTTTGAAAATAATTATCTAATTATATGGGAAATCATTAATTTGTTAAAATAAAATATATATTTTTTAAATGTATGCAGATGACAAAAAAACATATCCATGTGTCTCTGTGTTTGATTTCTCAAGAGACTATAAATATGATTTTATGCAATCATCACTAAACAAGTCAAAAAATGAGGCTAAATTGGTATGTAATATCCAAGAGCCTATAGAACCATGTCTATAAATGTTTTTTGAGCAATTAAATTGGCATGATATCATAAGATAAATTCTCTTTATTTTTTTGGCAAAGTGATAGCTATTGATTACCCTTGAAATAAAAATAAATGAGATTTTTATAGTGAGATGCATGTGAATAATGAAAAACATCAAAGGAGGAAAAAAACAACAAATAAAATTATCAATTAAAATTGATATATCATGATATTTTTCACCATATTGACATATATATTATATTGGTCATAAATTTGATGCATCCATATAATAATTATGCCAAAATATCCAACCAAATAGGTATTGTCTAACCCTATAAGTTCATGTATTTTGATATTTGGTGTGAGTTTGTGTTTGTTTCAAATGCATAAAATATTCTCTATAATAAATTTTTGAGTAGGAATAATATATTAATCATCACCACCTCTTTCATATATTGATTTTACTTTCAGTAAGAAATGTATAATGCACACAACCATGCCTGGAACTAGATATTTCATAAACATTTGGATAAATTTATTGTTAATCTTAAGGCTAGTTGTCATTTGACCATTTATATCAAAGAGATCAACACACAAGATTTTTTAATTTAGTAGACGATGTTTTTTTTTTGTGGGAGCAGGACCATAAACCACTAATATGTTGGCCTCAAATACTTGTACGTAGTTCAAGTATAGTGCATGGAACATGGGAGGATAAATCCATGTTGTATAGAAAAAATAATATTTTTTATAGGATATATATATATTCCACTATGTATAAAGAATTTTAATTCTTTTTATTTTTTGTTAATGATAATATTTAAATAAATAAAATAAAACATCGCTTTGATATTTGGTTTGGTTGAGATTTTGCATCTTGTTCATCACTACAATTTTAAAATAAAATATTATATCAATTATCATTAAAAAACAAATTAGTAAAATAATACACACATACACATGTACGTGCATGTATGTATCTACATACATACATACATGTGTTTGTGTGTGTAGTAGTAGTAGTAATAAAAACATAGGAATGAGAAATTATGTATAATGATGAATTTTTTAGGGGTTTACTTTGTTAAGTTGGCTATTTTATATGACCAACATTCATGTGTGACACATGAATTATCTTGTGCTTATTCATTATCAATCTTCCCACTATCCATAAGGATGTTGAGTGCAAAAACTTATAGGGTAATCTTGTAGTGTATAAGAACAACAATAAGATATATGTATTATTGTGCATCGATAAGTATAACACATTTACCCAAGTATAAAATAAGTGATTTCCAAATAATATATTTAAAATAAATAAGTATGAAAGTAAAAATATGTATTCAATTTAAAAGGAAAAATAATTGAATACGATAATGTCCTATGTTTTGCCAATATTATAG